>CM016563.1:13659857-14259857 GCA_003412495.2 Echium plantagineum | reverse complement strand
AAGATGGAAATGATAAATAGATTGGTGGGTTGAAAATGTTAGGAGAGACATTCTCCTCAAGAAGAGCGAAGATCTTTTGGTATTATCCCTCTGTGTTTACTCTGCCGGATTTAATAATGTAGTAGTACCACCTATTATTGTGACTGTTGGGAACTTGGACTTGAGTTTCCTCTCCCGAGGATATTTCACTTCATCTCATCAAATAATACTACTACTTCGTTTTGTTTACTTCATTCAATTTTTTCATTTTTTATTATCATATACACATTTGATAGACCCTTCGTGGTTCCATCATTAAATCATTATTTCAACTATAATTTTATTAGTTTGATTGTAGAAATTTTAAAAGGAATAAGAAAGTTTCTTTCTAATGTGTGAGAATAACTTTACTTTCATACGTTCAATAAAGGCAAAACATACAAAATCATTGGCTTGAAATTAAGATACCCCTCTTCTTCATCTTTTTCTTCTATTCACACTAAACAACTACTACTACCGTCTCTTATCACTATCCACCACCAGTATCCCCTACCTTCAACACCTTACTACTAGTGTAGCCAATAGACAAGGTAATTCGGAACCGACATGGAAAATGGATCATGATTTCGAGTCGGATAATGAGAGCTTCCGGATTATCCCATCTATTAGTAGCACTACTACCCTCCATTTGTAGTTGAGTTGGAGATTGTATAAAACTATTCAATACCCTCGACCTCTCGTGCCCTGCCTAATCATGTGCCCCAACTGCTTACCCACACCCTAACCCCTATTTTAAACAACTAATCAAACCAATTATAATTTATGAATGATACTATTATGTAAATGATATTAATTGAATTATAAAAATTTAAATAACTGATCAAACCAATTATAATTTGTCATATTTTCTAAACTTAAATAAGTATAGAGGTGGTCATGAACCGAATCGAATATCATTAAATTTCAATTTTATAACACTATTTGAATTCGTAGCTGATTCGAATTACTAAAATTAAGTTTGATATTCGACATATAGTTCGAATTTGTAATACAAAATTGGTTCGAATTAGGTTTGGTATTCGACATTTTCGTATAATTAGCAAAATATATGTATAAATGTTCGAATTCAAATATTCGAAAAAGTATTCAATTTCTATCCACCCTACATAAGTAGATATCCACATTCCATACATTTTCAATGAAAAGCCCAACTAATATGAGCCCATTCTCATTTAGAAAAGCGTCCAACTCCCTCATGCCCATGGGCCATGGCCTCATCAAAAGAGCCACAAAGTGACATACACAGATACACTAGAAAATAGAAATCACTAAAGGTCTAAAATCAAGGATTCTCTTTGTCCAAGTAGGTAATTCCGTATTCGTTTATTGCCCGATTTGAAAAATTCAAATTTAATAAATTACATACAATCGATAAAATGTGATCTTTTCATATTTTATATGCATTGACTATCGAACCTATCCAATAATCACACAATAACATATAAGCCACATTAAATTAAAAACGTTGCTATGTAATCAAAACAATTTGATGATTAATCGATACACGGTCAAGTTCGAGCAGTGGTCGAACCCTCTTCATAGCAAGTTAACAACACTACTCTACACTCCGGAGAAGTAGACAAGGGAAAAAACAGCAGCACGTTGGTCTGGAAGAAACCCCAAAGAAACCATTTTGAACACCTTCTTTGGACTAACAGAGAAGAAAGGCTTAAAATGGATGTAATAAAGAGCCAACAAATAGCAGCAAAGGCAATATCGAAGGTGATAGTTCATCCCTTAGTCCTCCTCAGCATCGTGGATCACTACAATCGTGTCGCAAGAGACACCAAGAAGCGCGTTGTTGGTGTTCTTCTCGGCTCTTCTTTCAAAGGCACTGTTGATGTCACCAACAGCTATGCAGGTTTTCTTTCTTGATATTCAGATCTCAATTTTGGTTTTTTTGTGGGTATATCGTACTGCCCCCCTGTCCCAAAAAGTTTGACTTTTTAAATTTTGAACTCGAGTATTTTTGTATATGGTGTTGATATTTGGTGGAACATATATCAAAACATAACAATTTTGGTGTAGTTTGCTATTAACATGATAATAATTTATTGGGTGTATTTTACTGCCCCCTTCTTAAAAGATTGTCTACTTTGGAATTTTTTTTATTGTCTTTTTAAATTTTGTATTCGAACAGTCTGTTATATAGGGTGTATAGTATTGGTGAAAAACATATGGAAATATAGTAGGAGTGTTTTGACGCAATTTGCTATTAAGATGATGGTAAGGTTACATTTTGTCTTGTTAAGTACACTACCCTATGGTCTTATCTATTGTGAAGTAATAGATAGGCGCCCACTTCGTTCTTGGGTCATTTCAGAAATAGCCTCTCTGATTCCACAAGGGTAATGCTGCGTGCTATTTGATGTTGATTATGATCGCTGATAAGAATATGATGGAACTTATTAGACCAGAATTGTAAGATTTCTGCTTCAATTGAACATGGTTGTAGGTGAAATTTTGGTTTGGAAGTGTATGTTCAAGTAACTGAAAGGGTGTGTTGTTGGATATATGCTCGCAGTTCTCCTTGATATAGTTGTAGCTGATTCTGTTAACCAAATAACTAAAAGTTGTTTTTATAGAACCAGCTCAGGGTTCACAAAGCATACTGTGACGAAACTGTTATGTTGGGTGGTTAATTTTATTAAGTTTACTAATTGGGCATCTCAAGTAAAGTTTTTTAATAAAATTGATAAAGGTCTTAAATGGCGTCTGTCTGAAAATTGGTCAAGAGGTTCACTTTGAGTACCCACGTCCGAATTGATATGGCTGGATATCTAAATGGATGGTCCTACCTTATTAGCAGAAGAACCATCTAGAGAAATAAACTCCACTAATGATTGTGATAACATTTAAGTAATGATTGTCTTGCGACTAACGTCCTTCTTTAAGTTCATGTGGTAGATATAAATCCCTTAATTGATGAATACATCATCATGCACTTGATTTTATCATTGTCTTGCTACTAATGGCTCTATTATTTATATTGGTTGATATGTGCAGTGCCGTTTGAAGAAGATGACAAGGACCCAAGCATTTGGTTTCTTGATCACAATTACCATGAATCAATGTTTTCAATGTTCAGAAGAATTAATGGTATGTTTCTTTGTCATTACTTTTTTCATGTGTTAATTTTTCACAATAACTTTTGTCTTCTTAACATTAGCTTAACTTTTGGATGTTCAGCTAAGGAGCACGTGGTTGGTTGGTATAGCACTGGCCCAAAGCTTAAAGAGAATGATTTGAACGTTCATGGCCTTTTTAATGGGTAAGATTACTCACCATATTGGGAACTCTGACGAAGATCTATTTTGGCATATCATGGTTCTTATCTATTCAGTAGATAGTGTTTTCATTTTAATCTTGGGTCTTTGGAAACGGCCTCCCTGTCATCATATTGTAAGGCAGTGTATTATCCGAACCCCCTCACCTTGTTGTTGAGATAATTGGGTGGGCAATTCAATTTGAGATATTGTAATTGGTTCATGAACCTTTTTTTAAAGCAATCCCATACTTCCTGCAACGTATGATTTCAGGGTGATTTCAGAGAAATTTCAGGCCTGTAGAGATTAAATTGTTGTGAATTGGTTTAAGATATTGCAAAGTCCAGGTGTTTAACTTGGATGTTAAGCAGTAGGGTTTTGGATATTAAGCAGTCGAGCTCATTATATTCAGCAGTAGTGGCTAACGATATATCTCATTAGAATGAAATGTGGGGATTTTTGTTTAAGTACACATCAATAACGCAAAATCTATATACCTGAACTGTTAAAACACACCACCTTGAAGTCGTGTAACAACTTTGTCTGAATACACATCAATAATCCAGTGATTTTTCTTCATATTTTACCATAGTTCTTACACTCTTCACTTTCGTTGGTGATCCTTCTTCATCCTCTGGCCTTTCCCATTACCCACTTTCTGCTTTTATGCTTGCAGCTATGTACCCAATCCTGTCTTGGTTATAATCGATGTTCAGCCCAAGGAACTTGGAATTCCAACCAAAGCTTACTATGCTGTTGAGGAGGTCAAAGAGGTAATAAGAAGTTGAAATGGCCACCACTTGTTCGTAAGAGTTAGACTATCAATTATAATCTTTTCCAGTTGCAAAGTATTTAGCATAATTACCCCAAATACTTTGTAGTTCAGAGCCTGATAATTGACTATTGTACAGAACGCAACTGAGAAAAGCAAGAAAGTCTTTGTGCACATTCCATCTGAAATTGCCGCACACGAAGTTGAAGAGATTGGTAAGTTTACAGGAAATGTTTTGCAACTGCAATTCCTTATTTGGTTTTAATTTAGTGTTAACTTCCAAATATGCGTCATGTATTTGCCAAAGAAGATGCTTCTTGTTGACTAGCTATGCTTTTGGCTTTCTTCAGGAGTTGAACACCTGTTAAGAGATGTCAAGGATACAACAATTAGTACCCTCGCGACAGAGGTAATTTTTGTTTGTACTCCCTCCATCCTGAACTGGAAGTCGAACTTCAAAATTTTGAATTTCGAACTCAAAATATTTGTACATACTGTCGATCATATTTGGTGGAACTTTAGTAGATAGTATATTATTTTCCATTACTATTAACATAATTCTTGATATGTGTGCCAATTGAAATCTCAATCTTTGTTAAATTTCACCACTAACAAGTAAAACTTTTGGGATGGATGGAGTACTTTTTTGCCAAAGCTTATATCTGATATTGTGCTTCTAACTATCTTTGATCTATTGTCTATGGTAGGTAACTGGAAAACTTGCAGCTTTGAAGGGGTTGGATGCCCGGCTTCAAGAGATACGCAGTTACCTTGACCTTGTAGTTGAGGGAAAGCTCCCACTAAACCATGAAATTCTGTACCATTTGCAGGTAACTGCTAATATTTTCCAATATTGTTACTCAGTGCCCTTTTTTTTTGGTGCACACTTTTGAGCTTAGCAATGCCCACCTTTTATGTTATGTCAAGTTTTACATTTTGGCTGATGATGTGTGAATTTGTGGACTTATATCTTCATTAATTTGGCTGATGGAAAAATTAGGGAATTGCCCACCTATATGTTTACTAGTTAATCATTGTGGCAATATAATTGTTTGCTCTTAGTTTATGAGTTTATCTTTGTGGTGATATGAATGGCTACCCTTATTTGTTTCTTAATTTATCCTAGTGGCGATATCATTGCCTCATCTTGTATTTGTTTGAATTTGTAGCTTAAAAGTTGAAACTGATTGTCATGTACTTGAGGGACTTCACTTTTACTTCGATAAATTCTTCATTTTTTGCCAAAACGTTACCTGCTCAACATATAGAAAAGTAAGCTAATTTTGAAGCAGCTTCAGTTTTCAAACAATAGTGATAGTCTACGATACTGGATATGATGCTTTATTGTCAAGCTATATTTGATTACTCGGACTTGTATTTTTCCTTTTGAATTGTCCTTCCTCTAGCAGTGGCATCTCATGTTAAATGCGAGAAACATCGTTGGATTAAAGAATTGAAATTTGAACATACGAACTAATACTCATAGGGTACAAATCTTTCCAGTCTAATACCTCGTTAGCATTCTCTGTTCCTGTGGTACTTGCAAGCAACATGATTATTTCTGTATTTTGTATTAATTGTTTCCTGAATTCCTTTGCAGGATGTTTTCAACCTCCTTCCAAATCTTAATCTGAATGAATTAATCAAGGCATTTGCTGGTAAATATAAGCCCTCTGTCCACTTTGCTTCATATGTGTTCAAGTAAATTTGCTAATTTTTATGTACTGGATATATGTGCAGTGAAAACAAATGATATGATGTTGGTTATCTATCTTTCTTCGCTGATACGGAGTATAATTGCTCTCCATAACTTGATCAACAATAAGGTGAGGCAGACTTAACGAACTATTGCTCTGCTCTGGGATCCCTCCTCTTGATCTCCTTGCGTATTTTATGTTGATTATCATTGATGTATATTCCTCTTCGGTGACATCTTACCATGATGGTTTTGTATCACTAATCTAAAGCCATCTTGCGTAGAAACTATAGCTTAGGCAGCATTACATTCATATGAGGTGCTCAAATAGGCGGATCACTATGAATATAGCCCTTGGTAAATTTGCCAAAGCCGATATTTCTCAGTCAATCCATTAAAAAATTAACATAAACCTAACTCTCATCTTCTTAAGCTTTGTTATTTATTCCATTTGACAAACGACTATACGAGGTCATTCACATAACAACGACTAACAAGCTAATACATGAAATCCTTCTTTTTTCTCATTGGAATACAGGTTATTGCTTCCAGGGGTTGGTATTTGTATTTTGGTTTTATGCTAATTGTCTCAACTGTTGGTCTATTTCTTATCTTTCAGATGCTTAACAAGGAGCATGAGAAGGCGGAAGACGCAAAGCCAGTAGCTGTTCCTGCTGCTGCCGGAAGCTAAGCATCGATACTTTTAGCAGGATGCATATGTTTTTTATCTGCCCTTCAGAGACGAAGTCTCACCTCCCCAAGCTCAGCCATCATGTGACAATATTTCAGAGCGACTCCATTTCGTTAGTCTAAGCTTGTTTAAAATGAGCTGAAGTTGGTAGCTTGGATTCCCACGTTCATATGTGGTTGATCCAGATGTTGAATATCCATACTTATTTCAGGCGTTTGTGCTGAACATCTTCTAGCAGAAAATCGTATAACTAGTTCGTGGACGAAGTTCACATTCAAATATTATTTTATTTTGATGCACACAGAACAATTCCTTAGTGTCAACGTTAATCTATTTTAATTCAAATGAGATATATTGCATAATATATAAATTATTTAAGTATATGTTGGGTGCAAAATAAGTTAACCTTGTAGTTCCATTTTGATGAATGTATGAATCGCATTTTTTTAAAGTTAGGGACACTGGTGAGTGGTGACTGGTCGTCGGTCGACACCTTCTTCATTTGTAGTCCAAAGAATTAACTGTCGTACATAAAGCAAATAATATTTCTATTTTATTAGATTTTACTTTAGTTCTACACTATATATTTGCAATTTTCAATACTCGAAATTGCGTATGTAATAATTATCTACCAATGTATGTTGCATATTCACAAAACAAATCTTTTTAACATTATTTTCTTAAAAATGTTGTGCTTCACATATAATCTCACCCGATATATAATACTCCCTCCGTTTCTTTTTATTTGATTGTTTGAGCATTTTTTCTATGTTTCTTTTATTTGATTGTTTACAATTTCAATGCACTTTTTACAATCTCAATGCACCTTTTTACAATTTCAATGCACCTTTTTACAATTCCAATACACATTTTTACAATCCTAATGTAATTTTTCACAATCTCTTAATAAAGTACTTTTTCTCCAAACAATCAAATAAAAAGAAACGAGGGAGTATTGAATTGCACAAGCCGATCAATTCCGACTCAATAAAAAAGACCAAAGGCAATGCAAAGAAGAAAATCGAAAAAGATGTAAAAGAAATCGAAAAACGGCACCTATCAACATTCCTAGTTCTAATTCCGAGCATATGTAATAAACCGACTAGGCCAATCTCCCGTCAGCTTCACCAGTTTTCTTTTCTTAAACGAAACACCGGAAGGAATAAGACTACACTTTTTTGGGATATTCTTGGTAAAAGAAAAGAGATTAATTCAGATACGTCATGAAATTCACATGTACTTTCTTTTCAGTATTCAATTCTGACTACTCCATACCGCCTAAATAATCAAACTACTATTCATCATTCCCCCTTCTCTCAGCTACCAATAATCAGCCGTCCCAAAATAATTGTCCAGTTTCAACCTCTCCTCTCACGAACACCTTTTACCGACTTCAATTATATCAAAGTCTCGACATAATTCGACTCGAAAATCTCCCATAACAGATCTTTGATCCTGAAAACTCCAACATTTATTTATTCCGATTTTAATAATTTGATTAAAGTATGTCAGACGCTTTGATCAATGGCCTTTCCGGAGCTGGCGGTGGCATAATCGCTCAGCTCCTCACCTACCCTCTTCAAACGGTCAGTCAAAATTAAACTATATTTTTTTTTAAATTTTTTTTGCTAATATACTTGTCCCAAAATAGTTGTCTACTTTTGCTCTATTCTTCATGTTTTTCTGGTGAATGTTAGGTGAATACTCGGCAACAAACGGAAAGAGATATAAAGAATGAGAAGAGGAAACTCGGGACTGTTGATCGATTGTTTCAGGTTTTTTATTTTTCAAATTAATAGGTTTTGTTTAATTAATTTTTGGGTTTTGGTTGTTACGAATTGTTTTTTCTAAAAAAGTTATGCCCTTGTCAAGGCTGGAACCCGAGATCGTGATTGCTAGTTATATCTCGTGGCCGCTAGTCTAACTTAGTGGTTGATTTTGGTTTTTCATTTTAAAACTTAATGATTATTTTATAGAATTGATTTTGGGTTTATTGGGTTTGAATGAATGTTGTGATCGGTTGCAGGTGGTTAAGCAAGAAGGTTGGACTCAGCTTTACGGTGGACTTGCACCGTCTCTTGTTGGAACTGCTACATCTCAGGTGAAAATATATAAATTTTTACCTTTGAAATTGTATAACTTATTTATTTGTCCCATAAGCATCGTCTAGTTCAGTTATAAAAATCAACAAATATTAGGGTGTTAATTGATACATAATTTTGATTTGAAGCAAACTCGTCATGTTAGTAATGGTAAGGTCGGGTGAAAACATTATATTTTAATATATATATTGTTTTCGCCAACTAGTATGCAACTTAGAGTTGAAAATTGAAAAAATTTAACCGTAAAAAAATGAGAACTAGACACTCCTTTTGGAGTGAAGGGAGTATATAGATATGAATCTTTTCACAATATAATCCGCCCCTGCCTCTTTTCCCTTTTTCTTTATTTTTGTATGTTTTAAGTTTTTGGGTTATGTTATTAGTGCTTTGGCTTATTCATTACATGTTTACTATGATGATGGTGGCGATTAAAGCATTGATCAGCATTTCTTGCAAATTTTCAATTCCCTAAACATGTTCAGTTTGAAAACAGAGGAAGGAGAAAATTTTCTCCTAAGATTAGATACAGTTTAGCGGGGTCATGTGTATTTAACTGTAAAACCAAAAAAAATTTGACATGAAATTTGAATTTGTTACATTTACGAATAATAAAAATTGTGACTTGTATGCTCCCTCCGTTTCTATTTACTTGATCAGGAGGGAAAAGGTATTTTACTAATTCGTTGAGTAATACTACTAATGTACTCTAGGTAAAACATTGATAAGACGTACTTCAAATGGGGCCAAATTAATTCAAATCTCAAATTTATTTAAATCATATATGATCAAGTACTTCGACTAAGGCCTAAACTCAAGATAATTAGTACTTTATTAGGGATAGAAGTAGAAAGATTAAATTAAAATTACTATTTGTCCTATATGATCAAGAAAAAATAAACAAGATTTTGTTCCTACATGATCAAGTAAATAGAAAAGGAGGGAGTATATGCTTTATGACCGTCCAATTAATTTCTTTTAAAAGATAATTCGAACACCAACTACTAAATCCGCCCCTCATAGCGTGTAGACAATGATGTTTGTTTTTTAGCTAAGGGAAGATGTATCGTGTATTCATGTATAATGATTGAATTTTCAATAGTATGTTGGTGTAAGATATCCTTGAATTGGTCTGATGGAACTGTCACAGCCATCAGCTTGTGCTTGTGGTCCACTTGAATTGGGGAACGTGCCATTGCTGATTGATAAAGTCTGATGGATGTCTGGGCACACTTTATTTTCTTGTGTTTCCCTGAAATAAATATAATAATCTATTGTATGGTAATTTTAGTAAATAGATAATATTATTTGCCCCTTTTATTTACTTGTCCTAGCTGGGGAAATTAAAATTATTCTCTAAGTATACTTAAACTACTAAGTGGCAGATATTTGTTTTTAATTGTTCATTGTTCAAATCAAAACTGTAGAGGATGAAATAGCTTCAAGAGCACCTATTCATATATCTGACATTAAAAATAACCTGGTTGCGATGGGTGAAGAGGCACTAAGGGTCATTGAAAGAGACACTGATATTGATAGAGCGAGCCACACTTCACCTTTTGTAGGTGTAATATTTTCGTAAGAGTAAAAATATTTGCACAATTACATCAAGTACAACACGCACACACTTAGTACATACATGAAGCATCAAACGCTAAACATTATTCATCCTAGATTAATTTAAATCTCACGCTTGTTTACAAAAGCAGGTTTTAGATTCAGCTTTATCATAAGGAAAAATTGCATTAATTAAATTGTTATAATCAAGAAAACCGTATTTTAAAATTGATAATTTTACTTCATATGTACAAAATAATCCAAAGAAAATGGATTATAACACGAGGAAAGTATCTAAAGAGAAATGGATTGGAAGGAATATTAAATTTCAAACAAGCGGAAAAACAAGAGGGCTAAAGAATAATGCTTATGAGTAAATATAAATATATGCAGCGACAATGGAATGACTAGCCTTTTCCGACACTTATATAACTGTGAGTTTTTGGCTTATCAGAGCTTTAATCCTTTCTTGTAAAGAAATAGATCTGAAGGGAAAACTAAATGCTTATACTTGTACCTGATTTGTCTATAACTGTTACAGTGATTGTTGCAAATATGCTCATACAGTAACGATATGATGTTATATTATCATTTGATTCAAGTGTTTAACTGGTACTCACTATTTTACTTTCAATGATGTTATGAACCCAAGAGTGTAGCTTGTAGTTTGGATTTCTTAATTCTTATGCCGTTACTATTTTTATGGACAGGGTGTTTACTATTATTTCTATCAAATATTTAGGAACAAGGCCGAAGCTGCTGCTCTACGACAGAAAAGAAAAGGGTTTGGTGATGGATCAGTGGGAATGCTCTCATCACTCCTAGTGGCTGCTCTCTCTGGGTAATATATTTGTATGTCGAGTATCATAGTTCAATATATCGTCCACGCATTTGTTAGCTCTATTGTTATTGCATACTGCGGATGTATTCTACGCTTGCTTGGTGTCTCAGAAGTTTGATCTTCTCATATAAGCACTCATTAGGGTCTCATGTTTCCGGACTTATTTCTGATTGTATTACCTATTGGCTATTCCAATATGCGATACAAAGATATGTAAGACAAATCCACCATCTGGCAAAGATTATTATTAAGTATGATTTCATAGAGCATTTTAGACTAGGAGTTTGAATTTGACCTGCTTTCTCAGAGTATCATGCATTCCGATCAAGATAGATTTGTTCCACTGGATTCAACTGTCTGTATGTCACTTCAGTTGTATAAGTATTGTTATTGCTGCTATCTGGCTATATGCTAGATATTAAGAAATCCAGAATAATGGTCAATTCCTGACTTGTATTAGTTTATCTTTTACTCCCTCCAATCCAAATAGAGTGGTCTTTTAGACATTTGAAGATTATCCAAAAAGAGTGGTCTTTTACATATACCAAAGCAAAATACATCATTTTTTCCCTCAATACCCTTAGTTGCATTAATTGAAGCTTAATATTAATGAATGACTCACAGATGTTTATGTAATTAAATGAGGGTATATAGGTCATTGTGGGAATGTTTTAATGTGTTCTTATTTTGTGTGAAAATTCTAAATTGGAGCTAGTAAGGTTTTACCTTTTCCGCAGTTAGGTCAAATTACAATACTATTTGCAGGACCGCAGGCTATCTACTTGTTACGAATACTTTTTAATTTTCTTATTTCTCTACGTGTATAAAAGGTGTAATTACTAGAGATACTCCATTAGGGTCTTTGGAACTCTACTTATGTTATCAGTTTTCTTGTGGCCTAGGTGTGTCAATGTGCTACTGACAAATCCTATATGGCTAGTCGTGACTCGCATGCAAGTAAGAAACCCTCTTTGACAATTTATTATCTCACACTGGTCATATTATGTTTACTTGAGTTACCGCTCAATCTGATTTCAATGTGTATTACCTGGTCAAGTGCATTAAATCAGATCTTTGTATCTAATCCCTTGGCTGTTACCGGAAAGTAATTATCTGTTAACATAGGTGGATATAAATTATGCTTCATGACATTATTTTACTTTACGCTCATGATATACCTACTCAACTAATTGATGGTTGAACTCCAAGCTTAGTGTAAATGTTGAATTAAAATAACAAATAGATAGGCTATTATCAACTATTTCAGTGAAATGGCAAGTTTTATCAGAAGTAAAATGGTTTTGCAACATAATATAGTAGAAGCAGTCTCCCTTCTTTAGCATTACAATGTAGGTCATTTCATGGTTATCGTTTATGACCACAATGCAGACACATACAAAGAAGCCCCTTGCTAAACGGACTGTGAATGTTGCACCAGAGGATGCTGCAGTTGAACCTCCTCTATATGGAACAACCCACGTGGTATGTAGAAACAGTATTTCGATATTTTTCATGTTTTGTGGAATTGAACTCGACTCGTCTGATGAGATGTCACGATTTATAACTTAAAATGTTACATGAAAGTCTATCTTGTTAAATGTCACAACTAGTTTGCTGCCATTAATGCTTTTATAGTTTCTATAGATCCAAGAAGTCTATGGGGAAGCTGGAATCTTAGGATTCTGGAAAGGTGTTTTTCCAACATTAGTCATGGTAAGTCTCATGTAACTCCAGCAAGTGCTCGTCTTTAGCTACTAACTACTCTAGATGTGCCCTCTAGGTGAGCAATCCTTCCATTCAGTTTATGCTGTACGAGACACTGTTGAAAAACTTAAAGAAAAGACGTGCGTCAAATAACAAGGGTGTCAAAGATGTTACTGCTTTAGAGGTGGAGCCTGCTACTTTTTCTGAACAATCTTGCTTCTCCCTCTTTTGGTTTATGAACTTTGAGATCCTTATTATAGTCCTATTTAATTGTCTAAAGATATTTTTGCTTGGAGCTTTGGCAAAACTTGGGGCGACAGTGTTAACATACCCGCTGTTGGTGGTGAAGGTAAGTCAATTTAGAACTGAATAAGCATGAAAAAACATTCAATTAATCTCATGGTTTTTGTTGTCTCAAATCTGGATCTAGATTGACACCTATGTAGATAGACAATTTTTTATTGGGTGTGATGCACAACCAGTCAGCCACCTCATTAGATCCATCATACTCGAGACGAGCCATCATATATTACATGTTTTGCCATAGTTCCAATGAGTTCTCAGTTTTAGGCAATTAGTTTGAGTTACTGTTGTCATGACATCGTCAAATCATTCACCATGAATGCAGGCAAGGCTTCAGGCAAAGCAAGTTACTGGGGGAGATAAAAGACATCAGTATAAAGGTATCTATATTCCTTTATGCATCTATTAATTTATATGTTTTTCATAACTGGGATTCTTATCATACTGTGTATCTTGAATTATCTTACCAAACCTTACTAATTTCTTTCCTAGTCATATATCATGTAACTGTACTAAATTGTTCGTGACGATTCAGGCACATTAGACGCTATTCTGAAGATGATACGGTATGAAGGGTTTCATGGATTTTACAAGGGAATGAGTACAAAAATTGTACAGAGTGTTCTTGCAGCTGCTGTTTTGTTCATGGTTAAAGAAGAATTAGTTAAGGGTACAAGGTGGTTATTGACCAATGATGCTGCTAAGAACGTGAGGAGGTCTTCGTGACTCAACTGTTCGGTAGGATTCACAGCATGCTTGAAGAATTGCATAAATGCTTCATCAGTGCAGCATAATACCTATAATGCAAGCAGTAGTTTAGGAGCAACGATACAGAGGTAAGGGGGCAGGCTGAATTTGTTGTATTATGGAATATCGTTTTACAAAGTGCAATTATGAATTTCTGATGAACCTGATTTCTATTCATTTCCATTCAAGGTTACTTAAGCTACAAAATGAAGCTTCTCTTGTAATTTGTCATTCTTCGAGTGATAATCAAATGATAGTCATTTGAGTTGTAGTTGCAGGGCAAAGCCGGGTGCTGGTACCACATTGTTTTTGAAATTTTTCGTGTGTTTATTGTTAGGAATTCATTAATTATCTGCTCAAGTATTCCTCAAGAAAAGATTTTATGTTAATCTCACCGTTAATGCGATTTAAGTACTTTCAACCTAGCCAATTTTTTAATATTTTCTTTCTTATTTTCCAATTATTTTCTTAATAGAAGAACTTGAATTTGGGCTTCTACTCTAATATTCATTACTATCACCTATAAAATTTGATTTTCCAACAAAAAAAATTACCATAGGAGAAAAGTAAGGTCAACGTTCAGTGTTTTGACATTATCATGACATACACGGTCTCCATTGAATTTCATGGTATTGTCGAATATGGAAGCTGATTTTGAGTCGCCTTTCAATTAAGCATAACATTGCCAAGCGCACCAAAATTATTTTCCCCACTTTTTGTTGTTTCTGTAATCAAGATCAAGAGGATATTACTCACCTCTTCAGTTCTTGTTCAAAGTTGCAGCACTTTTAGTTTGAACATTCTAGTTTTAGTTGGACTAAACCTTCTACTCCATTCCATACTTTTCTTGCTTTCTTGATTAATAAGCCTTGAAAATCGCATACTAATGCTAAATTTGAATTGTTATTTTTAATGAGCTCTTTGTGGAGTATGTGGCTTTTCAGAAACCAAGTCACCTTTCAAGGATGTCTTTTCGACATTATTTTTCTAAAGGAAATAAGGAAAAATTTTCTTCTTCTTTGGAAGAAGGCCTTTCCGCATCTTTACTCTTCAGAACATGTTTTCTTTTCTAGTAGACCGTCTCCTCACTTTTTCTCTTTACAGAAAGAACATGATGTTCTGCTTTGTCGATTTCAATCTCCGTAGACTCCTCTGGCCATTGGCTCATTCGTCTTTATGATTATAAAGATGTCATCCTGTTTACTCATGTTACTAATGATACCAAGGGTCTCTCCAATTCCACATTGGAAGCAAAGCTCCTGGATTTTCTTCTTACTGGAATTATCATAAGAATCAACAGAAAGTCTAACGGGATTCATGTCTTCACTAATTTGATTTTCTCGCAGGTTTTTGCTAAGAAGTTTCTCAGTCTTATTAGATCGTAGAACTGGAAACTTTTTTGGGCGCAGAGTCAAGCAAATGATCTTGTCTTCCATTGACGAACAATTTTAACGGAATTCTCTTTGGAATGTTTTAAGTTTCCAAATTTTATAATAGATCTACTAGTCATTTTGTTTACGACTGAGACGCTTTAATATTTTGACAAAACTTTAATGGAAATGATCTATTCCCTCCATTTTGATTTGTTTTATTTTCTATCTTCTATCTATTAAAAAAAATTTGAATAATCAAATTGTTCAATATCCATATTTTAGTTAGGCCGTTGGGCTTGAAAAAAAAGCCCAATATTCAAGTCAATTACCCAAAAGAAAATAGAGGACTCAAGCTATTCTCTCTCCGACGCTGATTGGCTGGTGTTCGTAACATCCTCGTCATTGTACTACAGAATAAATAGACTTGGCAAGTAACGAAAACTTGTGTTTCATCTCCGATTTTCAGACAGCAAATTCCTAAGACGCAAAACAATGCAGGAGAAGAACCAAAAACCTAAGAAAACAAATGTTTTGGATCACAGCTCAATTAAGCACTTACTCGATGAATCCGTTACTGAAGTAAGTCGCCCATTTCTAAAAAACATCGCTCAATTTAGAATTTTGATGGTTGACTGTTAAATTTTGAACTATTTAATTTTTTATACTCAATCAAATTCAAAGCGGAACAATATTTTTTGGATGGATTAATTTGTTTATTGTTTTAATTTTAGAGTCACATTTTTAGAATTTTGTTGAATGATTTTTGGATTTTTGTGGGTTTCGAATTTACAGATAGTAAAGAGCAAGGGGTATATTGAAGATGTGAGATTGAGTAACATCCGGTTGCTGCTCGGAGTAGTCATCATCGCCATTGCTCTGTTTGCTCAGTTCTACAACAAGAAGTTCCCTGAAAACCGGAATTTCCTGATTGGTTGCATCGTTTTATATCCTTCGTGTGAACTTTAATCAATCTAATTTGATATTAGTTTTAACCGTTTTATAATTTTGTTTTGTTTTACCTTTTTTTTAAAGCTCTAGGTGATATGAAATTTGAGTCCTTCATCATATGTACATTACCATTTAATTAAGTTATCCGTTTTCTGGTTCTCTGTAAACGAATTGAATCGAAATCCTCAGACTTTTAAGCATTAATATTTTCTTGTTCGAAGATGAAAGATGAACTAAGATTAGATTAGAATTGGTTGTGTTGATCTGTTTTTATGATATGTTTGTGGTACTTGCGAATAAGGAGAACCATTTGTTTTTTTTAATGTTGAACATAAGAAATGCATCCAATATATGAATCCACTTCACGTGATTGGCAATTTCATCGATATGACTTAAGATGATTACAAAAATTTATGTGTTCGATACTTTGATTATTTTTCCTTGTTGATCTTTAACCTCATGGTACATATATTGTAGTCTATGGAATATTACAGTTAATCAGTTACACCAAGGAGAAGGATGCAATTATGTTCACCTATCCTCCAGAAGTAAGCGACTTTGCCCATTTTATTATTATATCGAGCTAAACCGGACAAGTTTTGTCTAATTGTTAGCCCTATGTTCTTTCATATATGGTCTCAATATCTTTTTTCTACTTCTCTTTCGAGTGTATTAATGTTGAGTATTATTGTTCTGATTTGCTGAGTTAAGAGGAGTAACGACAGCATTTCAATTAGTTTTAGTTAATAAGTAGCATCAGAGTCAAGTCTTTTCATTTGGAAAGGGAGTGTCTTGTTCATAGAGGCATTAAAGACTTCCAATCTTTTATGTTAGCAAGATACGATTTTCTGCTTTGACTTTCCGTATGTTCAACATGTGAGGTTTAGTCTCTGTCCTTGTTCCTTTTATTTCACTGAAGAACCCTTGATATTAAGGCTAAGGTTGATACTTTAGCTGTTTCATTTTCCATCGTACTTCAGAATAACTATAGCCAAGCAATTTTTGGATTATCTATGTAATTGTATGCAATTTATATTTCAAGCTCTAAGTTAGTTGTGCTCATTTCCTATTTAGAGTATTTCAATCTTTATCCTTCCTGATAATTTTATCTGGCTGAAGAAGGATAAGTAGAGGAAATGTAACTTTAAGAGTGGTAAATGTTTTTGTACCCGTATTGAGTTGGACTTCTCTTTTGGTGAACGAAATCCTGCCCAGGCTTAGACCTAGGTAATATATAACCTCAAAGAATCTTGGAAAGATTAAAGGTGGATAATTGAAATTTAGTTCTTCCGTACCTGACTAGTTTTTTAAATTCTCATTGATCCAATTAAAAAAGCTTAAAAGTAGGATATTGAGGAAGTTATAAACTCTATATAGGTCTGTATATGAGAGTTCTGACAAATCTGATTTTGTCAGGGTCTGAAGAATTGAAGGGACTAGTGAACTCCATTTTTTATTATAGTATCGAAACAGCAATAATTAATGTGTATATCCCCATCTGAAATGATTTTGCCTCTTGATATTATGAAGATTTGTTTTCTATGCATGATTTAGTAATGACCATAGATATAAGAACACAATTATCATGTGTTAATATCAGCAATGTATGAGCTACGTTCAACTATGAATATATTAGAAACGTCGGTATTCCCCTTCGTCATTTACCATGATGTCGGTGGAGTTCGGACTATCACCATCCTGTAATTCTATGTACGCTAATCAGTCTACCCCCCCCCCCCCATGCAAACAAGTTTCATGTACACATCAGTCATCAGGGTTAATATTGCATCATTCTGGGCATCTTTTGATTGTACTGGGTGCTTCTTCATCAACGACTTAAATTGTTTGTGCCATATGAAATTAGAGTAATGAGATTTAGTAATAGAATTGATATTAGCATCACGAGATTTTGTTCACTTTGATCTTCTTTCTTAAATCCACCTCTGACAGCCTTGAAGAAAAATCGTGTTTTTGTATTTCCTGACCTCTAAAATTCCAATTTCTCTTATATGAGTCTATGAAGTGTTCAACGTATGATATGAAGTTTTGAGTTATTTTCAACTGAACTGAACATTCATTTTATTCAATCAATTTTGTAGGGATCTTTCAACAGCACGGGCTTAGTTGTTACGTCAAAGTTGCCAAGGTTCTCCGATATGTACACCCTTATCATAGCAAGCGCAGATCCCCAATCCATATCTGCCAAGCCTCCAGTGGAGTTTACCAAATCTGTCACAAAATGGTCTCTGTGCTCCCCTTTTGATCAATCTCACTGAACTGGTCCCTTAGTTCGTTAGAATGCTTTAAGTTCAAATCTGATATATACTTCCACTTCCTTGCAGGTTCACTAAGGATGGAGTTCTGGTGGAAGGCCTTTTCTGGAAAGACGTCGAAGGACTGATCAATGATTATGCTAAAGAAAATAAAAAGAGCAAGTGAGCTCAAAGCTATACGATAGTATTTTTTAGTGGGACAATGTGCTTCAAGTCGGATGTTGGATGTGTCTTAATTTGTATGAATGGATGTCAGGAATTTTGAACTATTCTTATGAATTTATAGTCAAACAAAATTATGAATCGCAAATTAAGTTATATTCTTCTTGGGTAGGAATTTATACAGGTATATATCCATTTCAATTACAAAATTGAAAAGGTCAAATGATTTGTATCGAAAATAGGAGGGAGTTGTTTCTGTTGTCATCCCTTAGTATACGAAACTATATGGCTTAAATTCTGACTGCCATGAAGTTCCAGTTTCCCATATTTCCAAGTAAGGATATATTTTTCTATTTTCAATTTACACCTAGAAATGTGCTTTTTTGCCAAAAAAAATAGTTCAAATTTATTTAACAAAAAGGGAAAATTCGAAATCTCATAAAAACATATTTTGGGGATTAATTTGAACATAAAAAAAAGATCAGGATCTAATTTTTAATTATAGTTAAAAAGAATAGAAGGAAGAAAACAATCTTTCCTTCCCCTTCTTGCTTAATATCGCCCAAACTCTAACCGTCATCACCATTTGCTTTTTACTCATGAAGGGGTGGGGATTGTGCTTAGGGGTGGAAAACCACCAGAGTCGAATCGAATTCGAACTAATATTACCGAATATTTCATTTTTTACATATATTTGTATTCTTAATCGTATTTAATACGAATATAAATATGATGTTTGTATTTGTGTTTGGCATATTATATAACTATTTGAAATCGTATTTGATATTCGTTATATATTTTCAAATACGAATACTTTGATTAGGATAAGAATGAGAAGGTCAGAGAACAAAAATATTATCTTGTTTGAGCATGAGTTGATTTTTATCGTTGAGGTCTTTCCTTGAGTTCAGAGAAGAACACTAACATTTTTTATGATAAGATAAGATTGAGATGGCCAGAGAACAAAAATATAAGATTGAGCCCTAAGTTTTCGATAATAGGTTAGGATTGAATCTGAGTTGAATCTAGATAATAAATTGTTATCTTAATTTGCTTTCTTGTTTTGAGCTTTGAAGACTAATCCAATATCAAATGCTTGTTAAATAACGATTCTTGAATACAAATCAAATAACAAATACAAATCGAATATTAAGTACCAAATACAAATCAAATAGCAAATACGAATCAAATTCGAAGCAAAATCAAATAATTATCGAATATATTCGCGAATATCGAATTAAAAGTTATAGTATTTGGATTTGAAATTAAATCAAATCTCAATTTGAAATTTGTATTTAATTTGAATTTGTTGACTCTCGAATTCAAATAGGTATTTGTCGAATTCGAGTCTGAATAATTTGAAAATTATTCAGTTTGGTTCCACCCCTGTGCTTGTAAACAAGAATAATAAAAATAAGAAAATGTAGGGGTGGTTGATTGTTAGGGAGGGATAATTTAGACATTTTATAAGGAGGTGATATTTGCACAAAGAAAATACTCCTAGTAGATTTTAAAAACTTGGTTAAAAGGAAACTATTTAGCCAATTTTCTCGTAGTTTTCCTCCATTTCTTTAATCCTTAACCCTTCCCTTTGAAGAAACTAATTTTGAAATTGCAAAGATCTAAGTATATATTCCCTCCGTCTTTAAATGACTGATACATTTGACTTTTGTGGCCAAATTTTACAAAATTTGATCAAGAATTCTCATTAAACGACAAGAAATAATATAGTCATGTAGGATCTTGTTAGATTCGTCTCAATATATATTTTTAAAATATTAACTTTTTATACTTTTTTCGCATGTAGAATGAGAGATATTTACGTTTTAAATTGTGTTATGTTGACCACAAAAATTAAATGTAATAATCATTTAAAAACGGAGGGAGTAATTTCAAAATGAGGATAAAGGAAGTAATCACAAAATAAAATATTATTGTAAGACCATTGTGACCCAATAATACCAACAAGGCAACAAGTAACAACCAATAAAACAAAACCATCTCCATTATTAGTCCCAAGTTCTCATCCCACGTCATTCTAAACCATAAATTAATTTCCACCAATCTCCACACAGAATAAACTATCCTCCAAACCATTATCTCGAGGACGTCCGCTTCACTTATTAGCCAATGGCCACGCCTCGGGATGTCAGCTCAATCGAGTAGTCCATTACCTCTTCACTACTCGATAACGGATTGAATAACCGCTCGATTGTTTATATAGTTGTATTCTGATAGAAATAATAGTTCGATAACCGACAATATAGTAATTATTTGACTCCATTATAAAATCCGGTTCGTCTATAGTTTTTCACCTTCATGTATATATGTCATGTTAATCTAATACTTGATTAGTACTCGTTCAGAAAATCGTAAAAATCAAATTTTTTTTATTGGGTTTCGAAACAACCGAGTAATTGCACGAGTCAATAAAAATGAGTATCCGGTCTAGAGTTACCAAATGCCCGCTCAAAACCGAGCAATAACGCTACTAGGCACGCCAGCATCTTCCCCCGTCTTCTTTCCACTTGTTCCTATTCATTTTCAACGAACCTACACCTCTCTTCTTCCAACTCCCACTCTCCTTCCTCACCGTCAGATCTCAAACCTCCACATCTCCACCGTCCATCCCCTCCGATGAGATGGAGGAAAAAGAAGCTCTAAGAACCCTCCACAACGGATACGACACCGTGTGGGAGCTCGTACTCCCCTACATCGAGGAGTCCCTCGACCGCAACACCATCTCCCTCGTCTGCAAGAGATGGTTATATTCCAGATATTATTAGATATTGTATTCATATTATTGTATTAGAGATACTACATACTATAGTACCCTGGAGATTATGTCAACTTGTACTAGGTCTATCCACATAGACTAAGGTCGTTGGATGAGTCAAACAATTATAATTCCCTCTTCTGGTATTCTTTCAGGTACGAGATCGACAACCTCACGCGCAAGCACGTGACCATGGCCCTCTGCTACACGTCTACTCCCCAGCAGCTCTCCGCCCGCTTCCCTCACCTGGAATCAGTCAAATTGAAAGGGAAGCCGCGTGCCGCCATGTTTAACCTGATTCCGGAGGATTGGGGAGGGTATGTGACGCCATGGGTGGAGGAGTTAGCCAAGTCGTTTACGAAGCTGAAGAGTGTGCATTTTAGGAGGATGATTGTGGGGGATAGGGATCTGGAGGTTTTGGGGAAGACGCGTGGGAAGGAGCTGGAGGTGTTGAAGCTTGATAAGTGCTCTGGGTTTAGTACTGATGGGTTGACGCATATAGCACACTATTGCAGGTTAATTATTGCTAAAATTGTTTCATTTCGGTTGTTTGGAGTATGGTGTTTTTTCATATGTTTTAGATTGTTATTGGAATAGATTTTGTGTGTATGTTAGTGTTATATAAATCTGTTTCAATTTAATTCGAAGATTTGGATTAACAATTAGAAATACTCAAGTTTGGCATTAAATAATTTTGACCCTAATCTTGTTTCAAAACAGTTGTGCAAGATGGTACCATAGAATGTGTGTACTGTGCTTTATCTTATTATATTAATCGAAAAACTGATTATAGAGAGTAGCAACTTGGTAAGCTGGAAATGAAGAGTGTGTCTTGTCCAAGTGCAAGATGATTATTTGCATGATGGTGTTTTTCTCCCTTCATATTGTTAGATTTTTTGGTTGATGAAAGTTGTGTATGTTGATGTGTTATAGTACCTCCTTTCCAATGTACTCAACCGTTAAAATATTGTGCAGTTTACTGTTGCGTGGTCAACATGTTGTAAATTAATCTTAATTTAAATATGGGCTCTTAAGGTGCAACATGGTGACTTATGTGTAACCTTTTAGCATCAACTTGCTAGTTGTCAGATGAAATTTACGTTGGACTTAGGAAATCAATTTTGTTTTTTATGATATTTTTTCTTAAGGTTTGATTTGGGATTATATGAGAATAGGTGATAAACAGCCTATAAACAGAACAATATACAGTTGTCTTTGAAGCCAACAAAATTACTAAATGCAAGTGGGTTCTAGTTTTTGAAACTATTATAGATTTGGAAGTTAATTGTGGTCCCAAAAATATGCAGTGACTATTCTCATGTGCCTAAGAGTCGCTCTATTTTATAATTGTGGAGTGGATATTCTCTATAGACTGTTGGTAACTCCGGGTTTGGCGGTATATGACAAAGAGTAGGCATGGTATCGAATGGTTGGATGTTTACTGAAGACTTGACAGCATGTTAAGTGTAAAAAGTACCCCACTTGAGTTGCTGCTTATCTAGAGGATAACTAAATGTTGTTAGTCCTACATATCTATCCCTGCTTGTATGTAGAATATATGTCTTATCAGCGGGAAGCCTTTGTGTTCTAGGATTTCCTAATATACTGATTGTAATAGTTTTAGGGCTTTGAATTTTGTCCCAGACAATGTTTTTAGATACATTTCAGCTTTAAACATGTGATGCATGTATATGTTAATGGTATTATCGCCGACCTAGATAGATAAGGATCTCTGAGTAATTAAATATGTATACAGACTAGCCAAAATATATTTGAAGATATACTTACTAAGTAAAAATAATAAATTTGATAGATAGTAGGTTATTTATCATGCAGAGAGTTAATATTTTCTTAACTCCTTCAGGAATCTAAAGTCATTGGTTATGGAGGAGAGCATAATAAAAGAGAATGATGGTGAATGGCTTCATGAGCTAGCTTCAAATAATACAGTTATTGAAAATTTGAACTTCTACATGACTGACCTCGTGCAAGTCAAATTTCAAGATCTTGAATTATTAGCTAGAAATTGTTCTTCTCTAGTCTCAGTGAAAATTAGTGACTCTGACATTTTAGATCTCAAAGGCTTCTTTCGAGCTGCAGTTGCCCTAGAAGAGTTCGCTGGTGGTTCCTTTAGCGAGGCACCTGAACAAGATGGTGAAGATGTCGTAAATTTGCAAGTAGAAAGATATTCTGTTATAACATTGCCTCCAAAATTATGTCGTTTGGGATTCACGTACTTAGGAAAAGTAGAGATGCCAATTCTCTTTCCAATTGCTTCTCGACTCACGAAGTTGGATCTTCTTTATGCTCTGCTTGACACTGAAGGCCATTGTTTGTTGCTGGAGAGATGCCCCAATTTGCAAATTCTCGAGGTAAATTGGTTAAACCTTTATTTATCTTATGCAAATGTTATCAGGTTGTGTTCGCTTATGTTTCCTTTTAAGCATGCTGTTCAGTTTTATATTACGACAGTCACAATTTTGTAGCATATTTCAATAATATAAGAAACAAGGACTTGATGGTTTAGCATATATCTGATGAAGTCTAATATAAGAAACTAAGCTACTGGGTAACTTAATTTTCATTATCTTTATAGACAAGGAATGTTGTTGGGGATAGAGGTCTAGAAGTTTTAGCCCGATTTTGCAAGAAAATGAAGAGGTTGAGAATTGAGAGGGGTGCTGATGAACAGGAGATGGAGGATGAAGATGGTATAGTTTCTCAAAGAGGTTTGACTGCTTTGGCACATGGATGTGTTGAGTTGGAATACTTGGCAGTATACGTCTCTGATATTGATAATGCCTCTCTAGAATGTATTGGGGCGCACCTTAAAAATCTTTGTGACTTTCGCTTGGTTTTGCTTGACCGTGAAGAAAAAATAACAGATCTGCCACTTGATAATGGAGTTCGAAGTCTCTTAAGAGGTTGTAGTAAGCTTCGACGATGTGCCCTATACCTTCGGCCTGGGGGTCTTACCGATACAGGACTTGGTTATGTAGGGAAATACAGTTGTAACGTGAGATGGATGCTGCTAGGTTATGTTGGGGAATCAGATAAAGGGATTCTTGAGTTTTGTAAAGGATGTCCTAATCTGCAGAAACTAGAAATGCGAGGCTGTTGTTTCAGTGAAGGTGCACTTGCTCTAAGTGCTGTGCAGTTACCTTCCCTTAGGTACTTGTGGGTTCAAGGGTATAGAGCTACATCTCCTAATTCTAATCAGGAAATTTTAGCCATGGCTCGCCCATACTGGAATATCGAGATCATTCCTGCTAGGCGACTTATTGCTAATGATCCGGAAGGGGATGCTATTGTCGTTGAGCATCCAGCACATATACTCGCATATTATTCCCTTGCTGGGCGAAGAGCTGATTGTCCACCTTCAGTCCTGCCACTACACCCATAGATCTGTAAATACAATAATCTTCCACTTCCACAAAAGGATTTGTAAGAGTTGTCATGCTTAGGTATCTTGTTTGTAACTCCATGTATTATTCTGGTTTTGGTGAGATTTTTTTCTTGTTAATTTCAAAAATATTCTGAAAAAATTAAGTTGTGTAATAAGTTTTTTCCTTCATAGATGCAACTAAGTTGTACTAGCACTCTGATTTTATGCTGAGCTTTGAACTTCAAGATTAGCTAAATTAGTTTGCTGGCTTTTCTGTCTAAATTGAAGGCAAGTTTCTGAGTTGGTACATTATTGGGATATATTTAATGAATTAGCTTTAGTGTGAAATGGAAAACTTCCTTGTCCCCTAAAATAAATATCAGAATTTGGTAATACCTTTCACTAGTTGTATTTATTAATCATCCATTTGAGAAAGGCAAGCGTTTAATATTCTGGTTGGTGGCTCTCTAATTTTTATTGGCTTTTACAAGAGAGCCAATGAAGCCATTAAGCCATACTTTGAGGAACATGTGCTAGCCACTTAAACTTTGAGATAACAAGAATAAAAAAGTTCGAATTTATGTACAACAGTGAGTAGGTAATGTTGAAATAAGTGATGAGAAAAAAGGACTTTTTATTCCGTCTTGCCCCTGAACTATCGAATAAAAAAGTTCGAGCAGGGACGGGGGTGGGGGGATATCTAGCAGAGGGTGGAGTGAGATTTCGAGCAGGCGTGGCGGGATGGTGGCAGTGTGGTGGTGGGGAGTAGGGTTTTTTTGTTGTACCTCATAATTTTTGGCTTGAAGTTAGTATGTGCACAGATTATTTACATTTTCTATTTGATTATTGCCAATTGTCAAATATATATCCATCATGAACTACTTTTCACGATGTCATTGATATGCTAACCGAAAACAAGTCCTGTTATGAAGGTATAAACGAACAAAAAATATACTCGCTCCACCCCTAAAAGTATTCGTCTGGCATGTGTATAGTAGGCGTTTTACTGAACCAGATGCAATACACATCCTGTCTCCTGAATCCTGATGTTTGTTTTGTTAATTGTTATTTGCTACTCGTATATTTGATGTTTGATTTGAGCTGACATTGATGTTAGTGCTGCATCCAAACTGGAGCCAAGGCATATAATTTGTTCCAATACATAAGGGGCAATAGAAAATTGATACCACATTGAGCACGTTTGGTAAACGCAGAATTATTCCGTCGCAGTTTTTTCATCTGTTTAGGATGTGCCAAAGGCCAAAGCACAAGATGCCAAATTAGTGGAGTTCAGACTCAGCTTCGCAAAGTGAACAATGATCAGACACAGTCAACTTGCCTACACTCATTCTTATTATTATAAAGATGGCCATACAATATATAGCCAATTCCTACCAACATTAGTTGTTAAAGTTGATTGAACTATACAAATAATAATGTACAATCATCACTCTCAAAAGGAAAATAATGTGCACAAAAGCGCATTTCGGGTACAGTAATGATACTTGTCATGTCAAAAATGAAAACGCCAATCAGAATAAATGGTGTGGAAGTAATTTATAAAAGAAACTCTTCGATAATAGAGAGCCGAATGCATACTAGAGAAAATCATTTACATGGAGATCTGAATGGCAGTCCTAGCTAACATAACAGACGGTTGGAGTACAGAGACCATAAATTAACTCCTTACGAAAGAGCCTACAAGAGGAGATTTGCATTCTTCACATAATAATATTTAAGCAAAGGACATTGTGATTTTACTCAGTAAATCAGAACAAATTTTGCAATTCCTTAATCATGCTTCCTCTAAATCTGAAATAGTGTATTTGCAGCTCCAGCATTGGCTCCATAACACCGGAATCCTGCAAGATCGGGTGAATAGGCTGCGACAATGTCACTATTGATGGAGCCCAAATCCATCATTCCATTATTGATCGAATCATTGCATTCAACGATAATGGTGTTTGTAGGAGTAGAGGTACACAATGTATTACTAGCCAATGAAGCAACTTGATTTGCGTCCGCCTGATTTGAAGTGTAATTTGCAACATGGACAGTAGTAATATCATGAATGCTTGGCCTCCTTTTATCCTTGCTACCCCCTCCGCATCCTCCTCCTCGTCCTAGTTGTTGCCGAAGGAAGTACTTCTGAGCATGACTTGCAACCTGCGTTGCTGTCTTGGTAGTCACAAAACTCCGCGATATGTTCCTCCAATCCCCTTTTCCATACTTCAGTAATCCCTGGAGAAATAGCCTGCATATACATTATTAACAACTTTTTCAAGAACGAAAGCTGCTTAATTAGTACGGTTTCACCAAAAACCGAAATTAAAATGAGAATACTGAATTGAACATAAATTTACCTGTGTTCTTCTTCTGTCCATGGCACACCTTTCTTCCTTTCTTGATCAAAACTCCTCCCTCTCTTCCTGAACACATCAAGACCGCGATTTTCGGTTAAATCAAGCGTAAACGAAGAAGCCAAGTATCCTGGAGCCTCAACCAAACCTGCTTCAATATCACAAACATCTGCCTCAAGTTTCATATACTGATTAGTCACTTCTGCCACTGATCTCCCAGTCATAGCAGCCAATTTCAACCACCTATCAGGTGTTTTCTCATCAACAAGTGCTAAAGCACTTTCAAACAGCTTGTTTTCTTCTTTTGTCCACTTTGTGTTCTTGCTCTGAAACCTCTGCTGCATGGACCAGTTTGAGTTCCACATATATGATGAAGGATACAAAGTTTCCATCTAACAAAGATGACTAACTTCTATAAGTTGTGCAAGAATGCAAAGAGGTTGGAATTTATATATTGGTATGTGGTCTTGATTATCAAACAAAGTTGTGATCACAAGAATTGCTCAGAAAAGATTGAATTCAGAATCACTTATTGAGAATAAGAATACCCTTTTTCTTGTTTTAGCATATAATTGAAGAAT
Source organism: Echium plantagineum (assembly GCA_003412495.2). NCBI lineage: Eukaryota > Viridiplantae > Streptophyta > Magnoliopsida > Boraginales > Boraginaceae > Echium > Echium plantagineum. Next base: position 14,232,284 of record CM016563.1, on the reverse strand, counting down.
CTAAATAATAAGATCATCTTCTTGGAATCAAAAGAGAACCTAAGACTCACAAGTAGTATGGAGAATATTTGTTTGAATAATTAAATAAGATAATAGGGGAGAATAATATTTATATAGTTGATGAACAATTTATGTTGTCTTAGTAGTTAGTAGTAGACATCAAATTTGGGTCAAGTGTTGATTCATTGTATGAAAGGAATATATATAGTAGTAGTACAATTATTATTACAACTCATGAGATGTGTGTTCCATATATTTGGTCATTTTGTATAGTTATAGGACATTGATTAAGGTTAAAGTGGTTATGTGGAGTGCATTGGTTCGTTTGAAGATCAAATCAAATATTTGTCCGTTTAAAGAATGTCTCCACATTTTTAGCCATTTTCTCTTTTCTTAGTGGAAATAGTTTGAAAGCATGATAATTGGTATAATCTCCTCTTCTTTTTATGTGCTTGCCCTGCCCTTAAACCTTAATGATGGGATTGGTTAGGATCATTTAAGCTTTTTTGGTCTTCAATATCTTTTAACTCAGTGCAATGTCATTTGTTTGTGCGCGACTCGCTTAGATTATTGAGCGATTTGAATGACCGGTTAACGTGTTCCAGTCATAGAATCATGCAAGTCATTAGTTCGTTAAAAGATACCGAACTGAGTAAGCTGATCTGTTTATCGAACAAACCAATCGAGTATTTCTTTGAAATATTAATATACTTTTACTGAAGTAGTAAAATAACAACATTAATAGATTATGGAGCATGTCGAGCTAGCTGTTCGGTAACTCATATCGAGCCAAACATTCTGCTAGTGAAAACAGAATAGACCATGAGTAAAATTTGAAACAAAAACATTGCTGATATAGATTATATGCAAGAAAATGAAACAGCATCTCTGTTTCTTTACTAATTTAAAATGCAGAATCAGTCAAGCTTATATGTATAATTATCTTGGTGCTGATTAAAATGAATACAAGGCATTGATGCAAAGGTACAATCTCTATGCTGTTGCTCCCACTGGTTGAGCAGCCTTAAGCCTGGAAGAACCATAGAGAGTCTCTTCAAATCTAATGATCTCATTCTTGGATCCATATGCAACCTGTGTTCTGTCATCAAGATTTGTGATCACCTTATCCAACACTGATTGTTTCCCGTCACTACTGTATCCCCCGGCCTTCTCGATCAAGAATCCCAATGGAGCCACTTCGAAGAGCAGTCTGAGCTTCGCTTTGGCTGATGGAGATATCACATTTGTGAATATTCCTTTCTCTTTCACAATGATCTGCAACATTTAGCGCAATTCATAGGTAAATTTCACTTGTTTAAGGTGTGAAATGGGTGGGAACAAAAGTTTTTAGAGTAAGTATTAGAATATGTTCTCATTGGCCTCGATTCCAATTCCACATCTTAAAATTTAAAAAAATGAGGAATGTGGATGTATATACCTGGTTAACGTCTGGAACCATTCCACCAGTGTACCTTAAGGTGTATTTCTCTCTAACGTAGAAGTCTATTAGCTGAAATCGATGTAAAATATGTTAGCCTGCACATGTTTACTTACTTTAACTCACGTAATTGGGTTACCATGACTTAAATGATTAGATGTGTTGATTCGATACTTAACAACATACGGGGTAGGGGAGACTTAAAAACACAAAGAAAACAAGATAACTGAATACAGTTTATAGATGCTTGTTTGGGTGATTGTAATAAGTTAGATTGAGGAACCTTTGCATATTCAGGGTTGTCGAATGTGGCCCTAAGGTTCCCAGGGGAGAACATTTTGCCTTCACCAATTTCTGTAGTGTCTTTCACATGTTGCCATTTCCCTATATACAAAAGAGAATATGTAGTTAGACCTTTAAAGTTCAGTTGACATTGAGGAGCTCGAATTTGACATCATGGGTGAAGATGTGTGATATAAGATTACTTGCTTGAATCATTAAAATGTAAAACGAGGTACGACAATATCACATATAGCGGTCTCTAATGTAATTGAAGATGAGCAAATGATAATTTCTACGCATGCGACTGGACCATGAGTTATATTTTGGTGGCCCTATATTAAGATCATTTCCAGCACCTCACAAAGTGTAAAAGATGGTCCAAAGGGTTCTCATACCTTCATCGAGGAGGAGGAATTCATGAGTCCCTGGAACATCTTTAAGAGCAAGGACATATGTGGTTCGGGGACCAAAGATACCCATGGCTGCAGCAACTTGGTCTCTTCCTGTAACTCCTGTCAGCTTATCTCCAGGCCACACTCCAAAGATGGTTCCCACTGTGAAATTTGTGTCAACAATACTGGAACCATCCAGTGGATCGAAGGCAACACTGAATCCTCCTGATCACAAATTCATTGACATTGATTGAGCAATTGTGAACTTGCAACTTTTTCAATAAAACAATATCTTTTGAAAACTTGCAACATTTGCTAACCTTCAACTGGACCTCCCATATCCTGAAGCTCCGGGACTTCCTCAGAGCAAGCATATTTGCAGAAGTGTGAGTAAGTCAAGGCCTAAATATTAGAAGAGACAACTTTTAAAATGCTTCCTTTTAACCTTATAAAGAGTCGAAAAACCTTATCTCACCTCGAACAAGAGCTTGTCAGCAAGCATATCAACTGCAAGCTGTTCATCTCCAAACGAGTTGACACAAGCAGTTCCTCCACAAGAAGCAGTTCTGACTTTGAATGCAATTGTTCTGAGAGCTTCTCCCATGCAAGTCATGAGCCTGATCAACCCCTTGTCTGAGGTTGACTTCATAAGAAACTCTTCCTAACACCAAAAAACTACATCTTATTCTCCAATTTCATGTGCAAACAATGCTGTCTGATTATATTAGGAAATAGTATTAATCTTACCAAGCTGTCGCCAATTTCACATTTTGTGACAAGGGAAGAAGAGTTCTTTACTTTCGAAACTCTGTGCGAGGATTCAGAATTAACTCGCAATGATTCTCCGAATAATGAGGTAGATTTCAAACTCTGCAGGGAAGTGAAGCTCGTGATCAGTATATTTATAGCAACACCTTGTTTAAAGTTTGGATACCAATATTTTTTTTGATAGATAATACATAAAGTACATCCAGGCAAGCTAGTGACAGTTAGATTATTAATTCAATCCACATGAGTCAAATATCTAGGTGATATCGCGAAGATTCATATTCGAACACTTTGTACTAACAAAATTGAAATAAAACGAACCATTTTGGAACGACGAACAAATGAGATAGTAGCAAGGATACATACCCTGGAGGAGTTGATAGTTGACGACGATTTGGGACGTAGAGCAGTGAACCTGGTTGAAGAATGTTGAGAAGAAACAGTAGGCAAAAGAGAGCCACGAGCATAACAAGTAATTCCAGTAGTCTCCATGTTTGATTACTAATTTTCTGAACAAATATTTTTATTGCATTTGAGTTATGGGACTACTTACTACTTAGGCATGGGAAGCAAGAAGATTGAGTGGCAGAAATAAGATAAGAAGATTGATATATTTATGGGGTGCCACGTGGCAGGTGCAGATTGATGAATGATAAACTGAAAGGGATGAGATTAATCACCATCTCTCGTATTATGTGGCTCAAATAATGTACTATGGAAGATATGGTGATTGCTAACTGATGCACAACTTAACTCAGATTAGTTTTATTGATTGAATATATTCAACATCAAATTTTAGGAGCTTTAAGTTCTCATCACACTAACATCAATCATCATAATTACAAGAAAGCATAAGTGTCATTAGTAGAGATAAAATCTCACTTTTCCTTGCATGACTTGAACTTTTTTTGTTGTCGTTGTTGTTGTGTAACTTGAACTCAAGTCGTGCAGAAAGACCTTAAACGATAGTATGTGTTACTCCGATAAACTACCACATTGTCACCGATACATCAACGTTCATTCTTGTTTGAAATGCTTAAGTAGGACATAAGAAAGAAATGAACAAAAGTGTGGAGTTCTTGCAAAGTTGGAGCTATCGCATTTATGGACAGTTGGAGATAACTGTAATATCTGATTTGTTACTAGTCTACACATTCCCATCAAAATCCATGTTCTTACCAGTGAAAAAGAATAGGAATATTAGCAGATTTTGACTGGCAAGAACATGGATTTTGATGGGAATGTGTAGACTAGTACAATCACTCGCCTCCAGCAATAGTTCAAGGGTGTTGCAGTCAAGCCGACTCAGGCTTGACAAGAACTTCAGCAAACCAAGCATATCAATTGATCGATAATAGATAAGTAGATAAGCCCATGGCGACCCTAGTAGAACCCAACATGGTTCAAGCAGACCCCACGGAGTGTGAGCTCTATTTATATGCAAATGGTCGAGCCAGAGCAAATTCTGAGCTCCTTAACAGGCCTATTGAGTGTTAAGAGTAGTTATTTTAATAACGAGATTCCTAGAGTTCTTCATGTGTCTCAACTCTATCAAAACCGAGTACGACGCAGTTGAAGTTTACAAGAGAACAAGAGAATGTTATTGAAAGCTTCAGGAAGAAACATAGATGTAAGAAGTTCATTGAACAATGGATGACGAAAGCACATTCAATTGAAACGATGAATGAAACTGACCAATTACAACCCCAATGAACCAAAAAGGTGCTGATAATACCTGAGCAGCTGATAACAACGAAGACAAAACACTAGTACATTACCATAAAGTAGTAAAGACGACGTTTTTCTAATGACATCGCTTCCAAAGCCTTACAGGTAACCAGAATAATCAGGATCCTTCTTCTAAAACCTATTGTTATGCTGCAATATAAGAAAACCAATTATTAGAGGAGGTAATCTACAACGATTCTATGCTGACAATATACATGATCAACTCATTACTTACACAATATATATTCACCGAATTCACCTCGATTACCCTAGCCTAGCTTATATTTTAGTCACAAATGAAATGAGAAACAAAAATCTATCGATCATAATCAAGAGTAACAAGTCTTGGCCAAAGTGGACAAAATCACACTCTCAAAAAACAACTACATCTCATTTTGGAGATAAGAATACAGAACTTCAACTGTTGCTAGGAGTTGTTGGTGCTCCTTTAGTCCCACTTCCAATATGTAATGATCGTTATTCATTCAATTCTAATTTCAAAGGACACCCCATTGTAAGTTTTCTCATTTTTTTCATTCATCATTGTAACCTATACAAAATGTAGAAAGTTATGATCCTACTACAAGTTAGCTCTCGAAACCACTAAATCGAACTTATTACAACTGAACATAATCTTGCTCTAACTCGAATTCAAAAGGAAGTGAAACTTGAATTACTTGACAAATATCCATCTTTCCCTTCTACCAATTCAACAAGCTGATCTTCCAGATCAAGAATCTTCAACAACTCCGACGCCTTCATCTTCCCTTTCACGGTCCCATTCTCCGCGATTTCAAGAATCCCCTCGACGGCCTCCACCCCGATCAATCCCCGGAGCCCCTCAACCACATCTTCACCACGTCTCGCCATATTCAACAACGCGGACACCACATTCTCCCTCGTCCTAGGACTCGAACCCGTGGCTTGATCCAATAAATCCACCAATATCCTCACACCCGAAACCTTCTTAAACGCCTCCCAACTCTCCTCACACCCAGCCAGCTGGGCAATAACCGCGGTACTATCCTCAACGAACCCAACCCGCCCGTCCTTGCACACTAAAGTAAAAAGCGGGCCCACCGCCCCAAGCTCAATCATCTGAGCTCGGTTTAGCGGGTAAAGCGCTATTCCAAATAACGCTTTAACCGCATCCTGCATCGACCTGCTGGTCGATCGAGGATACTTGACTATATCAATAAGGGCATACACAATGTCCCTTTTTTGGCCGATGATCGGTCGGTAGGCCTCCACCATTAACAAGTTGAAGATGGTGGCGGAGGCGCACTGGCAGGCAAAAGGGGAAGCGGGGTTTCGAAGGACATGAGACAACGAATCAAGAACGCCACTGGTGATGAAATCGTGAGGTTGTGTAGCGTAGCGGCTGCGTTTTCTTGGCAGATATCGGAATCGGAAAAAAGGGTCTCCGACAAATAAGGGATGGCGCCGGAATCGGAGATGAAGGGGCGGCTGACGGCGTCGGATTTGGAGATCAAACGGAGCTCGCTCAGAGCTTCTAGACGGGTTTGTTCGGAAACGGAGCTGAGTTTGGTGACTGAAGTCTTGACTACTCTTTGTTTAACTTCCATTTCTTGATCAACTATTATTATTGAGGATGCTTTGTTTTGTCTTTGGTTTGTTGGAAGCTTGCTCATAAAATAAAATTGGGGGTTTGGGGTTTGGTTTGGTTTGGTCAACATATGATACACAAAAATGTAATAATTCAAGATAGTGAGAATATAATATTTCTTGGGGGTTTGGGGTTTGGTTTGGTCCCTATCCTCTTTCACTTTTATCCGATTTATCCTGATCCATATATGTTTGATGTGACCAAGATAGTGAGAATATAATATTTCTTGATAAAGTAGTGAATTTATATATTAAATAACAAAGATGAGTTCAAAAACTAAAAGAAATGGATGGACAAAATTTATATAGTCGACATATAATGTTATTTAATATAGACATAATATAGAAATTATTAAAGGGATAAGTATTCCGCTAATGTTTAGCATAAGTTGTTCTTGCAGAATTTATTCTAAAATTTACGTCATTCAAACCGATGAACTGCATGAAAATGTTTGATGATATGTATATGCAGGAGGCATCAATGGCGAAGTACATAGTGCAACAATACATAGCAGCCGCTGGCGGGGACATGGCGCTGAATGCTATCGGTAGCATGTACGCGATGGGGAAGGTGAAGATGGCGACAAGAGAAGTGATTTCAGGGGGTGGTTTGAGCATGGTGGGATGCAACAGTATGGGCAATAGTAAGGTGATGAAGATAAAGAGTACAAGAAATGGCCCTGGAGAATGGGGGGATTTGTTATGTGGCAAAAGAGACCCAATTTGTGGAGTTTGGAGCTTGTGGTTTCAGCTTGTAAAATTAGTGCAGGGAGTGATGGGAAGGTGGCTTGGAGACATACCCCTTGGCATCATTCTCATGCTTCTCGTGGTCCTCCGAGGCCTCTCAGGAGATCGTTGCAGGTATTCTTTTCTTCTCATATTCGATTCCTAATATTTTCGATGATAATACTTATGACGATAATGCATTCACATACAGGGTCTTGATCCAAGGTCAACAGCCAATTTATTTTCCAATTCAATCTGTATCGGTGAGAAAAAAGTGAACTCGGAGGACTGTTTTGTATTGAAACTAGAAGCAGAGTCCTCTGTTCTAAAAGCAAGAAGCAGTACAAATGTAGAAATGATCAGTCACACAATACGGGGCTACTTTAGCATTAACATAAAATGGGCTCAAACAAAGTTGCTTATTAGTCTCACTAATGGGTTGCCAAGTAAAAGAACAGGAGAGAAATGTAAAATGACATGGTAATTGTACTACTTATTCAGTTTGGTTGTGTTGGATATTTATCTTGGACATGTAGCATAATGAGTTAATGGTCAAATAATATGTATGAGTTACAATTTAATCCTCACGGTACTACTTTGATTCTTAATATTGACTTAGTTGTTGTTGGGTTGTGAAGTCAATTTCGTAGGCCATCAGCACTTGGATCAAAACTTGGGTCAATATTTGACAAGTTCCGAAGTTCACTATGAAGCTGATCATAGATTCTTGGGTTGGAATTATCCGAAGGGCATTAATTCCTAACAGTTACAGTTTTTAGATTAATGTTTTCGTCGAAATTTGACAAAAAAGTAAGTGTCACTAAAAAGTTTAAGTCGTGACAGCTCCCTGTCTGGGTATGATGTCAGAGGTTGACGCGGGATGTGCCTCGTCTGGTCAGGGGACTACAACTTGCCCGTTAACCATTTCAAAACACAAGGTTCGTTCCTAGTGATAACCGAACCTGGTTGCATGAAGAGGAGAGACTGTTTGGTATTGTCCCGGGATCACTAATACTAATAGTAGAGATGTGATTGTCGAACACCAAAATGCTACATTATCACTGTGAACAAACAAAATATGATTTGTGTAGTTGTGTCAACTATTAGAATCATTTTGTCAATTAGTTCCGACCATAAAGGATAATGGATGTGATAAAATGTGTATACATTAATAGGTAAAAATTTAACTACAGTTTAACTATTAGAATTAAAAATTCGTTATTGAATTCCTCAACGATTGTACATGTTAGTGTATGATTAAAAATGGCGTCAATCATTGGATAAAGTTGGCCATCATCATTTTATACTACTCCATTACGCCATTCGAAGTGAATCACTGACTTCACTTTCAGATTTCCACTTGCCCAAAAATCAATGAAATAATCGAGCGTGCAGACAAATATGAATGGTCCAATCATTTGTCCCAAAATGTATGTCCAATTTTCATAATCCTACACAACATTTATGGAGGTTACTTCTCTACGCATCTCTTTCTTTTCAATTTAACCAAAATAGGTTACTTCATAGTATTCCATAAACTCGAGTTTGATAATTTAATATAGTTATTTGAGTTCGTTTCTTGTTTCGAGATATTTGTAGTTTTGGAAAACAAAGGAGGGAGAGGATCTGGCGATTCAGAGAGAAAGGCTGTTGCCTTTTCATGGAGAAGAAGGAGAGACTACCTTGTTGATCGATAATGGCGGATGCGATGACGTCATTCATCCCCGAAAAGATGTGGAGCTTCCTCAAACAGCTCACCTTATTAGCAATGGTTTGTTTGTTTTTGTGAAAAGAAAATCATCCAACTCTCCCCTGCTTAAAAATACCATATATATTTTCTTATCAAGTGATCATGACTGAGGTCTATAAAAGATGTGACGATTGTTTAGTTTGATTTTCTATCGGATAACTTCGATTTGAATCATAATTATTATGTTAAGAGTCAAGTCGATTGATAAATGCTATGCTAGCATTTGATATATTTTTCAAAAGTTCTTTAACGTTGGATTCGAGTGAAGATTGTTTCAGATGTGCTAGTGATTTTATAGTTTCTTCTTTTGTTAAATCAGGTGATATAAAATGCACTTATTTTCTTTCATGGCACAACATATAAAATGCAATTCTTTTGACAATTGACAGTATATGTCTATATGAACAGTCACTCGATAATGAAATGTGTCTATGTAACATAATATGTAGATTCATGGTTGCAAGTAGGGTTCATTCTCACGACGGGTATCAACAGTGCATATGTTCTAGGGTACTCTGGAACTGTGATGGTCCCTCTAGGTTGGATAGGAGGTGTGGTAGGGCTAATACTAGCAACTGCTATATCTCTGTACGCAAATGCCCTGGTAGCAAAACTTCATGAATTTGGGGGGAAGAGGCATATCAGATACAGAGACCTTGCAGGATTTATATATGGTATGAACATGTAAGAGTTTAGTTTGAGATTACGCCTCTTCAGATAATTTCGTCTTATCATCTTAATTTTCCAGGTCAGAATGCATATTCCCTTACTTGGGGTTTGCAATATGTCAATCTATTCATGATCAATGTTGGATTTGTCATCTTAGCAGGGTCAGCTTTTAAGGTAGTGTAGTTGTTCCCTTGTTCATGGTTAGAGAGTTTATAGCCTCTTGAGGCCATCACACTTTATTCAGATCTTCATTTTAATGTTGAGCAGGCGAATTTGTACTCATTGTTTGTCCTAATTGCATTTCACAATATCACAAACACGCAGTAGCTGATCTGTACCGTGCAAATTTAATTCGGCTAAGAAATTATTAATCTAAGCTTCATGTGCAGGCTGGTTATGCTGTATTACAGGAAGATGAGCCCATCAAACTGCCATATGCTGTTGCATTTGCAGGATTAGCTTGTGCTATATTTGCCATTTCTGTCCCTCATTTGTCAGCCCTAAGGTTTTGGCTGTGGTTCTCTACATTTTTCAGTCTTGTGTACATCATTATTGCAGTTGTACTATCTGTTAAGGATGGTATATTCTCCAACTCTTTGAATTATTGTTTTCTAGAACATGAAATATAAAATTATAATCCAGCTTCTGATTGCCTGTGGAATATAGAGATGGAGGGTATCTATAGTTCAGATGTTGCTGCCTCCATCTTATATCTCTTCTATTCCCTTACGACCTTGATTCAGAGGGTTGGCTGAGGCATCTTTTGAATATGATATTTTCTTCTCGTAGGGGTGAATTGAGGGATGGTTTGGGGAAATCCAAAGCTTTAATTTTGTCCTTGGTAAAGAAATATGTCTACTTCTACTCACGTGTTCTTTCCTTTTTTGACTTCTACAATGTTCTTGTTAGTTGCGAGAGGTCAATTATAGGAGAACGAATTTAAGCCTGAGTAGCTGGAATATGTTTGACACACTGCAATATATGGAAGTTTTTGGAACATAGTTTCTTGAAAAATGCACCCTCTGAGTTCATTTTTATTTTTTTAGGAATTAAAGCTCCACCCAGGGACTATAGTATAGAAGGAACCACAACTAGCAGGATTTTTTCAACAATTGGTGCATCTGCTAACTTAGTATTTGCCTTCAACACCGGAATGCTTCCTGAGATACAGGTTAGCTGTGTGCTGCCTGCTTTTATGATGAAAATACAGTGTTGCTAATTCCTTGTTCGATATGCATGTCACATGAACATGTAAATCAGAAGTCAATTCTCATGTATTTATATCTGTAGGGCACATATATATAAAGAATCCATCTTCTAAACTTAGTTCTTTTTTAAGTGGTTGGAGTGCTCTTCACTACATTTTATGCTTGACTAATGATCCCCCCCCCCCCGGAAGCAAATAGTTCCCTACTTCTCCTTACTAGGGACTCTTAGCTAATAACTAGTTTAGTTCTCAGCTAGCCCCTTGAAGTCTCTTCGTTTGATCATGAAGATCATTTTCAATACTCTGTGTTCATCGATATGAACTTTATTTAGATTGAGTAATAATATTGATTTCTTTGAAAATTGACAACTCAGTTGTTCACTTGCTTTTCTAACTCTTTTGCTTCAATTTTGTCTTGCAGATAATTTGTAATCAATCATTATGTATTATTGCTGTCATGATGTATTTTTTCTCAAGCACTTCCAATCATCTTACCAGTAATAGATATTAACGTCCTGTTTTATAGTGGCTAACCGTTCAACATGTATTTTTCTTTTTGTCAGGCTACAATTAGACGACCTGTTGTCGGAAATATGATGAAGGCTCTGTACTTTCAGTTCACAATAGGAGTCTTGCCCATGTATGCTGTCACCTTCATAGGTTATTGGGCTTATGGAAACACCACATCAGTCTACTTGATGAACAGCGTGAACGGACCAGCATGGGTGAAGGCATTCGCCAACTTTTCAGCCTTGCTGCAAACTGTTGTTGCTTTACATGTAATGTTTACTCTCTCTGTTATGTGTTGCTCATTTTGTGGATTTTTCACGAAACCTCTTGGAGCATAGTGGACAAAGTTAAGAGCACCACTGTAATTTTAGTATGACTGCCTTAACCTCAGTACATAATTTATTTCATCTGGTTGTAGATATTTGCGAGTCCAATGTATGAGTATCTGGACACAAAATTTGGAATCGAAGGAAGTGCACTGGCTGCTAAGAACCTGTCCTTTAGGATTGTGGTAAGAGGTGGTTATATAGGTCTAACGACGTTTGTATCAGCTCTACTACCATTCTTAGGAGACTTCATGAGCCTGACAGGAGCTGTCAGCACGTTCCCGCTAACATTTATACTTGCAAACCATATGTACCTTGTGGCGAAGAATAACAAGCTCACTAGTCTGCAAAAGAGTTGGCATTGGTTTAATGTCTGTTTCTTTGGTTGTGCGTCCATTGCAGCAGCTGTTGCCGCCTTGAGACTTATATCAGTAGACTCTCAAACCTACCATACCTTTGCCGATTTATAGTCGTTCAGAAGTATTATGCAAGGAAGATTTCTACACTACTTTTAACTCGTTCCATACGTAGAGGACCAATAGATACTAGGCAGTTGTATAATTTTATGTCCTAAAATAAATAAATGATCAATTCAAATGGTTCGATTTAAATTATGTAAATATTTAGGTTTTAGTTTAACTATCGATATAAAGCAGAATGATAACAAAATGTTGGTTCGATTGAGTCCAAGCCAGCTAGGCATATATTGAGCCGACTTGACACCGACCCGTTATCCATCCACTGCAAGATGCCTGATCATTTGCTTTGGATGGGCGAGCCAGTGCCGACCCGTTATCCCGATTCAATACCAATCTGTGATTTAACACAGAATCGAAGATCTCATGATCAACTTTTTTGATTTTGAATGGGCGAGCACTGATAGCCGACCCGGGGACCCCGCCTACTAGACTGGACCAATGTTCCAACATTTTAAAGCCTCCACTCGGATTACAAGCTTGAGTTACTAAGCCCGGCGATAACAGTTCACAGAAATAAAGAAATATAGTGGAGATATATATCATTCAAGAACGGTGTGGGAGTTTCGTGACTTTCATTTTGGGACAATCCTCTTTCGTTTTGTCAATTGTGTTTTATTCTTTCATAATGATTATATTACAAGATTTGAGCTTTCCTGTTTTACAGCGGATGTTGGTCGTAAGCGGTAAACAAAGTAAACAACAGTTGCTTACAAAGAAAGCCTTTCACATTTAAGGTCAATACAATTTATAATTGTCATTTACATTTTCTCTATACTATCGGAGTATCAAATTATGTAATCTAGCCATGTGAAATTCTATATAATTAGCACTTATCCAAGTTTATAACCAATCTAAAAAATAGTTATCTCATCACCTTGCCTAATTTTATTTACTCTCTCCATTTATAAAAGATTATCACACTTGAGTTTTTATGTGAAAAGATTCGGTGCATCAATACTTCCATGCATCAGGTGCATCAGGTACCCATTTAAAGGTTTCACGTGGGTACTGTACCCACTTGAAACTTCATCATTGGTACTTGTACCCAAATTGTACTATAACAATGGTACAATACCACATATAGTACAATTTGGGTACAAGTACCAATGATGAAGTTTCAAGTGGGTACAGTACCCACTTAAAACCTTTAAATGGGTACCTGATGCACCGGGTGCACCGAATTATTGATGCACCGAAACCGGACTCAGTTTTTATTGGTTAAACTTTAAAAACTTTGACCATGAATTGTCACTAAACAATAAGAAATAATATAGTCATGTGGGATCTTGTTAGATTCGTCTCAATATATATTTTTGAGATATCAACTTTTTATTAAAAAAAATTCATATAGAATAAGAGATATTTACGTTTGAATTCGTGTTTTATTACTATAAAAAATTTAAATATGTCAATCATTTAAGGACGGAGGGAGTACTAACTTTAGAAGAAGAAAAAACTACTTACAATTTATTATAGAAAATAGTTATGATCTACCTATATATATGATCTATAAGTAACGTCACCATTTATATTAAATTAATATTATTATGATGTAAAAGTAATATTTTTGCCGAAAATACTATTATTCACAACTCAACAGCTTCACCATATGTCCGAAAATTCAGACTCTATATACAATTGTGTGTAGTGTAGAGACATGATGTTGGAAGGTATGAGTCTATTGTAATTTCTAAGTCTTCAATCTCGTAAGGGATTGATACTTTGTGAAGTATTCAATACGATGTTTTTAATGTGAAGCATGTTTAATATGAAACAATTTTAGGGGAAGAGATGGTGAAATTGAATAACATAATGATAAATGGTTGATATGTAGTACTAGTGTCAAATGTAAACATGAAGATGTTATAAAGAAATATAACTATCACTTAAAATATTTTAAGAAATAGGATCCTCAAACAAACATGAATGTATTTGGGGCGTTTCTAATCAAATTAACTTTAATAAAAAATTCGCAGTCGCTATTTGTTGACCGTATGACTCAACTACTCTATTAACTTAACTATTCTTATAGATTTTATGAAGTTTGTAGATAATATAATAATATTGTATATATATACGAATTACTCATTCAACAAATCAAATACTACATCCGTTCCCAAAAGATTGTCACATTTCGATTTTTGTTAGTCAAACATATCAAAATTTGATCATGAATTCTCATTAAACAATAAGAAATAATATAACCTTGTGAGATCTTGTTAGATTCGTCTCAATATATATTTTTGATATATCAACTTTTTATAATTTTTCGCATGTAGAATAATAGATATTTACGTTTCAAATCGTATTTTTTGACCACCAAAAATCAAAATGTGACAATCATTTAGGGATGGAGGGAGTATTATTCTCGATCAATATTAATACTTATTATTCACCAATCACTACTAATATAAATGTGGACTTAGGCACAATAAATAAGCTTTTGATATATATATATATACAGATAAAGTTCCTCTCTTAGATGAGGATCTAACAAAGCGATAGAATTTTGAAAGTGATCCACTCGGATGAGCCTAGTCATCATATCTGAATGGGAATAATTGAGATTTCAAATGTTCCCATATCATCAATAAAATGAAGTTTATAATGTCAAAAGCCAGAGATGTGAACTGCATAAAGACCAACGAATATTTGCACCAAGCTTTTTCATTGTCCGCAAATTAAGTCATTATTTGTGGAACATCTAACTTAGTACACGGGTACACCGATATATTTAAATATAAAATGCACCCAACTTAATGTAGTTGCTCAAATTCGTGTTAGTTGGCAAATCTTGAGGCGACTTGCCTGACTTTGATATATAGTATTGTCTTTGTTCTTCTTTATTCAGACGGCCAGGAGATTAATAAAAAAAAATACACCAATTACTATCGGGCGAAGTCTATTTTTAAGAATTTCGTCTTTTTAGCTAACAAATTCTTCCTATTTTGTCTTTATCAATACCATAAGATGTGTTTTCAATTCATCAAACACTTGTATTGATAATTATCGAACGCATAAAACATGTTTTCAAGATACACATTATTACATTAAACACATTCGTTAAAGATAAAACTATAATAAGTTAGTCTGTTAAGTTACTTCCCAATATGTAATTCACTCTATTATTTATGTGTTATTTATTCAACAAAAGATGTTGGAAACGTTCCAATCGATGGACCAGGGCACCACTCTTTTACAGCTCACAAAAGTCATGATATAGCCCCATTTTCTAATTTCTTTATCTCAAAAGTCATGAGAAAGATTATAATTTCTAGATTAAGATCTAAGAAACCATTAGATTTAAATAATTTGGATCAACTTTAAGTAATGTTGATAGCTTAAATGAAAACCGTCTTCATTTTAGATTCTAATTTCTAGACAAGACTTATTATTACTTGTGTGAATGTGATTAATCATTTAACCTAAATTAAATAAATACGAAAAATTAATTATTACACGAGATGAACTTACAATTTTTACTTGAATTCACGATCGTTAAAACTTATAAGTAGTAAGTTAAGAAGCTAGTGTATGCCTTTGACCAATTAACTTTCAACCTACATCCACACTAGTTGATCAAATAAATAAAGTAATGCAAACCTCCAAATATAAATTGTCTCCTCAACTTCCGCAAGAGATTAAGACAACAAAAATCCAAATAGAGCGTGCAACCACGACCTATTTCAATAGCACGTTAGTGTGTATGTAGGGGCCAATAGTCCATGCCATCTAAATTCTAATCACACTCTCTCTTCGAATCAAATACTCATCCTCACCCCCTTCCTCTTCTTCGAGACCAAGCTTTGATCATCGTAAAATAATAATGAGGACGTTGTTTCCGAATTTCGATAGGGAAGATGGCCTCGACACCGTCCTGGAGGTCCCTATCCCTGAAGAAATGATGGTGTCTAGCAAGAGTAACAAGTCTTGGCCAAAGTGGACAAAATCACACTCCGAAAAAACAACAACTACATCTCATTTTGGAGATAAGAATACAGAACTTCAACTGTTGCTTGGAGTTGTTGGTGCTCCTTTAGTCCCACTTCCAATATGTAATGATCGTTATTCATTCAATTCTAACTTCAAAGGACATCCCATTGTAAGTTTTCTCATTCATCATTTTAAGCTAACTCTGTCGCTTAAGTTGATAATCACGACTTCGATTTCAATTAAAATTTATTATATCATTATAATGGTAAAGTATTTTACAACATATGATGCACAAAAATGTAATAATTCAATCACAAAATTCTAATGTTTTTTTGGGGTTATTTTAGGCTACTTTTAATTCTATTTTAAAAAGATTTATCTCCCCTTATTAGCTTTCAAAATTTTGTCCTCTTTCACTTTTATCCGATTTATCCTGATCCATATATGTTCGATGTGACCAAGATAGTGAGCATATAATATTTCTTGATAATGTATTAAATAACAAAGATGAGTTCAAAAACTAAAAGAAATGGATGGACAAAATTTATATAGTCGACATACAATGTTATTTAATACTCCGCTAATGTTTAAAGGGATAAGTATTCCACTAATGTTTAGCATAAATTGTTGTTGCAGAATTTATTTTAAAATTTACTTCATTCAAACCGATGAACTACATGAAAATGTTTGATCATATGTATGTGCAGGAGGCATCAATGGCGAAGTACATAGTGCAACAATACATAGCAGCCGCGGGCGGGGACATGGCGCTGAATGCTATCGATAGCATGTACGCGATGGGGAAGGTGAAGATGGCAACAATAGAAGTGATTTCAGGGGGTGGTTTGAGCATGGTGGGATGCAACAGTATGGGCAATAGTAAGGTGATGAAGATAAAGAGTACAAGAAATGGCCCTGGACAAATGGGGGGATTTGTGATGTGGCAAAAGAGACCCAATTTGTGGAGTTTGGAGCTTGTGGTTTCAGCTTGTAAAATTAGTGCAGGGAGTGATGGGAAGGTGGCTTGGAGACATACCCCTTGGCATCATTCTCATGCTTCTCGTGGTCCTCCGAGGCCTCTCAGGAGATCGTTGCAGGTATTCTTTTCTTCTCATCTTCGATTCCTAATATTTTCGATGATAATACTTATCATGATAATGCATTCACATACAGGGTCTTGATCCAAGGTCAACAGCCAATTTATTTTCCAATTCAATCTGTATCGGTGAGAAAAAAGTGAACTCGGAGGACTGTTTTGTATTGAAACTAGAAGCAGAGTCCTCTGTTCTAAAAGCAAGAAGCAGTACAAATGTAGAAATGATCAGTCACACAATATGGGGCTACTTTAGCCAAAGAAGTGGTCTTTTAGTCCAACTAGAGGATACTCACATTCTTCGTATATGTTCCTCGAAAACTGAAGTTTTCTGGGAGACAACAATGGAATCACAAATTGAAGATTACAGACCAGTCGATGGCTTGAACATAGCCCACGGTGGGAGGACACAGGTTAGGCGGACTCACTTTAAGCAACTGAATTTTTTTAATTTTTGTAATTAGTGATATTTGTTGCCCCCTAATGTTTTTGTCGTATTAGTTATATTTTTGTAGAGCTTTTAAACAAAGATTGTGGATTAAATGATGTTTCGGGTGTATCCTAGATTCCCTGTATAGTTCAAAATTTGAGTGATTGTTACGATGCACCGCTAATTTAGGAGTTCTGGATCTGCCTATACACAGGTGTCCTTGTTTAGGTATGGAGAAAACTCTGAAGGTCATACGAGAACGAGGATGGAAGAGTTTTGGACGATTGAGGAAGTGGATTTTAACATCAAGGGACTTTCAGTAGACTGTTTCTTGCCTCCTGGTGATTTGAAGAAAGAGAGCGAAGCATGTGGCACTGTTCAAAGTGAAGGTCTGCAGATTTCAAGGTTGCCATTTAAGGTGGTCAGGGCAAATCCAGTTAAGGTCCATGGTGCGAGAAATGTGGCTAAAGTTGGTGCTGTTGATGAAGATGTTTTGCAGACACTCCACGAGGATGATGAATTTTGAGATTTTGAATGAAATAAATCTGTGGTCTTGTAGATACGCATATTTACCACAGGGATTATGATACATAAACTAGTAAGTTATTAGATGGAAGCAACTCATCTTAAGTGTTGGTTTTGTTTTTGCAAATTGACATCTACCCTAAAATTGTATGCCTTCACCTTTTGGAAGGTAATTCTGATGTTCATTCGTTGGTGATCTCGTAAGATAGGATACTGTAGTACAACTGCATTCGAGTACCCATTTACATACAAACTAAACCATCTTAAATATCTCAAATTAAGAGTTGCAGTAACTTTGTTATTATGTGTACATGTCAAGAGCTTCAAGCTATATGAAACAGAAGTAGAACTACTAGTAAGATTAGAAGATAGTAGTGGTAGTGTTGTGGTAACTGGTAAGATATTTCACCACCAAGCAAATGTGAATGGAGTTCATGTCAGCTCGCGGGTAAGTGAAAACCACAATTAATCCTCTATAGTCGAAGAGAGTGATTCATGCACCACTGAATTTGTTGAGACTGAGATAGGATTTCCTTCTAACTGAAGCATGATACTCCCCAGAATTTCTGTCAGCAGTTTCTTGAACTCATCCTCTTTAACTATTTTCTCTTCATTTGCCTCAAACGTCTTCAGAACGCCTATTGTAATTTCGTCCATCTGCAAATATGTCAAGAAAAGATTATGAGGGCAATTGTAAGTGTTATATTATGACTATCAAATATTAACAGACCTTGTCAACAACGCCTACGGGAGGCAGACTAGCAGAGGGTGCAATGATATCAAGGGCAGCCCTCAAATACTCCAATGAGATTTTCCCTTGGCGATCTTTTGGAAATTCCTTTATAGCAGACTCCAATATCTGCATCACAAACAAAAATGATATACAGTACTGTGAAGTGCATAATGATGGTGAAAGGATGTAAATCAGAGATGTCCTGCATTTTTTAATGAGTGAGAACAAAGTAAAGTTAATCACCTGAGCACATCGTGAAGACCAGTACCCAAAAATATATTCGCGTACCTTGTCTAGATCAAACTTGTTGGACAACAATCTCTTGATTTTACTTCCATCAAATGTATTCTCACTGTGTGCTACAATTACAGGTTGTTCCCTAAGATGATGCGCCACGCTCTCAGCAACTCTTTTGAACTCGGCCAAGAACATCTCTTGCGACACAGGCTGGGCAGGAACACCGCTACAGGACTGAATAGCAGGTTCGACCACATTGCTCATAACCTATTCGCAATGAACCCCAACGTAAGCTTCAATTTGTGCAGAATTGCAGGTGGCATATTATACTCACTTATGAACTACATAAACTGCATATAGCATATGACATAATCTCTAATTCTCATGACAAAATTAGACAACTATATTTTTGTATTTAAAACATATCTCAACGACTATGAATCGTTTCTTATAATTTGTGTGCAACAAGTGTTACACTTTTTTTATAACGGACACAAGTGAACACATACTAAAAATAAAACGTATATATTACCCATTCATCTGAGGTAGGGGGTATCCCATGCTTAACAGAAAGTTTCTCAAAGGCCTTAGCAATGAACTCACGCAGAGATCCATCAGAACTATTTATCTCCTCGAAAATGGGAAGCATCTCTGATTCAAAACTGGAGCTATTGATAAATTCGAAAAGATCGTCACCATCAATACGAAGAATTACAACAGGGTTCCTCTGTAATCCAGAAGCCATGCTTCATACAATATCTGAAAATAACTCGTTTAAGTTCAGTCTTGCTCACTTCTTATGTCCCGTGTGAATTCATTAGGTAAATTTCGATTATTCTTAAGACGTTAAAAGTTAGGACGACAACTAAATAAAAAACGGAAGTAGTAAAAAAGGACATGAATACATTGCATAAAGACATGGAGATACCTCGGAATAGATGTAATGAGAGTGAAGAGAAGTGTTCTGAGCCGCTAAGCAAAAAAGCAACGCGATGAGTTGAAACTCTTGGTTTGTTGTCCAGCATTATGAACCCAGCCAATTAAACACCAACTTTATTAATTTCGTTTTTGGCGTTCATGCTTCTCGTGATTAGGAGTTGAAAATGAGCTAATAAGTTGGCTAGATATTCATGGATATCACGGGTTATTCATGAAAGTTTTTCTTTCTTGTTTCTTAAGCTTCTCTTTCTTTCTAATTTCTATAGGTTGTAAATTATTCTTTTGTAACGGGAAGTAACTCATTCAGTGCTCATTAGTAGACTTGAACCGTTACCGTATATTAGTAAAAATAATCGAACTCACAAGACACAAATGCATTTACTCAACCAATTTGGTCACCATTCGAGTAGTTATAATTATTCTTAAACTTCTTTTAACTTATAATCTACTAACAGTTTTGTATTTTTGACGTAGTTCTAGTTATGTTCTCGACCGAGCCAAACTAACTAATGTGTTGTTTTGCCAAGCTCAACTTGACTCACTTGTTCAATGAATGGATAGAATTTCGATTTAATTCCAATACAACAAACTTTTAGAGAATCAACTCTCCCTGTTTATTTAGAAATGTACATTTGAGTATGTTAAAATATAATATAGGGTTAATGGTTTGGTATATCACTAACGTTTGAAAAAAGAAAAGCTAGTTAGATCGCTAACATTTCAGACCGACCAAATATGATCATTAATGTTGTAAGAGTCACTCGATTTGGTTATTCTGTTAAAAATTTCCATGAAACGGTTGAATTCGTTAATTTTTTGGAACGGCATTTTTGTCATATTTTTTTTATTATTCGCCTAAAACTTCACATCTTAGCTATAAATGTCCACAAATCCTTATAAATAAAATTTTGCCCCTCCCCTGTCTCTATCTACCATTATCGTGACACCGCCCATGAGCTCCATGGTGGAGATTGGCCCAGTGACCCGACAGACTCATCAACCACTATAATGACTGGATCCAAGTTCCCGTTATTGGCCCGAAACGTTAACTTTGTTTGGCTCGGACCATATCCGTTGTGGACCGGTCAGGTCCAACTATTAAGTGGTCGGGCCCGTCCGGCCAGATAACCCAAAGATAATATCACACATTCACACTATAAAAGCAGACTCACATGCTGTTAAAACTAGACTTATGAAATAGCCGAACCTTACCGAACCTCGTGAAGGTTCGAGTCGACTCGAAAGTAGAGATTCGAATGTTTGATTCGGTTCGAGTTCGATCAAGATCAAAAATTTAAAGTTTGATTCAATTTGAAAAGTTCGAAGGTTCAATTCCAGTGATTCGAAGTTTGAACAAAACTTTGAAAATTTCTTTTTTTTTCCTCTTATTTTATCAAGAAAAGTTCTTGATAAATAAGAAGAAAAAGGAAAGAATTTTTTTTTTTTTTAAAATGTAATTCAAGCCTAGCATAACCTATGGTTCAAATTCGGTTGAATCTAAAAATGAGGTTCGAGCTCGGTTCGAACTACAACGATTGAAACTCGAAGTGAACTTCTCGAACAGAATTGAACCACCTCTTTTACACACCCCTAGTTGAAACCACTCTTCCAACACTCAGAGATATCATCCTTCTCTAAATATAGTCTCCTCTTCAAAAGTTAGTACAACCGATCAGATTTAATCTTCTATATTCAAACCAATTGTACAACCGGTCAGATTTAATCTTCAACATTCAAACCAATATCAATTGCAATTAATCAAAACTATCAACAAATGAAGTAAAAAATATATGAGGCCATCCCAAAATGATATACCCTTCATCCCATTTTGTTTATCCACTTTACTTTTGCACAAAATTTAAAATTATTTAAATTTATCTGACACTACTCCATGTTTTCTTTCACAATTTTGAAGTAAAGTGGAACCTTTTAAAATTCCATTTTAAGAAAAGTGAATATACAAATTGGGATGTTAAAAATAGGAATATTTTCTCAAAATAAAGATTCATTTTTAGATTTTCGTTTGAGTAATTTGAAAGGAGGCAAAAATAAGTTATAAGGTGACTAAAACTTTTTTTAAAAGTTGGGTATAAAAGTAAATATTCATATCATTTATATTCACATTTCCTCCAATTTATATCTTGAGATCATCCACATCAGAAGTTTAATTAAACCCGTTTTATTCAGTGTCACATCAGCTCAAAACCCACTTACACTCCCATCTGAACCCACTTTCCACATTAGAGTTTTATTCAAGATTTTATCACTTTCTCTCCCTTTCACATTATTTTATCCTATATCATACCATATTTTTACTTATCTTGTTATTTATAGATATGTTATTATGAAAAATAATAATCGTTATAATAATTAATTTTTATAATATAATTTTAAAAAATCTTTTTTTTTGTCCAAATGAAAGGTGTAAAAGAACTTTTTTTTGTCCAAATGAAACAAACCTAGACTCATATTTATAGATCTTGAAAGAGGAGGGGTGGTACAGCTAGGCCTGTAATCGAGCCGAATCAAGCCAAACAGTTGAAATATTTGAGTTTGGCTTGATTTATTTTGACCTAAGGTTTGATTTGGCTTGATTTGGTCAAATATCTGAAAAATTAGTTTAGCTTGAGGTTTGAAGGAAATTTTAATAAGATATTTGGCTTGATTTGGCTTGATTCGAGCCAAACCGTTTGAAAATGTGCGGCTTGATAATTAAATAGACAACAATTTTAAACGTTAAAACATAACAATAGAATGGCAAGTTATAACCATAGCAGAATTTAATAGTTCCCAAAACCGTTTGAAAATGTGCGGCTTGATAATTAAATAGACAACAATTTTTTAACTAGCCCAAGTCGGGACCGGATGAATTTATTATCTTAAAGAGATTATTAATTTATAGAATATTAATTTATAGACGTTTTACTACATATATAATTATATTATATAATATATATATAAAAGAGATGACATAAATGAATCGAGCCAAGCTTTTTCGCACCGTTTGGCTCGGTTTGACGAATATCCACTTTTCATATTTGGTTTGAGGTTTGACATGTCGAATCGCACTTCAAATCAAGCTTTTTCGAGCCAAATACATCGAACCGTTTCGAATATTAACGTTTGTTCACAGGCCTAGGTACAGCAGCACGTCAGCACCCACATTGGCTGCTTTTGAGCGGCGGGCCAACTTTAACCCCAATGATCCCATTATAAATTGATGCTCTAGTTTAAATCCATAATTTTAAACCTCTGTTGTATATGAAAATACTTACATTAAGCCCATTTTAACTTTACATTAAACTTTGTTATGGGTGGTCGAAGACATTTGAAGTGTTTTGATTTTATCCAAATGAAAAGACATTTTGTTTTTCCAAGACACAAATAATTAATTTTTTCCTTCTTTGCCCCTATTATCCTCTATTACCCTCTCAAGTGTCAACTTTAGTGACCAAAAACATTATATCTCTTCTCTTTCATTTACTTCATACATAGATGTCTAGGTATACAGTTGTAATTATTTACAAGCTGCATCATTTAATCAATAGTAGGAAGGTTAAAAAGTAATCTTTACATTTTTCTTAATATATATCATGTACTTGAAGGATTTTCATTGCGAATAGGAGGAAATATCATTTATGAATGAAGGAAGTATTATCTTTAATGATGTTCTATAAAATATAATCAATAACTTAAGAGAATTAAATTCAGATTAAGAAATTGAGAACCATTCGAAATGATACTCCTTTCAAAATAAACATTTCAAAAATAAACATTTGCATGATTACTTTTCTCGAAAATATACATTTAAAAAATTGATTCCTAGTTCAAATTTGGAGGGAAGAAATGGAATAATGTGAGATAAATTTGAAATTTCTTTATATTTTATTTATAAAGTAAAATGGTAGAACAAAATGAAATAGAGCCTGGACGGAGTTATGAAGTAGGTCTACTACTGTTTGGTATGGTTGATTATTTGATATTAGTTCGTTCATCTCCATTCTTTATATGTAGAAGAGAACAATTAGTCAATATAGTTCGTGCATGGTTTGCTAAGTTTTTTAGCGAGCCGAGCAAGGTCATTACACTGTTCCGAATGGAAGCTACTGCTCGTACTTGGCTTGGTAAACACACGCCAGGCTCGTTAGCAACTCTAATCACATAGTAAAATTATTGAAGAAAAGTAAACCAAATAACAGAAAGAAAGAAAGAAAAACTTCACATGATACTACTTGGGGTACATATCTTTCTCCATTTCAACCATCCCCACAAAAACTATGCAATCTTCAGCAAAATGAAACCTTATTAGATTGCTTCCCCTAAACTATTTCAATCT
Organism: Echium plantagineum; assembly: GCA_003412495.2. NCBI lineage: Eukaryota > Viridiplantae > Streptophyta > Magnoliopsida > Boraginales > Boraginaceae > Echium > Echium plantagineum. The sequence goes on along the minus strand of CM016563.1, from coordinate 14,208,157 downwards.
TTCAACAAGACTTGCTTCCCTAATACCCGAAGCACTATCTTTCCGGTCACACTACAAACAGTCATCATTTCTTATTTGAGTTTCACCTTAGCGCTTGTAGCCAAAAGACATGGAAGACCAAATTATATGATCAAAACGTCCATTCTTGTGGGACGCTTATTTCGCTACCATAGCCTCCTGGCTTTATATGTTGCCTTTTCTGCATCAGAAGTAGCTTCATGTTCGCCAACTGCATATCTGGATAAACAGATTTGAAGAACTTGAAAAAAATATCGAACAAAAAGTTATTTACACAAATTCGAACTTAAAGCATACCATAGTCTGAATAAAATCCATCAGGGAAACGGGTGTGACCCGGTAATTGACCAACACCAGCATTCATGACATTGATATGATTACCCAGACGGGGAACACCCTTATCCAGAATGGGAGTTGTTAAACAACCTGTGGAATAAAAAAACATGACTTCCTAAGTCAATACAACTTCAACTAACAGTCTCATGAGATCATACAGCATTACAGCTCCAACAAATACTCCATAAGATAAGATTGGTCAAAAGCAAGAAATGTGAGCTATGCGGTAGATAACCAAACAACGTAGAATCAAACACAGACTACAGCAAAACAAAATCCTACATATAATATTATTTCTAACATCACATAATACGAGGATAAGATTGATTAGCTGATGTTTGAAAATTTAATATAGGCTCATTATAAAATTTGAAGGGGTGAAACCGAAATTGTAGAAGCTGTAGTTACCAGGTTTGTTGATATTGTGACTAGTCTGGGTTCCATAACTGCGAGGCAGAAACACCCCTGTCCCAGAACTCTGTTTTTTCGCCCCACCAGAAAAATGGGACCCTGATCCACCATTCACAACACTGTCCCGAAATATTGTCCTGTTTCGTTCATTCTGCTGTTTAACATACTGCAAAGAACGCCATGCAGCTAGTTGCTTTTCCTCATATGACCCAAAAGCTGATTTAGACACTCTGTTTTGAAGCTCAGAGTTATGAGCATGATTGTTGGACCACACATATTTCTGTTGCTGCAGCTTCAACAACTGTTCCTCTCTCACTTGTTGAACCTAAGTAATCAAGAATACAAAAGATTCAAACCCATGAAAAAGAAAAATTAAAAAGCACAACTACAAAAAAAAAGTACTATGTGGGGCACTTTTGTTAAAAATATACAGAAAATGATACATCATACATTAACATCTCAAAGGCTGGCATAAGCCGGATAAGGTGTCAGATACTATGCAACCTTACCCGTCCCCTGCCCGAATGATTCTAAAGAGGCAGAAGCAGGCTAAAGGGGTCGGACAGTGTGTGACCTACCCGTTTCATAACATGGGGGTTGTTTCCGACTTAAATTCAAGAACGCTAAATAATATAGAAAAATGATATGGTCTGGAAAGTGGTGAAGAGGGGTCTTACAAAGGCGTCGTAAAAGGCAGAGGAGTTTCTGCGAGGCTGCAGAGAGTGGTGATCACGAATGATTTTTCTCCCATTTGACAATGAAAGATCAACTCGTGCCAATTTGAGCTTAGCAATTTCAGCAGCCGCTTGGTAAATCAGATCCCATGAGTCTCTTACTGAACCCATTGATGACGTCTGAGGAGAGGACAGCTCAGATGTGCCAAAACGAGCCAACGACGACTGAGGTGATCCTGACATGACCAAATGCCTTTTCTGCTTTGTCCCAAAATATTTGTCCATTATCAACAAACAACAAGAATATGATAAAAACAATTAACAAATAATGGGTATGTACCTCGTAGTTTTCTAAAGCTATGATATGCTTTGTCCCAAAATACTTGTCCATTAGTGAACAAACAAACAATTTTCAAAAAAATTGTAGAAAAACATAACTAGGTACCTCGTAGTTTTATATATAAGCTGCTGTATGCTTTTTCCAAAAATATTTGTGCATTCATAGCAAAAAACAAACCAAAAATAAAAATATGGGTAAACAAAAAATTGTTACTTCATAGTTTGTTAAAGAACTATTATGGTGTTTTATCCCCAAATAATTGTCCATTAACGAACAAAATAAACAAAATTAAAAAATACGGTAAAAAAACTGGGTACCTCCTAGTTTATTAAAGAAACTGCGGTATGCTTTGTCCCAAAATACTTGTCCACTAATGAACAAAAACAAACAAGAAATCAACATAACTTGAAATGGGCACCTCATAGTTTTTGAATTCAATGTTGTGAGGCGAGTGATTGAGTGTGGACTTCTGAGTCAGCTGACTGAGTTGACCATCCTCAAAAACAAAAGGGAACTCGGAAGGGAAGCAAAATTCGGTAGTTTTGGTCTGCTTCTTGAAATTGTTGTCCATTTGTATATCATCAAAAGTGAGAAATTCTTCAGGCAAAGAGAAATGTTGGTTATTGTCCATATTATTATCTGGAATTGAAGAGAGGAATGATGAGAGGATGTTCAAATTGTGTGAGAAAATTATGTTGCTGAAATGGGAAGATATAATAATGAGGAAATATCATGAAATGTGAAAAAAGTGGAGTGGGGGACCCAGTACGATGAAAAGAAACATAAAACAAATAAAGTTTCAGTAGGATTTCATTTATTTGAAAAATGGAGTGTTGCAAAATGGTTGTTCAAGTTCAATTTTTAAGCTTCATAAAAAATAGAGAGGAGACAAATAATGGGTGAAATTATGTACATTTACTCACTTCATTAATTAATGATCGGTAAAGTTTTGAACTTGAATTTTGATAAGTGATATAAATCAAATTATCAAAGTTACTTGTTATTAAAATCAAATTATATTTTTAATTGGGTTGTGCCTCAAAGTGTCAGAAGATATGAATTGCATGTTTACCATTTCAATACCAGATTATGTTTTTTACAGAACTCGAACTCACGTCGTGCAAAGAGGTGAGATTTTCACTCAAGCTTTTTACCAACTGAACTATGTTCCAAATATCAAAATGTACCAATCATTTAGGGATGAAAGAAGTATTGTGATTATCATATGGTATTATTTAATGAGCATTTTGATTTAAATTAAAGTTTTGTGCATGAATTAAATGAAAAAAGGTATGTAATAAAATGAATAATAACGTGTTTCGTGTTTCGTAGGATTATCCCGAATAGGAATTATACTTAGGAGCATTTTTATTTAAATTAAAGTTAGGTGCATGAATTAATTGAAAAAAGGTATGTAATAAATGAATAATAACGTGTTTCGTGTTTCGACTCGACAGTTTGTAGGATTATCCCCAATAGAAATTTGGAGCATTTTAAACTTTAATACTCCTTCCAATAAAAAAAAATGTTTTTTTTATAGATTTCAAGAATATCCAAAAAGATTGTCCTTTTACATAAATCAATGCATAATATAACACGAAACATGTTATTATTCATTTAAATTTTCCTAAGTAAATTTCCTTTCTTAATTCATATTTTTTATATTATTTTTTTGCATCATACTTTTTATTTTTCAAGATCTATATATAAGACTAAGTTTGTTTGATTTTGACAACAATTTATTTTTTACATTATTTCTCTTTGTGAGAGTAAATAATGTAAAAATGAGATAAGATGGACGAACTTTTTGAATTGTAAAGTGTAAAAATATTTGAAATATAATTGACAATATTATTTAATACTCCCTCCAATTCAAATTATTATATGTCTTTTTTGTTTTCGTGACTAACTTTGATAAACAATAACTGATTAGTTATATTATAAAATGTTATAAAAATTCTTTTATGAAAATACACTTAAATATAAATTTACCAATATTAATTTGATATTTTTAGACTAAAAAATAATACTCCCTCCGTTTCTTTTTATTTGATTGTTTGAGGAAAAATTACATTGGAATTATAAAAAGGTGCATTGGAATTGTAAAAAGGTGTATTAGAATTGTAAAAAGGTGCATTGGAATTGTAAAAAGTTATATTGAAATTGTAAACAATCAAATATTTTGAAACAAGAAAAAAGCTCCAAACAATCAAATAAAAAAAACGGAGGGAGTACGTAATTGACAATCAAAGTTGGGCACGTAAAAACAAAAACGATCTATAACTTAAATTGGAGTAAGTAATATGAAAATAAAAAATTATGATACGACATAAAATATTGGAGATATCAATTATCTAATGTTAAAGTCTAAAGACCTATCCAATGTGATGATGGTGATTTGACATTAGCCTATGTCATGTTCAAGTTGGTAAGGTGAAATGATACTACCTCTATTATTTTAAAACATAATATCTTTTCGTTTTTTCGTGTCTAAATTTGACTAATAATAACTAATTAATTATACAATTATAAAATAAAAATTACTCTCTCCGTCTCTAAAAGATTGTCATATTTTGATTTTTGTTAGTCAAACATTATAAAATTTGATCATGAATTTCCATTAAATGATACTAAGAAATAATATAGTCTTGTGTGACCTTGTTAGATTCGTCTCAATATATACTTTTGAAATATTAACTTTTTATAATTTTTCGCATGTAAAATAATAGATATTTATATTTTAAATCGTGTTTTGTTGATCACCAAAAGTCAAAATATGACAATATTTTAGGGACGGAGGGAGTATCATATATTATGAAATGGACGGAGTACACTTTTGTATCTCTTTCTTAATTAAAAAAATCATGATTTGTTGGAGTTTGATAGTTTTTTTTTTTTTTTTTGATAATTAGCGATGAATTGTGACTACAATGATATTACAAACATGAATACAGAAATTGCTAACTAATAGAAAGTTAGAGTATAATATGAGACAAATATGTCTCCAACAAGGTTCGAACCTATGACCTCTTACATGAAAGGTTGGGCCGGATGCCACTAGGCTATTGAGCCATCGGCTGGAGTTTGATAGTTTTAGGCAGTGAAAATGTGATGTGAATTTTGTTTGTATTTGGGCAGTGCAGAAGACAAAAGTACGTGGGTAGTGGAAGAGGCATGGTTGAGAAGGGAGGAGGACTGGGAATGGGAGAAATTAAAGTCAATCTTACTTCCTAATTCATGCAACTCTTGGGGAACACAATCAATATTACTGTTATTTGAGATATTTTCTATTCCAGGTAAAATTGGTTGTAATAAATGTCCATATACAACACGTCGCATGATCTTGCCTAGCAGTAACGTGAATCATTCTCGTTTGCTTCCCATAATCCATTTACTTAGCTACCAAGTAGTATGTAGTAGTTACTTCTCAATTTCCTCTTAACTATTTTCAACAACCAAGTTAAAGTACGGATTAATTCGAATCAGTCTTAAATAGTTTAGGTATAGTAAAAGAGTAATTCTAATGGATGGGCAATTATCATTCTGTCCTTTGTGTTTTAACTGGACGTGTAGTAAGATCGTTCGCCGTGTTAACGAACGGGTGTTATGCTCATTCGCCGTATTCAATTTTAATTGATCCGTGTGTTTCATATGCTATCGGATATATCCCACTAGCCAATTTAGTTGGATAACGTTATATAAAACTACTACAAATTTTCCCTTTTTGCGACAATGTAATAGTTTATCTAAGGTTCATGTTTATAGTATAACGAACTTTGTTTTGTAAGAAAATATCGTGAGTCTTGTCAACGAATATTATGGTGATATTTCCTTACGTATATGTAAAAACGAAATGAAGGCATGGATCGTGTAAATATATGCACCCTTCAAATACATATTAAAATGTATTGAATTACACGAGACATTTCAATAAGAGGTCTTTCCTATCTTCTTTTATAATCGACACTTTTGTTAAGATACGATCCATCTCCTAGGGGGCGGGGGGGAGAGCTTCCTAACCACCTTCTTTAAATCTTTGTCAGCAAAATTAACTTTGAAATGGAATGGGAAAATGGTTTTTAAGGAGGTCATACAAATTATGAAATCATATATGAGTTTTCTAATATATTAATTCTTTATTTAAAAAATTTTAGTTTTAGAGTTAAATGTCGTTCGGAGTATTATATATATTTTTTTAAGGAAAATTATGTTGTTGTGTAACTTCATATTTAAGCCGGGGTATGACTTGAAACACAATTGGCGTCTAGGTGGGACTTGGAAACATGAGTTGAGAGGGACTAGGTGCCCCAAGTTTCCGATTCAATTTATTGGAAGTCCTGAAAAGTGTCCTTTGCAAGACTCATTATTAACGTTTAAATGAAATTATCCTATAACGTATACCCTACTAAAATCATTGATATGTCGAGAGAGTAGCGTAGGGTCAATAACTTCACACAATAACTTGGGCACATTGTCTACCTATTATTTTCTACTCGTAATAAGTTGGTAAATGTTGTAAGAAAAATATACCAACTAACCAAACTATAATATTTATGATTACTTTTACTTATATGGAAGTTGTGTCTAAATAAGATTGTAAATTTGTTAAACTTGATTGGTAAAAGATAAATTAGATATAAGTATAATGTTACACTGTTACAGCATTCACACTAGAAATCTAAAACCCATCTTAACATGGTCCATCAAAAAAATTTAGAATGATAGTTGACATGGTGTATTTTTACACTCCCTGAGAGAGTATTTGTAGTAGTCTATCTAAAATTATTTTTATCTCTCTAAATCATTTTATCTCAATAATAGGGAAATGGAATAAAAAATGTGTTAAAAATGCTTTTTTTCAACCTTTCTATTATAGGCGGGTCCACATCAATTTTTTGAGGATGCTTGTGGTTATGCCAATATATGGGGTATTGAAAGCATTCCTTAAATTTACTTTACCATTACTTTATCATCACTTTATGCTATCTCACTACTTCATCATCACTTTATTTGTATTGAATAAGGAGCCAAATAAGAAAATTGAAAAAGTAATAAAACTAAAACACAATCCTAAAATTAGTAAAGGTAGTAAATAGAGAATAGTTAAGAGATAACTTAAAGGTGGCTATTGTGAATGCTCTCTCTTCCATCACCCTCATCCCACACTCTTCTCAATCTTATGAGGAATTAATTTTGGGAATCTGATTTTACACGAAAACTAAATAGTAGTACCTAAAGTTGATAAAGTGATATAGGAAATCGATTTTAGAGAAATTTATGAGATATCTAGTGTGAATGCTTTTACTATTGTCAAACTTCATGAAAACATGTCAATTTTAATGTAAAAATAATATACGTACATAACTCAGATGAACTATATATATATATATATATTATAAGATGGTTTACAAATTGAAGAAAGAAGTGACTAAAATAAAATAATATACATAATCAGTATGTCGACCAATTACCGTTGAGCAAATTAATGCAAATAACTTAAAAGGTAAGAAGGAGATTAAATTAAATGATGTTAATAGTTTCTTTTAGAAAATGGTATACATCACCTAAAGGTAAACTGATAATAAAAATTGTGTAATTGACCTTGTTTTTTAACAAGTATTAACCTTTGATGAAGCGTATAATCAGACCGACTAACACAGTGTTCGAATGGGTTTTTTGAACAAGACCCCAAATTCCCAACTTTTTTTCTGTGGTATGTGAATTGAAAGTAATAAGTAATATTATATTTATAATCTCATCTCTATCTACAAACAAATAGAAAAAAAATGTAAAGTTCTAGTATAATTGATATAAACAACAGTCCAAAAAGCTATTGTGCTTAATTAGTTCCGATCTTCTTAATAGCGATTCTTAGTAAATTGTAGTTGCTCTAGATGATAGTATTATTGTAAAAGTACACTATGCTTACAATTAAATGTTCTTATAGCACACTAATATGTGGATGGACTCGACAATGGAAATATAAATTTGATCTTGTGCTAACATTAATACGGTGCTAAGTGGTCTAACATGGAAATAGAGATTGAAAAAAGAAAAAGGCTGACAAACTATGCGACCTTGTTCAGTAATGAATGGATAGAATTCAATAATCTATGAAAAAGAATGGCCATCTCTATACCATTTTATTCGGTAATTCCGTTTTTCTTTTCTCCATATTCATTTTTTTGAAGTTTCTTCTTTCGCCAAATCTGAAATTTAATTTTTCCTTACCAATTAATACATCTGCTGGAGATAAATTTATTGATCGATCAATTTGTTCATGGTTAGACATTCTTCATCATGCATCTAAGTTGTAGATGTTTGTCCCTTTTTAATGATAATGTAACTAACAATGTTCATTACATTTATTATTGTATCATGTTTCTAATAAAGCTATAACATATATACTAATTTGGTTTGAATCTATCATCTATGTAGGTTTTCTCTGGTGATTAAAAATAAGAAATGGCATATAAGGTGGATCATGAGTATGATTACTTATTCAAGGTTGTTCTCATAGGTGATTCTGGTGTAGGAAAGTCTAATATTCTTTCCAGATTTACCAGGAATGAATTTTCCTTGGAATCTAAATCCACCATTGGTGTAGAATTCGCCACGAAAACTCTTAAGGTTAATCATCTTGATTTTCGATTTCATGGAATTGATCGTTCTACCATCATTAAAATCAAAACGTTTTGTTTTATGTTACAAATACATCTCAAAAAATTGAATATTGATATCAAGTCTTTGGGTTCAGGTTGAAGGGAAGACGGTGAAAGCGCAAATATGGGACACGGCAGGACAAGAGAGGTACAGGGCAATCACTAGCGCATACTACAGGGGAGCCGTCGGGGCACTCTTAGTTTACGACATAACAAAAAGGCCAACGTTCGAAAATGTGGAAAGATGGCTTGCGGAACTAAGGAACCATGCAGATTCGAACATTGTTATCATGCTGGCTGGAAACAAGTCTGACCTAAGGCACCTGAGGGGGGTTCAAGAAGAGGAGGCGCAGTCAATGGCCGAGAAAGAAGGGTTGTCCTTCCTCGAGACATCGGCCTTGGAAGCGCACAACGTTGAGCAAGCTTTTCAAACAATCTTGAAGGACATTTACGCTATAGTAAGTAGAAGGGCTTTGGCAGCTCAAGAGGCAGGGGTTGCACCTGGACATGGAACTGAAATTAAGATTAATGACAATTCTGCTCATCGAGTGGAAAACAAAACATGTTGTTCTAGTTAATTTTAAAATATAACACAATTTCTTTGAATTAATTTTGTATCCAATAGCATATTCATATCAAATGGAATATGTTGTATTATTACATTCAGTCCGTCTGCTTTGAACGAGGATGTTACTTAAATAAAAAAAGGAAAAGTAGATATAGATTTTGCAACTATTAGAGATCCGACATATAAAACTCCACTGTTAACTAAGACATAAATATAAATGACATAAAAGATCATTCATGTTTATCAAAAATTTGAGTTTGAACATTCTAGACACGATCAGAAGTTTAGGGCACATTGAAACCAACGCTATTAGCGGGCAAAAAGCAAATTAGCCCAAATAAAATACTCACTCCGTTTCTTTTTATTTGATTGTTTGAAGCTTTTTTATTGTTTCAAAATATTTAATTGTTTGCCGATGGCTCAATAGCCTAGTGGCATCCGGCCCAACCTTTCATGTAAGAGGTCAAGGGTTCGAACCTTGTTGGAGACATACTTGTCTCATATTATACTCTAACTTTCTATTAGTTAGCAATTTCTGTATTCATGTTTGTAATATCATTGTAGTCACTATTCATCGCTAATTATCAAAAAAAAAAAAAAAAATATTTAATTGTTTACAATTTCAATGCAACTTTTTATAATTCCAATGCACCTTTTTACAATTCCAATACATCTTTTTACAATTCCAATACACATTTTTACAATTCCAATGTAATTTTTCACAATCTATTAATAAATTACTTTTTCCTCAAACAATCAAATAAAAATAAACGGAGGGCGTAACACTTAATTTAAGACATCCCTCCAAAAACAAACACCAGAGTCAAAAGAAATTTCCAGTTACCACCAGTCTCTTCATCTTTTTGAATTTTCGTATCTCTCTCACATAAAAACGCACCTAACGGGTAGGGTTTCATTTTCAAAATCTAAAGAGAAACACATGAAAAGCTACAACAGATTATGAAACTTCAACTAATTCCTTTCAAATTCGACAACTTATTCTCTGTACAACCTAGATCAGCATCTAGTACAATCAACTTCAGCAGGAGCTTTAATTAACAATGAACTCGACGGAGATGAAAAGCCTGCTGGCTACGTGCGGCGGCGACACCGTCAAGCTCTTCGATGTGTCGTCGTTGGAGTCCAGAGATCCTTGCGTTCTCAGCTACACTCCTTCTCCCACATTCCATGTTAATTGCGTCAAGTGGAATCACACTAGTAAGTTAAATAGTTAATACTCCATTTCAAAAGATTGTTTGTTTTGGATTTTGATGGTTGCCTTTTGATATTTTAAGCTGTGTATTTTGTGTATGATGAAAAATATATCAAAAGATAGCGCATTGTACTCATAACATGATCATTCTGATCCAAAATAAAGTTGTATCAATTAAATCTAAAAGTTTGTTGATTTTGATTATTAAAAAATGTTAAAATGCACATACCACATCAGATATCGGTGTACTCACGGGTCAATATATAAGATTTGGGGTAATCCCTCTATTGCCAATTGGTTTTAGGGTGGAACCATAGACTATTAACATGTATCATGAGCCAAGCCCGAGTTATTGAGGCACGTGTAACCTGCCAATGTTGTTCCGGCATGAAATATTCCGCCTATGAGGGGAGTGTTAAGATGCACATCCCACATCGGATATCGGTATCCTCTATTGCCAATTGGTTTTAGAGTGGAACCTCATACACTCTTAACAGAAAACAATAGTAGATGGATTTGGTGAGTGTTTCATTTTAATTGGTTTGGTCCTGTTTCATTTTCTTAAATTTCCTGGTTTTTAGTATGTGTAAGTAAGCTTGTAATGTGCTTGTTTAAGTATCAAAGATGACTTGTCTTTTTAGATTTGGTGGTGGCAAGTGCTGGCGATGATAAGAAAATATCTTTGTGGAGGAAGAATGGTCAGAGTTTGGGGACTATTGGCACAGATGCGGCGGATGACATTGAGGTAATTCTTCTGTGTTACTGACTGCCCACATTGTTGAAGTCGTAATTGCAATTTTTGTTTCTGTTGAATATAAGTTTGATTTTGACCTCAACATTATGATAGTCATTTTAATACCTAAATGTGATCTGAAGGGGTTTATTCTCCGGCAATAGTTCAATTATCTAGCTGCATTTGGTATTTTGTTGTAGGTGGCTAGTAATGACAACTTCAGAAATATTTTATGATGGTACGGTAAGTTGACTACGAGAGTAGTTACCCGTAGTTATTTTGTGGTTAGGTTAGATATATCATACGTATGATAAGACTTCTGTTTCTCTTTTGGCTGAATATTTGTCTTGCTAGTAACTGATGAGTTCCTTTACTGGCCATTATAATTCTTGCAGGAGTCTATTTCCACTATCAACTTTAGCCATAAAAGTTCAGGATATATCTGTTCTGGCGGAAGTGGCCAAGTTGTGAGGATATGGGATTTACGACGGAAACGATGTATTAAATGGTTGAAAGGTCATACTGATTCTATAAGTGGTGCAGTTTACAATTGTAAGGATGAGCACTTAGCTTCCATCAGTGTTAATGGTGGCCTTATAATTCACAATCTTGCTTCTGGTACAAAGGCCACTGAACTGAAAGATCCTAACAGCCAGGTTGCTCAATGATTCCTTTCTGATAGAGCTTTTCTAGTATGAAACTTCCAAAATTATTTCATATTTAAACATATTGAGAAAGGAAAATCTGATGATTAAGACTTCATTGACTTTGTACCAAAACAAAAGCGTCTTAATTGATTCCTTTTCTCTTGTTCTTATTTTTATATTTTTGTCACATGTGTGGCTTCTGATATACTAGTTCGTATCTGACAAATCCAAGACCAGGTACTGAGAGTCCTTGATTATTCTAAAATTAGCAGACACCAGTTGGTGACAGCTGGGGATGATGGATCCGTTCACCTTTGGGACACCACTGGTCGCAATCCAAAGGTTAGTGATGACACTGTTTTCACTAAATTTAGACAGTTACTGTTGATGTCACTGTAGATCCAGTTTCTTAAGTGATTTATTTTAGTTGTTACAGAAGTATATTATTGGAGAATTCGACTCTTATACAGATAATTGTTAGTGTAGATGACTTCCATCTGCTCTCCTTATGTCGACTTTAATAATCTTCGGTTTATTAGGTCTGTCCTTTTGTCTTAAAAAAGCGAAAGGACCCCGTGGCTTTAATTTTGTTCCTACTTACTATTAGTGCTCAGAAGTTTATTTTATTGTATTGGGCTGTGGTATTTTGATCTTTTTCTTTTCACATTATGTTTCACAGGTTTCTTGGCTGAAGCAACATTCTGCACCAGCTTCTGGTCTTAGTTTCTCACCCTCGAATGATAAGGTTTCTTGTTATAGTTATTTTCACGTGTTCCATTAAAAATACAATACTATAAGAGTGACCAAAGACATGTCAAGCTCTTATAGATTGATAACTGATTTGTCTTAATATGATTTTTGTGTGGCAGATAATTGCAAGTGTTGGGCTGGACAAGAAATTGTATACTTTTGATGCAGGGTCTAGAAGGCCCACATTTAGCACTTCCTTTGAGTCTCCCTTTTCTTCCCTGGCATTCACTGATGATGGATTGAAACTTGCAGCTGGTACTACTAGTGGAAGAGTTGTATTTTATGATATTCGTGGAAAGCCACAACCCTGGACTGTTCTTTGTGCTTATGGGAATTCTGAGGTTGTTACAAATTTGGAGCTGGTTCTAATTCTTTCAATATATTATGTCCTGTTACATTCCCACCAGAGTAGTGCTAATGTTCACTATTATCAGTTTATAGCCTACGAATTGCTCAGCTTTTCCTTGTTTTTACTTTTGCCACTATATAAGACATCATGCATCTTTATTGCTGTGTGTTTCTGAATATGATATTTCACCCTGCATCGTGTAATTGTTAACAGTTCGGTTGGTGCATGAAGATAACTAGTTTGGATGTTACAATTCTTCTCTGTGCTCATCTGCTACATGATAGTTTTTTGTCTCTCAAAGAATATATTTCCTGCTATGTTTCCTCATGTGTATTTACATGAATTTGAAGTTATCTTCTCCATTAATATGGCTGACTTCTCGTAGTTCATGTAAAACCAACTGCAACACGGTAATTATTGAATCATCTTGGTCTTATAATATTTTTGTTTGCACAGGCGGTCACTAGTATCTGTTGGCAGAGATCAAAACCTGTTATTGTCAATGAGAGTGATTGCTCAGCTGATATAGCTCTTCTTGGAGGTGCTTTGGAGGACTCAATTCTTATGCCTGACCCCCTTTCGTCGTTGCCTAAATCACACATTCCAGGGTCAAATGTGTCCGGGACCCAAAATTCTAGTCGTGTGAGTTCATCTATAGACTCTTTCTCTTTTACAGCTGGGAGTGGGAGATCTATATCAACTACACTCAATTTGAGTACATCAGAGGAGACTCCAATACGCAGTAGCTTGTTAACTGATGGAAGTTTAGCTCGACTACAAGCCCCTAAAAGTTATAACTTTAGGGATGAAATGGAGCTGTTTTCTCCAGTAGTTAACGTCCAGCCAATCACACCCTCACTTGATAAGCTTTTAGAAGAGCGTGGTGTTGTGAAAAAAGATCTTGACACTAAATCATCTCTTCTCTTTCCTTCTCGGAGGTTTAATCTTTCAAAAGATATTGGAACTGATCCTCCTCCAATGTTTGACTGGAAATCAAGTTCAACCTCCAGACAGGTTTGTTCCACAAAGCGTGTTTATTCTAGGTTTTAATTTGTTTTTTTAACTACAGATCTTAGTTTTCGTTATCTATGATCGTTTCTTCTTAATTTTATAATCTTCCCATACCAACTCACTTAGCCGTAGAACGATAGGGCACCTGACTATCTTTTAGTGGCAGTGCCAACATTAACATGCCCCAAAGCCTTGAAGAGGCTCCCGCCTAAGCCTGGTAAGGGGGGTCGGATAGTATGCAGCATAACTCCTGTGATAATAGGGAGACTGTTTTCAAATTGATCCAAGACTGAAGCGAAAACACTATCTACTACTTTACAATATATAAGAAGCGTAGGTAGTGTAATGAGTCATTTTGGTATATTCCATTATATCCAGAGAACACAAGATATTTATATCCATAGGACATGAAAATTATTGGCAGTTCCAAATTATCTAAAATTACGGAAGCGTAAGTTTGTTATTACTGAGAACTGAGTACTGACCATAATATTTTCTTTGTAACAGTTGAACATGAGTGAACTCATTTTGTCATAGTAGTAATGTTACACATAATATTATAGAGGCCCTGATCAAAGTGCCTTGTTTGGTATAGCTGCACCGCCTGCACTGAGGACCTGTCTTAACTTTTCATTTGCTTGATTGCCCCAGCTATAATACGAGTCTATAGGTTCTCAGAGTTTAATTTGCCTTCTTAATTGTTGAAGGACATGTGACTTAAGGTACTTTTGTGATTATGTTGCTAGTTTTTGATTTACGTACTTCAATATTTTGCAGGATGACCTTCGTGCAAGTCCCCAAAGGACATCCATACCATCTTCCACTTCCAATAGTGAAGAGCCTTCCCTGATTACACCTCCTGAAGCATGGGGCGGTGATAGACTGTATGATAAATATGCTCATCTTCAATCAATCAATATGCCATCTCATTTTGCAACAATGGTATCTAATAGTTCGTCTTCCGGATTGTTTTATTCTGGAATACAAGATATTGCCCAATCTACTGTTGAGAGTAGTAGCTCCCTAACTGTTTCAACAAGCGTGACTCATCCACACTGGCGTTCCAAAGAAATTTCAAGTCAAGAGACTTATGTTGGAACTTCAGAGCATGCTCCCTTCAGTTCTGCATATCTCTCAGGGCAGAGTGGCAGCGATTCTTATGGTGCAGCATTGTCCATACCCACAAGGTTTTCGAATTATGCTGAGAGGATTAGCACTGCCCCATTATTCAGTGATGGGACATCCTTTTCAGTTGATTCTCCAAAAAGTAAAAAGACTGGAGCTGAGACCAAGGAAGAGATGTTGACTTCCATCCGTTCCCTATCTAATGTGTCTTCTCCTCATGAAGCTGCAGTTCCTCCATCTATGAATGTAGGGAGTAACACCAATGCTTTAATAAATTTACTTTTATAGCTTGTTCTGTTTAGTAATTGTCTCACACCATTGTTACAGGGAGGTATCTTACAAGTGCCAAAATTACCATCGCAGTCGGATACACCACATGGATCTTCTTTCACTCTTCAGTTATTTCAGCGAACGCTTGAGGAGACTCTATCTTCCTCTCAAAAATCTATTCATGAAGATATGAGGAATCTTCACATTGAAGTTCTAAGACAATTCCACCGGCAGGAGGTATATTTGTAGCATAGATTTATTTTCGTGCTTCCGGGACATCTGTTGTGGCCTAACTAGTCTGAATAATTTTGTAGATGGAAATGTCAAGCGTGATGAAAGTGATGCTCGAAAATCAAGTTGAACTTATGAAGGAAGTTCAATCTCTTAAGCAAGATAATCAGAAGCTCCGTGATTTACTATAATTGTCACTATTATCTCGTAGCAAGATAATCAGAAGCTCTGTCATTCACTATAACTCACTATTTGTGCTGGCCTCGGGACTCTTGTTGTAGTCAAGTGAAGGGTTGTTGTGTTAGGTAGCGTCTCTTGATTTTCTAAGGAATTGTCTTCTGGTGTCACCTTGGCGGAGTTTGGAGTAATGATACTAGAGTTGCCGAGATGGACTACGAAAGACTGAACAAGAAAGGTAAAGTGGCTCTTTAAGACGGAAACTTGGCCCGGACTGTTTTTCGAGCCAATTAGAGGGACTAGAGGAGTTGATCTGGCTATACTTATTGTACATATATCTAAGGGTTAATGACACCAAAGATCACTGAATGTATTTAACATTTCCAGTTCGATCACCCTCATTTAAAACTGCTCATGTTGGATCACTCAATTTCATTTTTTTTTTCTGTAAAATTTGGTTACTGGGTCGTTTTGAAAGATTTTAGGCCATTTAATAAGTTTTTTAATGAGGATATTTACGTCCTTTCACAATTATAGACATTAAATCATCTTCTTCACTACATTTCCACCCCAACCAGATTTCCCCCCCTCCAAATATGGTGGTTATCTCCACATACCACATAATATTGGAGAAATATTAAAACAGTGTGGCCTTGATAAATGAAGGCTTTCGACATAAATTGGCCTAAATTACCAAAACAGTGTGGCCTTGATGAATGCAGTTGAGTGATCCAACATAGGCACTTTTGAATGAGGGTGATTGAACTGAAAATATTAGATACTTTCAGTGATCTTCGGTGTCATTAACCCTATATTTAATCCTGCCTTTTATCACACTTTCCCCTTGCGAAAGAAGCGTAGATAGTTGGGGCTGCTCAATTTTTTCGTGTAACTTAGGCCTTTAAGCTTTGTATACCTAATATTGTAGATTTTATCGTAGGAGAGATGTGTGGGTTGTCATAAGAGATTGGTTTGAAGCTGTGTCATTGTTGAGGATCACGTATAGTTGATTAGTTGAATTATTTTGAACAATTTCTCAGTTTTGCGTGTGGATTTATAATTTGTCAACATAATTTTTCTGCAGCATACTTTCTTCATTTACTATGTGAAAGTTGAAGCAAGTATGTGGTCATTAGTTTGGTGGCTTGTGGTTTCTTTGGAACAATGAGAAAATTGAAAATTGTTTGCCAAGACAGAAATGAAATTCATAGTCCTGGAGATATGTAAGAAGCTGAAGAGAAATTTAACTTGGAGCGGTTTTTGAATAATGTCGTCTAAATAGGTGCCCGTTAAGTGAATTTTTGTAATAGTGACAACTCCGTGTTCGTTTCTTAGTACAGGGTTCATCACTTCTATTTGATGGTTACTTGAATACAAATCATATGAAGCCAATTTAAGTTGCATTTGTTAGCTAACTCACGCATCTATATTTGTTTAGACTTCCAAGTGATGTGAAACAAAGAATTCCAAACAATTTGAATTTTGAAATGTATGATTTTTTGTACTCTTAGATTTTATAACACGTTTTTCTACTTATAGGATAAGGAGTAATAGTTAACATATAAAGGTCATGACGGGTTAAATCTCTTGGACAGTGACGCGAAAAATTCGAAAGTAATTTTATCTGTCGAAGAGTGGTTGAATTTTCATGTGGAAGAGAAAAATGACTTAAAAAGTTGATAAATATTTCGTTTTTTCTATGATGTGCACAATTTAATATGCAACCTGCAAAGATGAAAGATAAAAATAAAGTATAATGCATATAAGGGAATATATTCAATAAATAATTTCATATCAAATTTCAAATAAAAATCTTCTATCAAATATATTTCTTATTTAGCATTTTAACATGTTCCTAAGGGTACATTTTAGAAGAGCCGAAAATCTATTACAATGTATAGGAGAACAAATTTAATAGAAGGTATTTACGGGTGGCTTAACTACGAATCACTTGGGTACGACGAGGTTCATTAATGATATGATTCATTAATTTTTTGAATCTATATATGCTCTATTTTAACGTGTTAATGATTCACATTAATAAAATGTAATAAGTGTAGATGATTTAATTTATATAATTTTAACAAGAAGTGCAACTAAATTGCTCTATGCACGGAATTAGTATGTAAAGAAATTATGTTAAATAAAATTGAAAAAAGTATTTAAAAGGCAAAATAAAGTCATATAGTTGACGTTGATGATATCTCTTTTATTAAATAGCATGTATTATCTAAAAGTATAAACAGAGAAATAAATATTACAAATGATATAATAATTTATATTTTTATCATAACTATTATAATAATCAAAATTTTTAATGAACCATAATTCGGAGTTTCGGACGAGGGCCCTTACAACCTAGAATTTGGATTGTTAAAAAAAATTTCACATATCAAATGAGGTGAAATGGTATAATATTATATGAGAAAGTTTAAGTAACTTCAGTCATTTAGGAAGAATTTAAATTGTTTATACCTAAACAATTTGAAATATATATAATTTGAATGTCTTGTTTGGAAGGTTATTAAAACTAGTAGTTTGAGCACAATCTCGTCTGTATGAAAGTTTTTATTTTCTTGTAAAATATTTTTATGTTGTTGAAATTATGTTCGAATTGCGCATTGTTATGAAAGCAGAAAAAAGAATTTATTGTATATGATCCAAAATTTTATTTTTTAAATATTGGGCAACTATTAGTATATAAAATAAATACTTATTTATCAAAAAATATGACTAAACATATTTGTCTATATATGTAGTGATAATTGATAACATGTAACTATTTTTTAATATAACAAAGGCGCATGTATCAAACTATTATAATTTCATATGGATAGCGTAGATAATCTTCTAAGCTACACAAAATTAATTATTGATTTTCTGAAATATATAGTACAATATAGTACTAAATGCTCTATATAGTGAAAGTTGTTGGTAGTTTTTTATTTTTTAGGTTTGGTTACTAAAAATAGACAAGTGAAAAATAAATATAATGCCACATTGTTAGCTTAGATAATCTTATAAGTTTTACCAAACAATTAAGTCTTCCGACTTTATATATAGAATAGATTGAGAAGCCCATTTGAAAAAAGATGGGTTACTTTCTTATGCCCCTGAATTATTGCTAAACTTTCGATTGATGGACTGAACTATTATTTTATTTCAAATATTGGTGGGCGGGTGGGGCTGTGGGATGGGTGAGGGGAAGAGGGGGCTTATTTAAAAAAATTATTTATTCAAAAAACATAATATTTTGGTTTATTAGTTACCCTTACTCTTTAATTATTAACACACTTGGGCCAAACTTTAGTTATATGTGTGTTTCCTAACTTGCCCCTAGTCTCAACTCAATATTTTAGGGTAAACACAACATCAGAAGTAATTTAAAAGATGAATAATATAGTCCCTTATTTGAAAAGTAGAATAGTTCAACCCTTTTAACAAAAGTTTGAAAATGTTTCGTGTGTAATAAAATAAGCCAGGAAAAGTTAATAAATGATTTTGGAACTCTTAACATTTCTACTTTAATCACACATTAATTAAGATTGATCATACTTTATGAGTTAGATTTTTCTCTTTTTTGGGCAACATTGAAAGTCACACTTATTGACCAAATTGGCTCCTTTATTATGTGATTATTCACGAGAAAGAGCAACCAAGGAAGTCAGATTCTACTCGCTCTTTTGTGGTACAAACGTGTGTGGCCACAAATAAGACTATATACGTTGAAATTCATATACCCACTTCTAGAAAACGAACCTCATCTTTTCATGGAAAATTGCAACAATACCAACCCTTTTCATTAATATATCAATTCTTGACACATTTTTATTTAGTGCCCTTCTAATGCACTTACTAATTATACTCTCTTTATTTTTTTGACTATCGTTTCTGGTTTAAGTTATTACTTTTTTATTTTATCGTGTTATATTTTTAATGTATTTTTTAGTTAGTTATTTTTTAATTGTATATATATTACCAAACCTGTATTTAGAATAATTTTCTTACTTCTTTAATTCATTGTCTATACACAACTCTACTTTAAACATAAAGTAATGAAAAGTAAGATGAGATGGACACCAAATAACCAGAAGTAAATAATTAGCGAATTATTACTTGATTGCATGCTTGTCAAGTAAAAAAAAAAATTAATTAGTTCACAAATATATAGAATGATAATTAAAAAAATAGAAGACGTATCACCTAAATATGATATAGATATTGAATTGAGGGCTTAATTTATTTTTGATTGATTTATTAAAATAATTATATGTCAAATAAATTAATACGAGATCATGTCTAGGTTCATTAGACGCAATTAATTATCTTGAAAAGTTAATTCAAAATAAATTAAGCCTAAATAAATGTTGATTAGATATATACTATATTAGGTAGTATATAAAAAGGCATGGTGGTTGGGATGGTTTATACAAAAAAGTAAATTAAATGGCATTGAATTCAAATTTTTCGAAATTTGCTAAAAGCTCAATTTTGTAGAATAAATTTGGGTTATTCTAATTTTGCACCCTCTATTATCGGTAATTTTTAAAGTGCATCCTAATACTTTACTAAGTCTCAATTTGCATCCTATACTTTTTTTTTTTCATTTTGCCTCCTAAAATGCCAATTTATACCCTAAACTAATGTAAAAATAAGGGCAAACTTGAAATAGTGTGCTTATTAGTTTATTGGGCATTTTTTTATAATATCAAAATTAAAAATTAACCTCATTCCATTCACATCTATGGTCTACCCCTACCTTCCTTACCCACACTCACCATTACCACCATCACCACTAAAACCTCAAAGCCCACCGCTGCAACCACAAATACCCCCCTACAAAGTCCCGACCAACCCCTTATTCCCTACAAAACTCGCGACCTCCCCCCTCCTTGCAAATGGTCGCGACCTCTCCTCCTCCACTCAAAATCGCGACCAAAACCCCGACCCCTGCAAATCGGAGCGGCATTGAAGCTCATCGGAATCTTTATTGTTGGTTTGTATAAAAAATAACTCCCTCCATCCCTTTTTATTGGCACCATTTTGACTTTTTGGGTCAAACTTTGAAAGTTTTGACCGTAAATTTTTATTAACCGTTAAGAAATAATATATTCATATTGGATCTTGTTAGATTCCTCTCAATATATATTTTTGAAATATCAAGTTATTATAATTTTTACACTAAAAATATTTATGTTTTAAGTCGTGTCTCGGAGACCGTGAAAAAGTAAATGAGTCTTATAAAAAGGGATGGAGGTAGTAGATTTTTATTGTTGATTGATGAATTTATGGCAAAAGTTTATGCAATTGAAAATTGGTTTGATAATTTAGGCTAAAAATTAAATTTTTTATTGGTTTGATGAGTGTTAGAACCTTAAGCTTTTGAAGAGTTGATGCATTGTACGGTGAAGATTTTTGTTTAGATTGGCGTGTTCGATGATGAAGATGAAGGGTGTGGGTGTGGGGGGGGGGGGAAGGGTCATGTTTGATGAGAAGATGGGTTAATTTTCAATTTACAAGTTCAATTATTTTTCAAAAAGATCCCAAAAGTTAAATATATGTGATATCCTAATTTTGCGCTTCTTTTAAAACGAAAATTCACCTAATTCTGACATTTTAGGGGTAAAATGAAAAAAATAAAATATAGGGTTAAATTGAGATATTAAAAAGTATTAGGGTATACTTTAAAAATTTATCGATAATAAAAGGTGCAAAATAAAAATAAGCCAATAAATTTCTAGAGTAGTATTATTGCAATATTTTCTGTTTTGCAATAACACGCAGCTTTAAGAATCTCTTTAAATTGTCTTCCCCAACAAATACCCCCTCAAATATAGCTCTCTCCTCCAATCCTTCATCCCCTCAATCATCCTCGATTTTCCATTCCCGACATCATCATTTCTCCATTTTATCCCAAAAAGGTTGTCCACTTTACGTTTTATCTATCTTATTACACAACTCTTGTTCATCAACCATTCTTACAAGGAAAGAAATATAGTTAGCTCTATTCATTTATCCCAATTGCCAAATATTTTTTCGCTTTATATGTAGAACCCAGAACCCAAAAACCATCCCTTTTTGTAGCTCTTGAATTTTTCGAGTTTGATCGGAGACTTTGTATTCATATAACCCGACCCCAGCTAGTAAATATTGCTTGGGTTGGGTTGGTTTGGTTTAGCGATCATTTCATGCAGAAAAAAGATTTAACTCAATGTCAGCTGATATCAACCAGAATTTGTTCGGCAAATACGAGGTGGGGAGGCTTCTCGGCTGCGGCGCGTTTGCGAAGGTGTACTACGCGCGGAATGTACAATCAGGCCAAAGCGTAGCCATTAAAGCTGTAAGCAAACAGAAAGTTTCCAAAGGGAACCTCACGGCGCACGTTATGCGGGAGATCGCTATAATGCGCCGCCTGCGCCACCCTCATATCGTGCGCCTCCTCGAGGTACTTGCGACGAAGACGAAGATTTATTTCGTGATTGAGTTCGCCAAAGGCGGAGAATTGTTTGCGAAAATTGCGAAGGGGAGGTTTAGTGAAGATCTTAGCCGTAAATATTTCCAGCAATTGATCTCGGCCGTTGGTTATTGCCATTCTCGGGGCGTATATCATCGCGATTTGAAACCGGAGAATTTGTTATTGGATGAGAATTGGAATTTGAAGGTATCGGATTTCGGGTTGAGTGCTTTAAGGGATCAGATCCGACCCGATGGGATGCTCCACACCTTGTGTGGGACCCCTGCCTATGTTGCCCCTGAGATTTTGGCTAAGCAAGGGTATGATGGAGCTAAAGTTGATATGTGGTCTTGTGGGATCATATTGTTTGTGCTAAATGCGGGTTATTTACCGTTTAACGACCCGAATTTGATGGTCATGTACCGGAAGATATATAAAGGCGAGTATCGTTGCCCGAAATGGACCTCGCCAGAATTGAAAGGGTTGATTACGCAGTTGTTGGATGTGAACCCGGAGACGAGGATAACGGTTGATGGAATTTATAAGGACCCTTGGTTTAGGAAAGGGGGGTGTAAGGAAATCAGACCCCAGTTGGATAAAGAGTTCGATTTCTCCAAATTGTGTATAGATGGTGGTGGTGGTGGGGAGAGTAGTAGTGGTGAAAAGTATTTGAATGCTTTTGATATAATAAGTTCGGGTTTGGATTTGTCGGGTTTGTTTAAGGGTAATAATAATGTGGAACCTGTTGATGGTGAACGGTTTGTATCAATTGAGTCACCGGATAAAATTATAGACACGATTGAGGAGGTGGCGAAGAAGGAAGATAGTGTTAAGGTGGTAAAGAAGCCGGGGGTGGGAGTAAGGCTGGAAGCGCAGAATGGCAATTTCCTTGCAGTGGTGGAGATTAATCGGCTAACGGAGAAGTTGGTGTTAGTGGAGGTGAAGAAAAGGGAAGGAGGAGGAGGAGGACCAAATAATCTTCTGTTGTGGAAGGATAAGATTAGGCCACAGCTTGATTGTTTAGTTCACCAACCAGATGAATAGAAGTTTGCAAGTCGCTAGAGGAGGATGGAATCCTCCAGATGCTTGATTAGTAGTTTTCGAACAGATTGGTTGCTAGCGAAAAGAAGGTGAATCATTGCACAAACGCATAGAATTGGATTTGACTCAATGGTAAAGAACACATCAAAGCTTGAGGACTTTGGCTCGATTCTCATCATAACATACAACAGTGAACCGAATTTGTCTCAATGGTAACGCTTTCAAATTTGGAGGACTATGGTTCGATTCTCATCCTAATAACCCAGTTGGATAGTGCTCAATGGTGTCGCACTCCAAACATCGAAGACTCTGGTTTGATTGTCATCAGAACAAGAAGGAATCGGATTTGGCTTAGAGATCATTCATTTAAATGATCCAGGTCTCGGTTTGATATCCCTAATACAGTTCTAAAAATTGCAGAAATCGAAGATTGAAACGTTAATAAGCTTGCATCCCCTTTTCTTCCAATATTATGTATAGGCCATATGTAATAAAAACATTTCAGAACTTGGTGATTTATGGTGTCTTTTGCCTCTGTAAATGAAGCTGTTCACGAACAATTGAAAATAAACTCAGACGAATAACAACCAGAAAAAAATTAGCAACCGAATTCGCTAGCTAAATAATGTTCGCACTCCAGCCACATATCGATGAAAAGGAACTCTAATATAAAAGCGGATAAAAAATAACAAAGAAATTGTGCAACATTATCAAGAATGGATATCGAAAGTCATTAAATTGATTGATTGTTGTGTTCTTGTTCAGTCATCTAGACACTTGTTGCATACTGAGTACTTTACTTTGACTTAACGTTCTTGTTTTTTGAGTCTTTAACTTGCACTTCAATATTTGTAGTACCTTTACTGAATCTGTATGTTGTTTAGATTGATTATACAATCACATAAAAGGTTTGAAATAATAACCATGGGATTAGCTAATCAATCACCATTTTGATTGAGTATAAAAACAATGAATGAAATCCTATCGGCCTCTACGTACTGCAGCTCTGGAGTACACGAAAGAAGTAAATCGCGAGATGTGTCTTATCTGATGAAGAGAGTGGCTTTTAATCATTTCAATCGAACTCACACTACATGAATAGATGATAATGCAAGTACTTAACACTCTAGATCTTTATCAGTTGAGTTACATTCTAACGATAATTATGATTTTGATCATGGTTATTTGCAGTAGCTCTATATATAGGGTCTAACATCTTTAAAATGGTGTAAATATCATTATTGGAATACTCCTAGTGCTAAGTTGACATTACTAGTAAAAAATGGAGTAATATATTCCGTAGTTTTTGTGATTGGTAAAAACGAGCAACCAAATTTTGGGTCGATTCCAAAATCCAAGAGCCTGTAAGAGTAGAATCTCCCAATAATAGTTGAACACACGAATATTCATCGTCATGAGACATGAATCTCTTAATTTAAGGAAATATTAATTGATAAAATAAGGTCCACATCATTATCAGCTGACTCGAAATTAATAAACTGTCCCTAATAATGCCTTGTTGTTTCAGATTTGATGATACAATAATAATGAAGTTCTAAAATCTGTGGGCTCCGATTTCCAACCTCAATGATCACGCTTTGTACAATCACGTTATCTCATATGGTAGGAAGTGGTCCATTATTATTAGAATTATCAATAATGGACTTGCTTTTATTGCCATACCTATTTTCACGTGTAATCGGGTAGAATCCTGCATATCTCTATCATTACAAAAGTTAGAACCACAACCTCAACGTCCCGTTATTTCCAGCCTTGAAAAATTATGAGACTTCGATTTGAGGATGTTCGTTAACTACTTTCATAACAGATTTTATCTTATAAAAAATTTGAATCCACACGCTATTAAAAAGTAAAATGTGATGTTTCTCACTCCAAACAATTTATCACTTAACATGTGTTCCCAAAGCTAAAAATGCATATCTTTATTATTATTATTTTTTTTAAAAAAAATGCATATCTTTATTATTGATTTTACGATTGATGTAGAGTTGTGAGGATTGCTTTTATTAGATAGAGGTTTTTATATATAGTTAACGAAAGTATTAAATTGGTAATATAATATTTTATATTCGGTATCAGTAGATTATGAGAGGGTTGAATTATCTAAAAGACGTATCTCTTTTTTCCGAAAAGAGAAAAATGGCCTGCAATATGCTTTTAGATTTAACAAATCTTAATAGAACACCAATTTTCTACTTCCCATTAAATTTATCTCAGGATGTATGAAATTCTCCGAGATACAACAATAGCTTCCTCCAAATGGTCCATGAGAAGGAACACATGTCAAGAAAATGGATTATGCTTGGTATCTCTGGTGTTCACAACGCATTTTATATTTTATCAGTTTCTTCCTCCTAAGTCACTAAATTTCATTTTAAAATTTTTATGTTACTTACGAGAACTAATTTAAATTATATAACGCATATGGAAGCAAGCCTTATCCTACTTAAGAAATTGAAATACTATGACTAACATATATAACATTTTGTGTAGCGCTATATAAGTACGCATTATTATCTAAGTAGATGACTAGTATATCACTTGGTTGAGCGCTATATTAGTAAGAAGCATTATCTATGTAAATTACTACCTTAGCCTTTTTATGAATCCCAGATAGCTCGAAAAGTCTCTATCTAAGGCAAAAAAGAAATATTATCTAAACACAATTTTGTAGTAGTGTTCAGTGAAACTTTAGAGGAGGTATGGATAACGTTGTCATTCGTTTAGTAAATTGTACGGAGATGCGCTAATAAGGAAAATCTAGAATAACAAAAATAAATGTTTATTTTGATATGGAAAACAAATTATTACATTGAAAAAAATTTAACCCCATATTTCATACTCCCTGAATTCAAAATAATTATCTTTTTTATATATTGAGATAAATGTTTGATCTTCAATTATTCTTTATTATATTATTAAAATTTTTAATAAATTAATATTATGAAAGTTATTTAAAAGATGAATCCAACTTCATTTATATATTTTATATTTTTTAAAATAAATAATAAATAATAATTAATGGTCAGAGTTTAATTTAAAAATAAAGGGTTAAGGATAATCTTAAATAGTTTACCAAGTAGTCTATCCTCATTGGTAGACGATTTGAAGTTTCAAATATGGCGAAAAACATTTTCGTCTCCTGATTTTAACTTATTCTTAGTTTATGTTAAATTTACCAATACATGGTTCTACTATCCCCGATTCCACCACCGCCAATCATGAATGTGAGTATTTATTACTCCCTCCGTCCCTAAAAGATTGTCACATTTTGACTTTTGTTAGTCAAACATTACAAAATTTGATCATGAATTCCCATTAAACGATAAGAAATAATATAGTCTTGTGGGACCTTGTTAGATTCGTCTTAATATATATTTTTCAAATATTAACTTTTTATAATTTTTTCACATGTAGAATAATAGATATTTATGTTTTAAATCGTGCTTTGTTGACCACCAAAAGTCAAAATGTGACAATCTTTTAGGAACGGAGGTAGTACAATTTACATTGTAGGTGTGTGGATGATGTTAGCTAGCCGCCGACATCAACGCCAAGACAAGGACATGTAACAACGTTTTTTATTAGGAGATTATCATCATACTTAGTCTTAAGCTATGACTAATACTATTTCATTTTTGTCTAATTAATCAAGATTAGTAATTAAGTATACGAATCGAGACTATCACTAGATGGAGGGCCGGCCTTGGACTCTTGGGGTGTGCCAAGGTATGGCATAAAATAGGAAATCATTTGAATATAAGTATAGTTCGATCCCTTATTTATTAAAATGAGAAATACTGTATTTCATTATTGTAATCGTTAACGTTTCAAAAGTTGATGGATGAGTGTAGGAAAATAAGGCTATTCAAAAACGAAGAATCAAATATCCTCTTTCTTGTGGCCTGGCGTTGTGGGGTGGAGGGAATCAATAATACACAAAGAAGCTACCAAGCATGCATTTGTGAATTGATTAAAGGAAATGAATGATATATATATGTGAGGATTTGTTAAGTGCCTCTCGCTATCAGTTTATGATATAAGTAGGAAATTGTGGTCTATAAGGCTTTGGATAAATAAATGAGACAGCACAACAGATCAGATCAGATCAGATTAACTTTTTTTCATTTGCCTATTCGATCACATGAATATCAATACACCCTCGGTTTGTCATCGTAGTCCATTCATTGTTTATGATTTTTGTTTTATACTCTTTTTAATCGATGGTTTAGGGAGAAAGAGGATTATCAATTGGGGTTTGGGTCAATAATTTGGCTAGGAAAAAATCATCAATATTTTTTTTTAAAGTTTGGTAATAAAGGTTAAGTTTGTTTGATTTGAACATCATATACGTTTATCTTTTTACTAATAAGTATGATATACGCATCTTTAATAATTAATATGAGTCCCCATTCACCAATATAACTATACAGTCGGTTTATCAACGTGTGAAAAATAAAAGTAAATAATTTGTTAATAATGTGATAAAAGAATAATCGGAGAAATTATTGTTATTGAGATATCCTTTATGGAAGATGGTGTTAGAATAATTTGTAATAGTACATGGAAGAATCCATTGCAGAGGAAGACAGTCGGTAGCTAAAAGACAAGAAAACATCATGTGTTGTAACAAACAAACATGGGGTGGGGGGGGGGGGGGGGGGAATATGAATTATCTATCTATCTGTGAAGAGAATCATACAAGATGTTAACAATTGTGGTAGTACAGTATATATAATTCATGTGGTGGAAATTTGATTCCAAAAATTGATTGATATGCAGTACAATCATACCAGCTTGATAATTATCACTCATGTTACGTACATATCATATAATGTTAAAACTCACATGCATTGCTTCTCTATATCCCCATATTTAATTTTATCCAGCGGATGAAATTATTATGCAATCATTAGTTTATAGTAAGGCTTTTATCGAGCCAAATCGAGCCGAACCGAGCCTAAGGGCTTAATTATCTAATTATTGATTCCAGTAGGGGGGCAACACTATACACACACCCAAATAGTGAATTACTATTGCTGAAAATTATTATTTTGCCCCCCACTTAACTTCCTCAATTACTACACTTCCAAATAGAGGAGACAGAATGATAAATTCAAGTTACAGTAACTCACTATTTGGGTGTGTGTATAACAGATCAGCTAGTAGGGCTATTGCAAATTCGATTGAAAATACAATCATTTTATATAATACCGATCAATTTCACCATTTAGAAAATACAATCATCATTTTATATACATGTACATATGTTGAGTAGTGAAGATAATCGATAATGCTGATTTTAGCTTGAATTTTGTTGCTACCCCCTGAATTTGTAATTTTAGTATTACAAATGACCTACAAAAACGCTCTTGCACAAAATTGTAATTTAAATACATACTTGACCATCAGTGAGTTAAGAAAGTAGGAAACAAATGATGTTTCATGAAAAATAACACTCCATATTACAAAGAATTAATCTAATCAATTGGTTGCCAAAAGATGAGACCACGTCAAAACATTTAAAGTAAAAGACATATTGCTACAAAAGTATACATGAATAAAAAAGGAAATGAGGAAAAAAAAATCAAATAGGAAATGAGGAAGTAATGGCTTTACATCAACTTGTATAATTTATCATCAACGATTCAACGTCAACATATTCCAATATTTTTAAAGGTCTTCTCATCTAAGTAGAGTAAAGAGGATTGGATAGTAAGCAACCAAGAATGTAATGCAAGCACTATCGACTAATTCATGATAAATAAGATGCGTAGGTAAGATGATGAGCCATTTTAATTTAGTTCATTTTATCGTCCATGCCCAACCATAAACTATCTCTCAAGTGCTGTGAAAAGGAATGACAGTTATGGGAGTTTCAAGAAACAAAAGTGTTTATTTATTTCCATTTACAGGCCTATTTACATCGGAAAATAAAATATTACACATTCACAATCACAATCACAAGTGATCATAAACATTCTTCCCAACTATGGAAGCCAATTTGAAAATTTAGCCTGAATACTTGAAGACTCCTTAACTGTAGACATTAATTAATTAAGAGACAAAAGGCACATATCAGACATAATACACTGATAAAGAATTTTTATGCTACTACTAAGATTCACATAACTATCTCCGGCTTCAAGATGCTTGATTTGATTTCCTTATGGGGTAATACTACACCTCCATTGGTGTATATCTCATCACCAACATGAACATCCTCACCGAGAATGGTCATGTTCTCCACACGAGCCCACTGGCCAACTGTAGAATGCCAACCGATAATGCTACTTGAAATGCATGCATGTTTCTTGACTCGAACACCTCGCATCACCGTGCAGCGAGAGAGTCTAACACCTGACTCCACAACACAACCAGGGCCAATAGCAACATCAGGCCCAATCAAACAGCCCTCTCCAATCTTGGCAGTCTCATCCACCAGAACATTGCCCACTATGTGAGGCCCACTTTCCAGCTTAGCGGGAGACTTCTTTCTCAAGGAGTCAAGGTAGAGTCTCAGACCAGTGATGTAATCCCTTGGTTGTCCAATGTCCATCCAGAATCCAGGTAACACCATTGCAAATAGTTTATTATCTGCTGCGATTTTGGGGAAAATCTCTTTCTCGATTGATGTGGGTTTTAACTGTATTCGATCAAGAATAGAAGGGTTGAGAAGGTAAATGCCAGCATTGATCTTGTTACCAACAAATATTTTTGGTTTCTCAACAAATCTCTCTACTAGCCCTGTAGATTCTTGCATAACAACAACACCATATTTTGATGGTTCATCAACCTATGGAAAAACAATTTGTTAGTTATCAACTTAAGAGTTCAGGCAAGCTATATGGCAAACCAATTCTCGAAGAACAATGAAATCAGAATTTTACCTTTGTTACCATCAAGGATGCCTCACCACCATGTGACTTATGAAACTCAATCATCTCTTTGAGCGGATAATCACTGATAACGTCACTATTAAGAACAAAGAATGGCTCACCCGATCCATCAGCCAGCTTATCCCTAGCCAAAGCAAGAGGACCTGCAGTTCCCAATGGCTCAGTCTCCTGGGAACATACAATCTTGATCCCAAGTTTTGCCTCAAATTCTTTAAGAAAGTTTAGCATTACCTGCATGAAAAAGATGTTTTTTAGCCATACCATATTTGGGGGAGGGGGGGGGGGGGGGTGGGTGTATGGAGAAATGAAATAGAACTAAAGAAAACATCGAGTATGTTCAACTACTAAACGAACCTCAGGCTGGTAATTTATAGCAAGTACCACTTCAGTTACTCCAATAGCCTTAAGAGCCTCAATCTGATACAACAAGATAGTCAGTACAGTATAAGATAGATGAAATGATGAATGTGAAGTGTCATAGAATTGGATGACCACCAAGCGGTACCCACAACAGTGAAACAATAGCAGATATCTAAAACCATATACCTGATGCAAAATCATGGGTTTGTTGGCAAAATCAACAAGGGGCTTGGGGAGGCTGAGGGTTAGTGGCCTCAACCGAGTACCAAATCCTCCAACAAGAATAAGTGCCTTCATATTGAGATCTTGACTTTCCTGTGAACCCATTAATACAGAATCAGAAGGAATATTTGATACTCCGTATAATATTAGAGGCAATGTTACAACGATGTGATCACACAGGAGTCTCCCCTTATATAACTATCTACTCACAAAAGGAAAGGAACTCAAAAACCGCGGCACTCTATTTGACATATATTTTTAAAAAACTACCAAAATATCTTCAAGGAGATATGTCAAAGATATCAGGAAACGCGAAGAATAACACCTTCTGGCATCAAATTTTAGTTTCTACCACCTTTTAACTTGTACTACATACCTTCCAGCCACCCAGGTAATATTTTGAACAAAAAACCGGTAGGTGAGTTGGATACTAAATAGATACTTGTTAGATACTATTTAGATATTAGTTTGGATACTAATTTTTAAATGACTACTATTTATATTTGTTAGATACTACGTAATAAAAAAGAAACTATATAAATGGGTGTATTTTCGTTGAAAAATGGGTAGGGTATATGCAGTGCAAACATTATTAAAAGATTCTACAAGCTAAAATATAACTGTGCTCTTGACATTTTCCTAGACATATACATACGTGTATATATAACTTTTTCGAAATTTACTATACTGAAGGTGTTTGGCTTTAGATTTCTGTAGTAGATAAGCTGTGGGTAGTGGTAGTTGCAGTTTGAGCCTTTCTGTTATACAAATAATGAAAATGTTTCATCGACAACATTACATACTCCTATGAAACATAATAAGTGCTTCAGAGCAATCCTCCGAAATGGATCTTAATCATAAATCTTGTGCCATTAAAAGAAAGCTGTCGAAGTAGTTTACTAAGGGATCAACGATCAGCGTAAAGATTAACTAGTATACATTCATGTCATTATCCATGTATTTTGATATTAAAAATCAATCATCCCAGAGCATTGCATAGTAATTTTACTTCTTAATCACTTAGCTAAGAGAAATATTTACCTATAATTTGATCATAGTCGGGTCAAAGAAAACTGAAAGAAAACATATCTAATCTGAAACTGAAGTGACTGAAACAAGGTCAACGAAGAAAATGGCTAATGTTAAAAACAGCCTTAAGATCAATTAATTGAAGTAAGATCATCAAAATTTCAGCAATTAGGTAACATGAATATTGACAAGACTTCATCTTTAGCAATTATATGGTGGCACCATTGTCTTGATTCATTGCATTGCAAAGGAAAAACGCTAACAGTTCGATCTTTTTCACATTTAAAAAGGCATGTAATGACTGCATACTATCCGACCCCCATTGCCCAGACGGGATTCTCTCCAAGGACATCATAATGCTAATGGAACAGATCCAACAAATTGTCCACAACCGACTGAGTCAAGTACCTAAGTCCTACTGACAACTATTTCTCATCTTCAATATCTCAAACTATTCAAAAAACACATCTTTAGCCAGCTAAATAGAATTAGACCCACAAATCCATAATTCAAAACGAAAACGAAAACCAAGTTCGCAAATACCAACAAATTACCTTATTTTACAGAAACAGATCCAGGTGGCAACCTAAAAAAACAGTGGCGAGACCAGAATTTTTATGTCGGCCCAGAATGTGCCGGGTAGTCGGGTGGGAGGGGGGGGGGGGGTTCTAAATCCCCTTCCAATGTGGATATTGGTATATTGTTGAATGATTTGAAATAGAGATTGGAAAATCGATGGAGTATAATAGTAGTAGATGCAGAGTTTGTGTATATACGAAGAATGAGTGATGAATAAAGAGATACGTATCAGCTTTTTGGTATATTCTTTTGGCGATCCAAGTTGTAGTCTCTTTGCGCCAAATTAGGACCAGGCCACCTAATGCAATTATCAGCATTCTTTATTTTCATCTTAAATTCTTGATTTTGGGTAGAATAATTAATTATTATGATAACGCAATTAACTTTTTATTTTGATGTAGAATATTCACGCGAATAGTCTATATCTACATCGTAGACACATGAACCTTGAATAGTACACTCATAAAACAAGTTAAAGGTACTATCAAAATGTCACATTTTAAAAAACAAAAAATACTGTATTAAATAAGGCATCTTCAAAAATAAATTGATAAATAGTGACATGTGACGAATATACACAATTAACATAAAAGAAAAGAACTAAAACGCAACCATACTTCTAAGCTAAACTCCCTCCAATTCATTATTTAAGTCAGTTTTATAATATTTATGTGGATTAAGAAAATCTCCAAACATTCTTAACTTTTAGATTCTTACATAGT
The DNA here is from genome assembly GCA_003412495.2 of Echium plantagineum. Taxonomy (NCBI): domain Eukaryota; kingdom Viridiplantae; phylum Streptophyta; class Magnoliopsida; order Boraginales; family Boraginaceae; genus Echium; species Echium plantagineum. Next base: position 14,175,315 of record CM016563.1, on the reverse strand, counting down.
ACTTGGAACTTGGAAGTCATGAAATTTTTATATGGAGTATGAAAAAGAATCGAGGGCATAGACATTAATGGTGATAGTATTGAGAAGATGTTAACGAGGTTATCTTCTTTTTGTGTGGGGGACTGGGCGTAGACGTCGGCATCGACCAGAGCGTAGGGGAAGGGGGGTAGTATGGGCGTCGGGGTAGGGGGAAACCATAATGAGGACATGGGGCTATCAAATGCACCTTAAAATTCGGTTCATATTAGGGTTGAGATTCGAAATTAATAGTCAATTATTCAATAAATTCTTTAAGAAAATATTTTGGATGATTCTCGATTTGAGGATAGGGCGCTAAATTAATAACTGGTTAAAACTTTAAGCCAATTTATTTTTGATAATTTATATAGATCTCGTACAAAACATAAATTGATAATACTCGAGTAATTTATGAATATTTCTGAAAAAAAAATCATGGCTTTGCTTTTTTTCTTTTGAAATTAATAAAATATTGATTTATCGATTATTTAATACTCTTTTAGTTAATAAATTTTTTATGGTCCCATGACTATTAATGTATAGAGTTTCTACAATACAAAAATATGTCATCTAACATATAGACAAGTAGGGCGATATTATAAAATTATGAAGATAAAGAACACAGTTGAAATAAAATGTAGGTGCATCAAACCGTGATTAAATTTTATGAGGATAAATATATTAAGGGTGATTTGTTCATACAAAATTTCTTCGACTATATTTGAATATCCTTTTTGCGATAACATCTGTAATTATGAATCAAATTATACTACAAAACACTTCTAAATTTACATCAAATTCTATTAAAAATATCGTAAAATGTTTTGTATTACATCTATTACCTGGTCAATTTTAACTAAGAAACCTCTTAGACGACTATAATGTGGGTCGTGTTTCGATCAGTATCATGTGTAAGTATTTTATCGAGTCGAGCAATACTTTCTACCCGAGTCTTACTCAATAATCAAGGAAGGACTAACTAAGTTGGATATTTTTAGTCAAGCAAACTAGTTCTTGGCTCTAAAAATCACTAACATTTGATAATTTTACTTCGACTAGACCATTTAAAAGTGGTAACTTCAAAAACTTTACGGTTGAGTATCCGTTTTTAATATTTGGAGGGGTGTAGTCAATATGGTCTAAATTCCAAACACCCACATTTGAATCTTCATTTGGAGCGAATAGTCGTTACAGAAGAAGAAGAAAGATGGGGGTCAAGAACTTGTGGGAAATCTTAGATTCCTGCAAAAAAACTCTTCCTCTCAATCACCTCCAGTAAGTTTTCATCTCATCATACAACTAAAACGAGTCCTTTTTGTTAATTGAATGATGCCCTTTAGTCTTTTTTTTTCAAGAATGTTTTAGTTTTGAAGTAAAGTACACCGTTTTATTTTGTGAATTTGATGTAGGAACAAAAGGGTATGCATAGATTTATCATGTTGGATAGTTCAGCTTCAGAATGCAAACAAAGCTTTGGGCACAAATACGGAAAGAAACTTCTTGAAGGGTATCTTCCACCGCCTCAGAGCTCTCATTGCTCTCAATTGTAGCCTTATCATTGTTGCTGGTACTTAATTTCGATTCTTATTCTTTTTTGCTTTGTTTTGTAACTTGCTTTCATATGTATTTAGTATGTCGAGTCTTATTGAGTTTCGTTGGTCCTTAATTGAGAAAATTAGTAATACACAGAACATATTAATAACCAATGTAGGAAGGGGTTACCAATACAATCGTGCACGTTTAATTCGGTGCAATTGACAACATGTATGGGGTTACAGTGACCTTCATGTTATCTTTATGTTAATTGTCTTTTTAGGAGGCTCTCACTCTACTGAATAGGAGTTATAGTTTGACTGGAAAGTTAAACCAATTTTTTATTTTGTTTATGAATTTTGCGAATTCAGTTAGTTTCAATTGTGTCTCTTTCTACTAATTTCTTTATTGAGTGGTTTAACTGTTATGGCATTTATTTCAAATTTTTTTGTCCGCCATATTCATTCTATTGTATACATGATTTTCACGTCTGAGTCTTTTCTTGTTACTACCGGGCGACTCATTGTTCTACTTATTTCAGATGGTTCAATTCCCGGTATTAAGTTGTCAACGTACCGAAGACGCTTGAACCAGCCAAATGAGGCAAGAGTCTGTTCTGTGGATCCTCTCACATCCATCTCTTGTTATCGCCTTATCTTATTTCAGTGTTCACTTTGTACATTAAGTAATTGCTTGAGCTTAGCAGGTCCTTCAAGACATAACTGATCTACGCAAAGTCAAATCAGTACGGAGGAATAATGGTTCTGAATTCTCGCGCATGATAAAAGAGGCTAAACATCTTGCTGTGTCACTTGGCATTCCTTGCTTAGATGGGTAATGTATATTGTCCCAGAGACTTTTCTTGGTTACATTATCAACTTTTTTCAGATGAGATAATATGTTTTGTTTATGCCAAGTTCTTCCATTATGTAGTATGGACTGTGGAAATTATCTTACGATTGAGTTGTTGTAACTCTTATAAATGAGAACACATGAATCTTGGACAGCTACGCTTCACTTTAGACTCTCTAGAGTATCGAAAGAGCTCAATGAGTATGTTTCAGGTAACTTTTATTGAGTCATACTTAACATTAGTTCTAATGTGGCTTCCCATGCAATATCTAGGATTGAGGAAGCTGAAGCCCAGTGTGCATTACTAAATTCTGAGTCCTTATGTGTAAGTTGCATCTATTTCATACTATTTCTTATATGTAATCTTGCTATCAAACATATCATATTTATCACTTTCTTGTTCGTGAGTGTTCAATCCCTAAACCTTAGGGACAGAATCTGATGGTTAATTTACTTTTTGTATGCTACTTTTTTCTCATAAATATGGAAATTGCTGATACGATGAACCAGGATGGGTGCTTCACTTCGGATTCTGATGCTTTCCTATTTGGTGCAAGGACAGTGTATCGAGATATTTGCCTTGGTTCATAACGCTTACCTTTCATTTCTACTATTTTCACTTGTTTTCTTGTCGAAATTCACATTGATCGCAAACATTACATGGTTTCTCATGTGCAGAGAAAGGTGGTTTCATAGTCTGTTATGAGATGGATGATATAGAGAGCAAACTGGGATTTGGTAGGAATTCACTGGTAATCTCTTTAAGAACATCTTAACACATGTTGCAACTTTAGAGGTGTCTAAACGGATATCAATACTTACCCATATATCAATGGTCTAGGCTAAGAAGTAGGGCAGTCAAATAACTTAATGTGGGCACCCATAGGTATAGCTTTACATAAATAATCCATTTTTGTTAACTTTTGCATCTTCATTGTTTCTGTAGTTTGTAAGTGAAATTATTTTTCTCATGAAAGTTGTTTAGTAGAAATGTTATGCTCAAGTTTTATCTCAGTAACATTTTGTAACCAATGTTGACAGGAAATTGTTAGCATATGGTGTCGAACTTTTTACTTCAGTAATGTATATGATTTCAGAATTAAATTTTCACAGATCGCCCTGGCTCTTCTTCTTGGAAGTGATTATTCCTCAGGTGTTCATGGAATCGGCCGGGTACATTAAAGGATTAACTTTCTCTTTCATTAGATTAATTTGCATTTATAGATGCTATTGACGCCACACATTTTCTCCATTGCCTATAGGAGTCAGCATGTCAGATCATAAAAGCAGTTGGGGATAGTACCGTCCTTCAGCGAGTTAAACTGGAAGGGCTCTCATTCGTAAGGAAACCCAAGGGTAGTAAGAAACAGGGACAAGTTTTCACTTCAAACTATGAAAATGATCTAATGGGTAAGTACATTGCAGTTGTGAGTAATATTTATCATATGATGAACATTAGAAGCTTCTTGAGTGAGTTTCTCATTAGACGACACATCTGTCTAAAGTGTCCTTTTTGTGTTCCAGTGTTAGTTTCTGTTGAGTGTCCTTTCCCTAGGCCACTTAACGGTCATGTGACCACTTTTTAAGGGTATTTTGGTTTCTGTACACTTTTACGAAAACCTAAGTACTAAATTAGAAGGAAATGGACATTTTTAGTCATATATGTTTTAAACATACATGTGCGGTTGCACATGTTTTAGAATGACCCAATCAACGAACTATGTTTCAAAAGTAAGCACTTTTGGTTGTGTGATGAAAGTAAAGCTAATGCAACAATGCGTAGTTTTTCTTTCATCAAGTAACAATGCGTAGTATGGGTGAGAAGAGTTGAACCTGATCAACCAATGGCTCAAAATATCTTGTTGCAAAATTCATTATGAAACATTACATCATACTGTATTGTTGATTAGTAGTGCCAATTTTCTTGCTTATCTCTAGAATTTTTGTTGCATGTATGGATTTTCGCTTCAGCTGTTGCTGATTTTGATGCTTATTTTAAAGCTAACTCCAGCATCTTGTAGGATGTGGGAAAGATAAGCAGGTAGGCGATCAGTGTACCCGAGTAGTCGATGCATATCTGAACCCGAAGTGTCACTCAGTAGAATCTGAAGCTGTGCAGAGGTACATTGTTTGTTTGAAGTTGAAGCTCTTATACATAGAAATATCAAGCTCTAGTGTTTCTAGTCCTTCCCTTGCTCTCTCCCACCACATATATAATTTTCATTTTAATCGGTGATGTTTGCAGGGTTCTCATTGTCAATCATTTCAATCTCAAACAACTTCAGCACATTTGTGGCCAACTTTTTGATTGGCCTCCAGAGAAGACAGGTCTTTTATATGATTTCCCTTTTTTACTCATGTTACAAGATCGCATAGACATGATGCAACCATCTTTTTCGAAGTTTTACCTTTGAACCTTAACATCTAGTTGTCGGAAACCACAATGTAAGAGTTAGTTCCTCATACAAAGACAACAAAATTTTAAGTGCCAAGGTGGTAAATCTGGCTGCGACCTTTTTATGGGGTATGTTTGGTTAGTGTGGAGTTGTGGAAGAGATACCAACTATTTGACTGGAATGATTGAAGATCTCATGGAACTATGTTAGTGGCTTATAGGATTCTAACTCGGCTAACAGCTGTGTTCCCCAAGGTGCTACAATTAGGCATATGGTGTAAATGAATGGTTGTTCTTGTGATTGAATTTTGTAACTTCTCTTTCATTGTCAAGAATTATGTTATTACCATAACTTCAATTTATTGTCACCTTGGTCAGGTGAGTACATCCTTCCCAAGATTGCTGAGAGAGACCTGCGTAGATTTGCTAATTTGCGCAGGACTTCAGCAGACGTAGGGATCCACCTTTCTTTGTCTGAGGTACCGACCATAACTGTGCTTTTAGAACTAAGCAAATAAGTCACTACTATGTAATATGCACACACGACCAGATTACTTTTTCTCTGAACAGATGCAAATAAAATGCCCTGTATCCAGCATCGTTAAGCCAAGGAAAGTTCAAGGAAGAGATTGCTTTGAGGTTCTCTGGGAGGCAGTCAGTGAACTTAAAACCTCAATTGTACCAGCTGATCTTATTGAGAGGTATGTTGGTGAATTCACGTGAGCTTCTCCTTACTGGGTTCCTTTAAGTACAGTGTTTCGTAAGTTTGCTGAATATATTAGACAACCATGCAAGTGTCACTCGGAAAAGGCCAATCCTCTAAGAAAATGCTTAAAACCAGTGAAAGCAACCCCCCCTCTCTACAAAACCTGGTTTTACCTCCCCTCGCCCCCCACTCATAGAAAACTATGTTGCTTCTTTAACTTCTGTTTTATTTACTTGCCATGATCAAATAACAATATACTCCTGTTTGAGTTGATGAGGGCAATTTTCACAATTAATCCTTTTAGAAATGAAAGGTGGTGGCAGGGATGATCTCAAGAGTTTTACCTGACTGTATTTGCCTGCATTATTCACTGACTACTAAGACGTGATTAATGTGGCTACTTAAGTTGGTATATTTTTATGTCCAATGGTGAAACAAGAAAACAGATGGTCTTCTGCCCCAATGAGAATATATTTGTAGACAAGTTAATTATTCTTCTTACTCAGATTCTTATGTCCTATATCGTATATTTTGAAGGTCAAGTAATTGAAGGGATATCTTTTCAATTGTTTCAGTGCTTGTCCAGAGCTAATTCTGGAGTTCAAGGAAAGAAGAACTCAAGCCAAGAAAGTAGGTCGTCATAAATCGAGAAAAAAGACAATAGAAAGCGGTCTGGCACTGGATGAAATCGATCGTAGGTTTGACAAGTTGCAGATTGATTCCACAGACGCTGACACTTCAATCAACAAGTCCTCTTTGTTAAGAAGATCAGAACCAAAACGCACAGATGGAACAGAAGTTAATCAAACAACTCGAAGTATAGACCTTCATATTGAGCTCGAAAGCAACCAAGAGATCATCGAGACTCAAGATCATGAATCAGCAGGATTGACCATATCAAGAGTTTACAGAACTGAAGTCGTCGATCTAGTAAGTCCACCACAAATAAAGTCCGCATATCAGGCTGCAACACCTAGCGTGATCGATTTAATTGATGTGATCGATCTGAGTGATTCAGAAAATGAAATATCGCCTGAACATGTAACAAAGGCACGAGAACTGAGATTGTTCATGGCCAAGTTGCCTAGGTGAAAGTATAACTGTCTGATAGCAGTCATGACAATGTATGTTAGTACAAGCTTTGGTTTAGAATAAAACAATATACAGTTAACCTAATTGTAAGACATATATCTTTGGAGGAAACTTCAATAGAAAATACTCAAAAGAGCATGATCAATTTAATTGATGTGATTGATCCAAGTGATTCATAAAATGAAATATCGCCTGAACATGTAAGAAAGGCACATCGACAATGTTTATGGCTAAGCTGCCCAAGTGAAAGTAGAATTGTCTTGACACTAGTCAAGATCATGTATGTTACTAAAAGCTTTGTTTTAGAATAGAACATTAAACAGTTGATAATTGTAAGACATAATATGTTTGCATGAAACTTCAATAGAAAATACTCAAAAGAGCATGAACGATTTAATTGATATAATCGATCCGAGTGATTCAGAAAATGAAATATCGCATGAACACATAAGAAATGCACCAGATAAGTATTTAGTGAAATTAATTGGCCATGCATGTTTAATGACTTAACATCCTAATACATTTGGAATGACATCAAACGGTGACACAGTTAAACAAGCCTAATCATTCAGGGTTCACAAAGTGCAGATTTGTTATGTTATATACTACTTACTATACTAGGAGTCCTACGCACACATGGATATTCTTCTTAGTAAGGGTCACAAGAACAAGGTGATCATATCAACTTTTAAGATCAACTGATTCGAGATGAGAAAATACACTAATATACACATGCTATTTCAAACAAGAACTTGCACGGGTCCAGCAAACACCTTTTCTAAATGGATGATCAAACCCGCCTCCGCGAACGTCGGACATTTGAATTTGCAGGTTCAGCCTGGTCACCTGCAGGCATATCTAGCCCGATGATGCTGCTGCTGCTACTCCTTTTCCTACTCAGTGTTGAACTAGACTTTTCGTCCCCTGATGCAACAGTTTCAAGCAGCTCGGCCAATAGAGCAGGAGAACTCTTTTCTAATTGCCTGAAGCCTTCGGACTTCATAACCACTGCAAGATAAGATGAAATAGTTGCATACATGATTTGGCAGCATAACAGGAAAAAAGAAAATATAACAAAGGGTTCAAGCAATGCATCAATTGTCATGATTATGTACAGAATGTTATCCATTGACATGCATATACGGGAGAGTTATAAACCTTTAAGAAGCTCAATATAGTTGCGGTTATCATCAAGTTGCTGAGTAAGTTCAGAAAATAAACCTCTTTAGAAAATAATAACAAAGCTATTCGTTGAAGGATCAACAGATGCATGAAATACTATTTAGTGTAACATGGTGCCACCCCTGCAATGAGCTACAATAAAACAAGTAATATTTTTAAAACAAGAAACTTGCAGCCTCCATTTTGTTGGTTGTACAAATAACCAGAAACTTGCTATTTCTATGCAAAACAAGTATTGCAAAGTTCATTCTATAAGAAACAGAACAGTATCAGATATGAAATATATACTAGTATATGTCTGGGCTTGTTGCCTTCATTCTAAATCTTGAAAGACATCAAGACCATTTATGTATATTTTATAACAAACTCCCTCCATCACAGGAAAAAAGGAGGTCTAGTTTTCGATTTGTGTGGTTTACTTAATTTTTTAAAAACATAAACTTACTTTTTGTATATGTTGTATAATATTTGGTGAAAATATATCAATAGAAAATATTTTCCAGATAGTTAGTACTAAGTTGATAATTTTGATTCAAATATAAGTTATAAGTATCAATTGATGCTGCTATCTTTTTTGACCATGGAAAACTAAACATGTAGGAGTATAATCTTTTAGGGATGGAGGTTGTATTTCACAAATATGCATATGGAAGCTTCAAACACTCTGTATCACTGAAGTGGAATGACCTGAAACATTGCACCGCTCAGATGTACGGACTACACGCACCTCCCAAGTTTGCTGCTGCAAATTTTAAGCAGATGGACTTGAGTTGCGGACAACGATGTTGCTCAGCCAAAGCAAGCGTGGTTGCTACCGAGTCAGTAGTAACTTCCTCACACAACTTTGCTTCACATAACTGTTTTAATCTATCTAAACCAAAGCGGTCTGCAGCAGCCATCAGGTGCCGCATCATTGTGGTAACTGTAAACAAAGCTTTTGAGCTGGTGATCTCATGTAAGTCTGGAAGCCTATCCTCATATATAAATAGGAGCACAGCCTACACTCAAATTAATTTCACATCAGTTATATTAAATTTGTGTATTAGAATTATGAACGCAAATGGAACCTAGAAAAAGGGAGCAACAAACTGTAATTACTCAAGAAATTTGAATTAACAGTTATTTTAGCCACAGCTCAGATGAAGCAACAAACTACCATACCATACAAATCCTTAAAAGGGAACATATATCAAGGAAACAGTTATTTTACAGTCATTTCACATATAGTAGGTTTTATCAGACAAGCTTCACCTTGTGGAAGAGCTTATCACCTAGATCAGCTCCCCTCACCACACTACTTCCTCCCCCCCCCGGACAAACCAAAAGAAACTCACACATACCAACATGTCTTGTATTGTCCTTTTAGACCATAAAATGGCTGGGAGAACTTATCGGATAAATTTTACATTTTCAAATATTGCCTACCCTGTCAAACTTGTATGTCTATTGTCATGTGTCGTTTTGGTAAAGTTCACCAAATATAGAGGTCATACCATGGCCTTCATCACCTCAAATACCTCTACCTAATAGGTACAACAATTATCATCTTCCACCTCCAACTGTTTTATCATCCACAAGTATACAATGTTGGGAAAAATAAAATGAGATTCTTAACGTGCACTAGTAATCAGAGAGAGATGTGTTACTACTAGCAAATTATTCCACAAAAACCGTATACTAAGACTAGCACAATCAATCATCGAAAGCAGCAGGAAACGTAAACACAGTATTCCCGCTTTCGTAACAGAAAATCTCCTGTAACAAGTAATTAACTGCATTACCTTGAAGATGGAGGGTTCAATGTCTTCAAGTTCCACTTTTTCTGTTTTCGAGTCACCAATCAGCCCGAAAAATTGAGCTTGGAATACAGGCGATCGAGCAGCAAGTATCAATTTATGAGCTTTAAATGTTTCATCTTTCACCTGAAGTTCTATATCACAGCCAATTCCAGAATCCAGTAACGTTTTAAGACTGTGGCCCATATCCGATGAGGGAATGTCGACAGTATACTGTTTGGGTCCTTCCACGCGAGTTCTAACTACTCCCACAGTGCAATTCATAGTTATGCAATCATCCTTCAAATAATCAGAAGTCTCCAATGTTGTTCTCCTGAAAAACCGCTTATAGCCCCTAAAACACAAATCACATTGAAATATAAGCTCCGGCTGAATGGAAAAACAAGGGACGCCCAATGCACGAAAGATCCCACACTACAAAGGGGGTTTAACAAACAAAATTGTACATTCATCTAAGTCAACAACAATCAAGAAGAACCATAAATTATACACAATCAAACGAATGGATGCATGCAAACATATGACGAATTGATAACAAATTCCGTAACATAAAAAACTGAAAGATATACCACATGCTGCCTCTATACTTAAGGGTATATGGCCCGCTCTCCAGAGCCCGATCAAAATGGCTATGCACCTTATGATGGCCTTTCCCACTTTGATCCACAAGAGTCAGCTCAAACAAGGCCCTGACATCGGTCCCTTCACTCGCCAAAGCTATGAAAACCGAGACATAGGTGGAATTATCCTCGACGTTTTTACCATCGGGGTAGAAGTAAATTGCCCAATCATAGCCTGCAACCTTGAAAATGTCACTAGAGATGTACTTTCCCGGACCCATGCCCTTGGCTAAAGAATAGCCCCTTATCGTGAAGTGATGGGACCCGTTTACCGTCTCGTTTATCGATTTTGATGAGGTTTCATCATCATTATTATTGTTGTTATTGATGTTGCGGTCGAATTCGTGTTGGATCATTTGGTTCCTCTGGGTGGATGGGTGGGGAAGGAGGGGGGGGGGGGGGGTGGAAGAAAGGATGTGGGTGTAAATGTGTAAAAGCTAGGGAATTTAGGATGCGATATGGAGAGAGGAAGGAGGGAGGAGGGAGGAAAAGGTAGTTAGGAGAAGGGAAGTAAAGAGGGTGATTGATTTTAATGAATCATACGAATTACGATTGCAGTTGTGACCAAAACACTTAAAATCGGGGGTATTCAACTGCTAAAGATGGCTCTATATCACCTGTCGTCTAACATATTTTTGTTCCATTCCGTTAATATCATGATACATCATCAGTAGCGGACCTACACACGTTCACCGCTGTTCACTCGAACAGGCACTTTTAAAAAAAAAAAAAAAAATTATATGTGTAAGGGAAAAATTAGTGTAAAAATTAGCATTAAAAATTATATTTGAATATATTTAAGTGTTTTGAACAGACACTTTAAAAATTATGACAATTTCGAACAGGCACTTTCATACTCGTAGATCCGCTACTGTACATCATTCATTCATTTTAGATTATAAATATTTGTTTTATTATAATTTTCTCTGAAATACACTTTTAATCACTACCTTTTTTGTTTTAGTTATCGGGTTTAATTTTTATATTTATACTTGAGCATCTTTTATATCATTTGCCAAAATTAAGATATTTAGAGAAAATTAAATTTTAAGAAGTATAAAACAATATATATTAAATATGAATTGTTCAATGAAAGGTATATATAATTATTTGATCTTTATCTTTTATATGGCTGAAGAGAGAAAAAACTATGCAAGAACAAAAATAACTTTCGAGAATGTAATTTTCAAGGTTCAACATTATGTGTGCCAATTCTTTTTGGAAGCCAAACATATTTTAGGACACTTGAAAAAGTACAATTTTTAATAAGATTTTGAGAAAACTAATGTTAGTATTCTTAAAAGTTATTTTAAGAAACAAAAAATACATGTCATAATCATAAAAAGAATATAACACTTGGATAATTTGGACTCTTTTATTTGTACATAGACGTGCTAGTTTACGTTTAGATATCAATTTTTTTTTCTTTAATATGTTGAAAAACAAAACAAAACAAGACAACAAATTGGTAACAAAAAATGAAGATATATGATGCTTCCTCAATTCAACGAGTTCAATCTTCAAGCAATTGAGAAAGCAAAACATGGTCAGCCTCCTCTATGAAATCTTATTGTAATACAACTTTAATATATCATCTTGCAATTCACATATTGAAGTGTATTTTGATGGGCAAAGATATTACAGTGGGACATAAAAATCGGCTTTGTCGAAGAAAAAAATTGGAAAGAGAGAACAAATAGCTCAGTAGGCTCCAACATTTCCACATTTACATTTTGATAAACCGAGGTGTCTAGTCTCATGTCAAATTTGAAACTACAACAACTTACATGCGGCATCAATATGAGCATCTCATGCTTCTTCAGTTGATTTGTATACCTATCTTATTTACAAAACAGTGTATCTCGTGTAGCATTGCCAGTAACTGAATTCACCCTGATGGAGAGAAGAAGAGAGTAACTTAGAAAGGCATTGTAGATATTTATGATAGACAACGATGTGCGAGTTGTAACCCATACCCGTCAGCTATCCTACAGAGATACTCCTGTTGATCATCTCTCAGAGGCACGTCTGTGAAATCTGACTCACATCAGCATACAAGCGTTAGAGTCAGAGAGATGCCCAAGTGAGTAGCGATAAAAGTACTCAAGAGTGGTAAATGTAGTAAAAAGTTTAAACGTTAATTTATGGTTAACTAAACGTACAAGGAAAAAGTTGATATCTATTCATGTATACTTCCTACACTGGGTGAGGTCTTGGAAGTTACCTGCTCCGGTAATAGTTGTTCCCTTAAACGATGTATTTCCTGTTACAAGGGCTCCTTCCAAGTTAGCATTTGTCAAATTTGCCTACAGGAAGGACAGTCTAAAGGATTACGACGGTATTGTTGATCAAAGAAAGATCTTCTGCTACACTAACTAGTCAAAGCATCACAAAACATGGATAAGTATGGGCAGGCATTTTCAATGTAGACAAATTTTTTATAATATGTGACTCGGGCAAAGGATTCTTTGAAGTGAAAAGAGGTGACTCATCATCACCTTTGTCACATTTGCTAAGGAAAAGTCTGCTCCTCTGAGATCACTATCAGAAAGGTCAGCCCCTGATTCATGGTTTTCGGAAGAACTTATTATAACAACAAGAGAAGTATGTAACATTCGGTCTAAGAACTCCATCGATTTTAATGCAAGCGTTCATTCTCTCTGCAAAGGAATAACTAAGGTAGCTGCAATAATAACAATTAATCTAACTATGGACATACTCGGCTAAAACCTACTACTGAGTTCACTGTCGTACAATGGACATACATCCTACGTACTACCGAGAAGATAATGAACTTTTTGTTTTAAGGCCTCCACCAAAGAGATCACGCAGAGAAATTCAAAAAATTACATGCATTCTACCAAAACCAATCTTGATTGAGCCATGCTATCTACTTCAGTAACTGATTAACATTGCCTATTACGGATTGAACAGAATAATATACTAAAGTTAAAAAACCAGAGTAGGAAGATGAAATAGATTTTGCTTATAAAAGTGACTTACCTGTCAAATCAGCATCAAAGAAGCTAGCTCCCAACAATTTCGCCCCTTTGAAATTAGCTTGCCTGAGTATGGACTATGAATGCAAATGCACTCTTCAACATATCAATGAAAAATATCCACCTCGATATGCATGAAGATAAATCATAGCATATGAAGAAAATAAGAAAGAATTATATTGACAACTGTCAATTTCTATATTGATTCATTCCTCCATATTTATTTTGAAATCCCAAATTAAAAAATCAAATGTTTAGGGGGACAATAATTCCACCATTGGTTTGAACGACTTAATTCCTGAAAAAACCCGGATAATGTAGTAATTATTTGTTCATATTAAACGAAAGACGGAACTTACTGTCTTGAAGTCTTGCTTAATCAAGGTCTTGCCACTAAAGTCTTTCCCAGAGAGGTCTTGCCCCCTTGTAACCCCAGCACCATATGGCCCTCCACCCTTCAATCCACAACCCAACAATCAACCTCCACAAAATCATTCAATTTCAACACTTTCACTATATTAACACATTCCGGATGTATAAAGTAGTATCAATAAAGTACCCGACTTTATACATATTCAACCAATTAATTTTAGTATGGATTCTCACGTACTCTTAACATGATATCATAGCTAGTCCCGAGTTAAGCTGTGGAATAGCATATGATGGTAGTTATTCAGAACTCAGTCTCAATGATTAAGGTCTTTCGAATATATTAATAATGTCATAAACTTCATAAATTTAGAACCAATTGGTTTTAGAAATACGACTGAAACATCACCACTTTAATATACAAAACAGTAAATTAGAAATACCCAAATGGTATAATTATGCACATTTAGTACCTTAAATGCCAGAGCAGGATCAGAAGCAAAGAACAATGAAGCAGAAAGAAGAGCAAGAAAGCTTGCTCTTGAAATGGATTTCTCAAAATCTAATATTTTTGGATTTTCACAAGCTTGAAGCTGTTTCTTCCAATTGTCCTGTTTTGATAGCAAAAAGAAAAAAAAGAAAATAACTTTAAGCTAGAGTCATAAAGCTGGAATTGTTACAAAAAAAAAGTGAGAGAAAAATGAAAATACCAATTGTTTAGCAATAATGGGGATTGATTGAATTGCAAATTGATGATTTTGAGAGGATGAAAAGAGGTGGGGTTTTGGGTTTGGAGGGAGATTGGAGGACAAGCAGCAGATGTTGAGAACCGCCATTGCTGATGTTGGATAAACTTTGGTGCTATATGGATAAGTCTGCAAATTGTTTAATTTTGTGTGTCTTTCCTAAATTGCACCATGGCCCCTCATATTATCCTATGTACCAATTAAGCCTTTCAACACCCGATGGAATGTTACCGAGTTTGAATTGAGTTCGATAATTATCGAATTAAGTTGAACTTTAGTATTCCAAGTTTTACGTAAAATTGAGTCGGATCAAACACTTCGTAAATGTTTGTTGAGTTTAGTTCAATACATTCTATTAGGGGTGTGCAGAAATTACCCAACCCTCCCAACTCAACCCGACCCAACCCAACCCGAAAATGCGGGTAATTTGGGTCGATGGGTTGGGTTTGGGTTGAGTAGTCAAAAACCCGAAAAAATTGGGTTGGGTTTGGGTTTACCCTCTTGAAACCCGAGGAAACCCGACCCAACCCGAATATTATATATATTAATTTAAATTTATAATATTATACTTATAATTTTAGACTTATCATAAAAATACTTATGTACACTGAAAAATGGTTAAGAAACCAAATTTTTTGCCTTAAAGATGCACTGGAGAGATATCGAGAAATATGAAAGAAAGTACATTATCCACGCAAATGTTTAGTGCGCAAATATGTTTTAGAACCTACAAATGGCATATAAGAGGGTCATATAAAAATAACTTTAAACAACATTACAACAATATTATTTTATTTTATTGACCGTAACAATTTTATTTTATTATTTGTTTTTTATGTGTAATACCTCGGATTTTGAACTAACGGAGAATGACCCCCAATGAATCAACATGATATCTGACTGACTAGTTACTGATCAGTAAGTTTTTGTTACATGTAGTTGATTTTGTTACTCCCTCCATCCCTAATTGTTAGGGCCACTTTCCATTTTTAGAAATTCCTTAATTAAGGACCATTTGTGAAATGTGGAGAAGGAGGGAAATTTGAAATCAAGACACATATTTGAATTTCATTAAAATGTGTGTAAAAGTAAATGGCCCTAACAATTAGGGATGGAGGGAGTATATGTTATCTAAGTTAAATATATAGTAGTCTAACTTATTTTTATGATTTATTTACAGGTCATATATCGAAAACATGATAATTATTATAGTTTTGCAATATTTTTTAGTTTTTGATACTTAGTTTGTGAAGTTTGAATTTTGAATGAATTACTAATAGTCTTTACACGATTAAACAATTATTATGATTTTGATTATTGCAATTTCTAAGTTATTTTATATAATTTTCAATTGTTAAAATTAATAATGTCTGACCCGAGCGACCCGCCCAACCCAACCCGAAAATTGGGTAACCCGAAGCAACGGGTCAAATCATTCTTGGGTCTGGTTTGGGTCAAAATTTTGAAACCCGAAAAAAATTGGGTTGGGTTTGGGTTTAGCCAAAACCCGCCCAACCCAACCCATGCTCACCCCTACATTCTATGACTTAAGGCTGAATCATATTAACTACTACAAAAGTATTTAAGCATTCAAAAACAAAGGCTTTTTTGCATCTAGGGCCCTGAGCACCTGAACTTTCGACTTTTTAGCTTTTTCAATATTTTTTAACATTTCAAATAATTTAAAAATGCTTAACTCAATGGCAAGTTAGTCATATTGAAAAATTTATGAAAAAGTTCAGGTGCCACCTTGAAAGAAAAAAAATTTGCGTTAATAATTGAAGAAAAGTTCAGGTGACATAACTTAATTATAATATTCGGCTTGTATACATGTAATTTTATACCTATCAACCATTGAAATATCAAATTTGCCCCTTCCTTCATCTTCACCAACCATCCCTTTCTTCTTCACCAACCTTCAATCACCACCACCACCACCAACCTTCAATATACAAAACCATCACCTTTCTTCTTCACCAACCACCACCCACCCACCTTTAGTTCACAAAACCACCACCTTACTTCTTTACCAACCACCACCTCGTTTGTGGTGGTTGTTATGAAGAAGTCGAAGAAAGTGAGGAAGAATAAGAAAGTGGTGAAGAAAGTGAGGGAGAAGAAGAAGATGAAGAAAGTGGTGAAGAAAGTGGTGAAGAAAGTGAGGAATAAGAAGAAGAATGAGGGTGGTGGTTGAAGTTGGTGAAAAAGAAAGAATGGTTGGTGAAGAAGAAGGTGAAAAGATGTTTATGTGGGGTGAGTTTAGAATTCGAGGTTGGGTTAGTGGGTTTGGTTAGTTTATAAGATGGCTTGACTAATTTGCCCTTATACTATTATTAAAAATGGTCAAAAAATGTTGAAAAAATCAAAAAGTCGAAAGTTCATGTGCTCAGGTGCCTAGATGCAAAAAAGCCAAAAACAAAATATATACTTTATTTTAAACATGATGTTATATAGGCATTATATTAATAATATATGTATGTTGGCCTTGGTATTATTATTTAAAGTACTTCATACAAACTACATGTATCGACATAATTGTCAATGACTCAATATCTTAATGACATTTGGCCAAACTTTTAAAGAGGAGATATTGTGTTTAAATATCATTGAGATAATCTTTCTCATATTTATTCTGACTCCAATTCTATTTGTTAAGATAAATTACAATTAGTCAAACTTTATTTGATAAAAAAAAATAATAATAAAAAATGAAATGAAAATATGGAAATTGATGCAATAAAAGAGAATATGGTGAACATGCATAAAAATACCAATTAATCCCCTTCTTTGTTTTTTTTTCTTCATCAAGGCTATGAATAACGCACATATAACACCAATTCTAATTGATTGTTTTATTTGTTAGCGAGACTTTCGGTTGACATAATCATAGAAAGGTCTGCAAGTTTTGTTGCCCAGAATTATTTCTTTTATGTATTAATTAATTTGGTATTAACTTGGTAGAAACTTTTTAATAACCAAGTAAATTTGAGTCATTTGGTTATTACCCTCATTTAGTTTTTTAAATTTTGTTACTCCCTTCATCCAAAATTATTTGGCAATTTTCTATTTTAGAAATCAAACTTCGAAAATTTTGACAACAAACTTTCATTAGTCTATAAGAAATAATATAATCATATGAGATCTTGTTAGATTCGTTTTAATGTATATATACGAAATACTGTATCAACTTGTTATAATTTGTATTAGTGTAGAATTAAAGATATTTACGTTTTAAGACGTGTCTCGATTAAGTTAACATATTCAATTCAACTTTCATATTAGCCACATAATAAGTCATAACTACTAATAGAGCAAATTGTTATAATTGTAGGAAAAAACTTATGGTATTATGAGAGAGTGAATCTTGCACGCGCGTTTGAAAATAGAGAATGAAATTGTTTGTTGCATAATGATATATAAAATGATTATATTACCTAATACCTAGTGTTATCATGATGATAACTATATAGTGTTAGCACCTAAATACAACTCACTTGTTAGAAATTTAACTAACTATTTATCACTTTAACTTTTCCTCCTTTCTGGTTAAATAAAAAGTAAAAATAAAGTATATTTCACCATATATAAAATATAAATTAAAAAGAGCTGTCGTCCAATACCCATATTTATTAATATATAATCAAATAGTTTTCAAATTTTAGTTTTATCTTAGATTTCTATTGTGATATTTGATTTTTTGTTTCGTTTTTCTTTCTCATCTTTTATTTATAATATTGATTTCTTTAATGAAAATGTAAATTCTTGTACATGAATACTGAATAAACAATATATCAATCCGCAATTCGTAATGACATTGATTGTGTTCTGATAACTACTTACTAATAATCAATCATGTAAATAATAAAATTGGTCAAGATTACTATATTTTGAATATTTTTTATTAAGTAAAATTGACTCATAACAATTTTCAATGGAGGGGGCTAGGGCATGATTTATTTGAAACAAAACCAAGTATAATTGTTCCATCACACTGAAAGAACCACTTGGCGGACATACAGAAACAGACTGCATAAACTTAGTAATACATATGATATGGGTTTTCTTTGAAACCTAATAATAAACTCAACTTGAACGACCTTCACAACATCTTGTTTCATGACTTATTAACTTAACTCACCCTCCATTGTTTCCAGCCTTCCTTACCACATTACTGATCAGCATATGGCGGAGCACCACCGCCACCACTCCCCTCCGGTCCAGGAATCTCTGATTGAGGAGGAACTTCAGGAGCCGGAGGTTGAGGCAACCTTCGGAAATCACAAAAAGCCCCAATAGCAGTAGCCACAATCACAGGTGTACAACTCATTAATTTGCCCACCACTCCACCTCCGAGGACTTGACCTCCAGGACCAGCAAGGTAAATAGTCAACCTCGTAACAAGAGGATGTGCTGGTTCGGGCAGAACTATCCCGGAGAGTGATATCACATCGTACTTCCCGGGAAGCTTAACTATTGAGACTATCCCCCTCGCGCATTGGCGAACATGAACATCCTCAACAATTCCAGAACCGTATATCACGGTTAAACCTCGGCGGTGTTCGTTGGCATAGGTTTTCAGACACTCCATAATATCGTTTCCTGGAGTTATCTCGAAAATCATACTCTCGAGCGCCTTTGGAGACTCCATGATGATGGTGGTAGTGGGTTTTGGTTTGTTCTTTGAACCCACTGGCCTACCTCTCACCTTCGGCTCCTCCGAATCAACAAGTTCAGCAGAGACCGATGAGTCGTTGTCCGATTCATCACCACTCTCTTGGTTGTCTTCTTCATCATCAAGATTGATGAAGTTGTTGTTTAGGTTTTCAAAATATTCATTTACATCATCGGGTTCATCATTCTCAAGATGCTGGGGGTAGGGCTGAGCCTGAGCCTGAGCCTGAGCCTGAAGCTGGGGGTGAGCCTGAGCTTGAGCCTGAGGCTGAAGCTGGGGGTGGGGGTGAGCCTGAGGGTAGGGGTGAGGCTGAGGCTGAGGCTGGGGGTGGGGGTGGGGGTAGGGGTGAGGCTGAGGCTGAAGCTGGGGGTGGGGGTGGGGGTGGGGGTGGGAGGCAGGCAATTGGTGGTTCATGTTAACATTCCTTACTTGCCACCAATTTGCATCCATACTTATGTTTTGTGAATATTTTTAGAGTAGTTGTAATTATGTTTACTAGGATGATCTCCACAATAAGAATAATGACTTATTATATAGGAGAACAAGGACCTCACCAAAGAGGAAAGGCTAACTACCATTTGCTTTATTTAATGATTTAATTAAACGTATGTAGCCAAAATCATTTAAGGCTCAAATATATTTGTCGGGTCATTAACTGGTGTGTTTAATTTTGTTCTAGAATATCATAGATTGATATGCCAAAAAATGTGAAATGTCACTTCAATGATTTCAAAATCTTCTGGCCTTTAGCAAGAGTTCTTTTACTAGAATATTCGAAAAAAACATATCCGTCCTGGTCACAATAGGCGTATTTGTCCAATTGATACATCTGAAGAAATCAGTATTGGATTTATTGGATCTTTAATAAAAAATTTTTCTTACGTCGAATATGACCCACTATTATTTTTTGTTGCTGAGCAATTAACAAATTATTTTTATTCTAAAAAAATTAATACTCTCTTCATTTTTTTTGTCTCTTTAACTATTTCAAACAAGGTTGTAATGTGGCCTTCATTCACGACTTCATAAATGATGGTCGCACGGGCATTGCCAACAGTGGTTCCATTGTCACTTGGTGTATCCATGAGTATGTTCGCGATAGAAAAATTGTAGTATGTAGGAATATTAGTTCATTACTTTGTAGATATACTCGAGATCCATAAACTATCATTTTAAATTCGTTTCATAGAATAGTTCAAAACACTATTTAACATATATTATTTTCAATGATTTGTTTAGTTATATTTATCTCATTTTTTATACACCAATCAACATGTCACATTTCATAATTCTGGTTCAATTACCATTCAAGTTTGATATAAATTAAATATATATATATATATATGTATTCGTAGAAGGTTTGATGAGTTTTTATTTTTACTTTTATTTTGGTTAATTAAGGTTTAATAAGTTTGTATTCAGTGTCATGATTATAGCTGTAAAGTTAATGATATTGACACTTCATCATTTATCATTTCGTATCTACTTTTTACAAGATAAAGACGGAGTTAATGTCAACTAACAAAGTTGTTTATTAAATGATTAAAGTGTGTCGTTTATAATAAAGGTGCATTCTTAAATAATCTCTTTTGTTCCATGAAAATTTACTTTATACTTAGAAATTCTCTAATTTTATTTTACCAAATTTGGTAAGAAATTTGAATGAAAATTATGTTTCTGAGATAAATTCAAAACATTAAAGTTTATGCAAAAAAATATGGTCCTTGAAAAAAAGATGGAACTGATGATATATATCGAATGAGTAAACAATTCATATTAGTAATTATTATTAAAAGGTGAATGCAAATTGTTTATTTTACTATTTTTTCGTTTCCCACTTGTATCATTTTTCGTTCGAATTATATATATCGAATGAGTAAACAATTCATATTAGTAATTACTATTAAATGTTATATATTAATATTTTTTATAATTGAAAATAATTGGACAAACTTTATGAAATGAAGGTAATATAATAGAGTATGTGGTGTTTGAAAATGAGGACATCTAAAAACTTATATCAATAATAAACTTAGTTCGAAGAGGAAAAAAGTTGGACTTGGGTTGAAGGGATTTTGAATCTCGTTTGTTCGATTACAATTGATTTCGTAATCAGATAATACTAAGACTTCTCATTGGTCAAGATTAACATCCTTATATTTGCAAATAGAGAATGATTAATGACATCTTTAAAAGTGTGTAGAATTAATACGTGAAGGTGGTCAACATGTCTTGCTTATTTAAGTTGGGTAATAATATACAAATAACTTTTTGTGAGGTTGGTAAAAAGATCCATCCTAAAATGGAAATATATATATTATATTCTTGTTTCTTGTAAGGTTTGACTACTCCTTTATTTGGAAAGATATACAACTTTTAATTTATTGTAAATTTTGACACTTTAAGTGTTGTGTTCACACTTCAAGTGTTGTGTTCACATGAGTTCTTAGAACACAGTAAAATGAAACCTCTATAGAGTTTTAAGGTAATCTATTAAGATTTATAAAAGTTGGCTTATTTTTATTTTTGCCCTAAATTATTACGAAAATTTCAAATTACCTCATAATACTATATTAGCCTCAATAAAAAAATTTGGTAGTTATAACTTGGGACGTCATAGTAGATGAAGTGGTGGTAGGATTTGCGGTCAGTGTG
Organism: Echium plantagineum; assembly: GCA_003412495.2. NCBI lineage: Eukaryota > Viridiplantae > Streptophyta > Magnoliopsida > Boraginales > Boraginaceae > Echium > Echium plantagineum. Next base: position 14,153,680 of record CM016563.1, on the reverse strand, counting down.
AAGGTGGGGTAGAGTATGTGGAAGAAGATAATATAATAGGGCTGGGTTTATGGTTTATAATTTTGTTTTTGTTAAAAAATGTCCGAAAAAATATTAGCCAATTAAAACAATTTTTAGCCAATTAGATGAATTTCAAATCTTCGTATAAACTAAATAAATTATTATATGTAAATAATAAGTTGAAACTTAATTTTATGATCAATGTATTACAATAAGAATAGATAGAACATAATGAAAGATCTTGGAAGTTGATTATACCTTTGAATGAATTGTACGATGAATGTTAGAACACAAACAACTAGAGAATCATATCTCAAAGACAAATTATTATCTTACTATTTAATTGATATTTGTAATTGTTTTAATTGATTCAAGTGGGAATTACAAAAATTTTGACTAACGAGTCGAACTGTTAGTTTTTCAAAAAGACATATCCGTCCTGGTCACTATAGACGTATTTGTCCAATTAATACATCTGAAGAAATCAGTATTGGATCTATTGGATCCTTAACAATTCTTTATTTTTTTTCTTTCTTTCATGGAATATGACCCACTATTCTTTTTTGTTGCTATTCTTTTATTCTAAAAAATTAATACTCTCTTCATTTCTTTTTTGGTCTCTTTAACTATTTCCGAACAAGGTTATAATGTGGCCTTCATTCATGGCTTCGTAAATGGTGGTGGCACGGCCATTGCCAATGGTGGTTCCATTTTCACTTGGTGTATCCATGAGTATGTTCGCCGTAGAAAAATTGTAGTATGTATGAGTATTAGTTTATTACTTTTGTAGATATACTCGAGATCCATAATCTATCATTTTAAATTCGTTTCATATAATAGTTCAAAACACTATTTAGCATATATTATTTTCAATGATTTGTTTAGATATATTTATCTCATTTTTGACACACCAATCAACATGTCACATTTCATAATATCTCCAATTCAAAATAATTATTGCAAACTATGGCCTTTTGGCCCATGGACTATCAATGGCTATCTTGTAAAGTATTTTAATGTGTATTATTGTTAAGGGTACAATAATCATTTTGCTATTTAGAATTGAGAAAAATGGCTCAGGGGACACTCGAAAATTAATTAACTCGAGGGAACAACTTGAAAATAATCGAATTCAGGGCAACCGGTCGAACAGCCAAAAGAAAACCAATATGAATACCCCTTGGTTTCATTTGTTCAAGGCTACGAATGAACACACATATAAAACCAAGACAATCGATATATAATCATAAAAAGGTTCCACCAAAAGTTGAGTTTTAAGAGCCCAGAATATCATAGGTTTAACGTTCGAACATGCACCTAACATTGTTATCTAAACATCTAGTTTACCCCCAAACAATCATCTGATAACATATACATATTCAACTTCCACTTCAGCCTGTCTTTTTCTCTTCGTTGTTGCCCAAACACGACCTAAGCATTAGTCAGAAAGTTGACTCTCCTTTCTGCAACAAAAATAGTAACATTTTACACTAAACAGAAGCATTAACTGCAATGAATAACTAACTCGAAAGGGCTAACTGAAATGAATAATTTACCTCCAGTGGTGAGAAGGTGTCCTAGGCGGGCAAGTATATGCTTCCCGTAACGATATGATTGCAATGCACTCATATGAATCTTAATTCGACTAAGGATCTCATCGAGTTGCTGTGCATTACATGTCTCTAGTACTCTCTGAACTACATAGTTCGCGTAGCGATCTGTCATCATTATCTGCCAGGAAGTAAATTAAGAAACAAGGCTATTGAGTACATTACAGGTAACAGTTGTAGTTTATAGAGTGTTGAACAATATTCTATTACGGACTTTATTTAAGTATGTCATTTAAACAAATATTGAGATACAAGATCTGGATTGTTAATTAGGTCGGATTTTTCTCCAAGGGCAAAATTGTACAGTGGCTGAAAGAAATCTCCGCATAATGAACAACAAACCTGGAATGCATCTGTTCCATCAGGGAAGGCTAGAATTTCATCAACAATGTTCTGGAGTTCTTCATGAGTGCTATAGGTTACACACTTCTCAATAACATTAGAAGAATATTTCTGTGTGCTCATGTGGACTATCTGTCCGGTGAAGTTCTTGATCATGGCTGAGCGCAATTGAGGTGACCCATGGTTAAGCAAAAGCTGCGATGACATACCAATTAATAAAGATTTATCGTAATATTTGATATAACAATGTGAATCCGAGAAGGGCTAATATCATAATGTGAGAAAGAAAAGAAAACTTGTTTTCACAATAAATGCTAATAGTCTAATACTATGTTATCCAAGTATCCAACTGAAATCTATTTTCACTTCTATATAACATATGGAAAATTTAAATGTTTCGTAAGTTTGATCTAACCTGAAGAACATAATTGCCATACAAATCATTAGCCAGCTCGGTAACATGCTCAACGATTTCATCAATAATTATCATTTGCGTCTTTTGGCTTTGGCAGTGCTCCATCAGTCTCTTTCGAGAAGAAGTATGATCAATTTGACATGTATCAGTATCACTGGCTGATACTAAATTTATAACTTTGTTTAGAAGCAGTTGATGAGTATGATGCAAGTATTCGACTTACCTGTATTACTCGACAACCATATTCGTGGGTGCACAGTAGTAGGACTCGCTCAAGGATCGGAGATATAATAAACTGAATTGCATACTCTGGAACATTCTGAATTAACTTTTGTATGACATGGTTTGCATTTTTATGTTGTATACATGTTATCACACAACCTTTTAGCTCGCGAGCTAGTTTGACCTTGTGATCGACTTCAACTGTTTCTATAGCCTGCAGAATTCACACAAATGCATGTAATAACACACAAACACCATCGTCTGCACACAGATTCCTAAAGATGGTATCATAGCAATTTTCGCAAAGAGAGCTTGTAATGAATAAATTAAATCAAATAGGGACATGCATTTTAGTAGAGAGAACATCCTGGAATAATCCAATCTTACATGAAACATACCTTCTGTAATACCCGGCAGCTATATAGGTCGAGGCTGAATTTGTAAACGCGGCCAGCCATTAGGTTCACTAGTTCGCACTGTTGTTGAGTGCTACCATATTCGAAAAACTGGAAATACAAAAAGCAATGTTCAGAACTCTCAACTTTTTAGCCACTGATAGACAGCATTAACAAATTCGATGGAAATACAATGTAAATGAAACACATGTATACCTGTTGAATGACATAATTACCAAACATATCACTCATTAGTGTAAGAGCATGTGGAATGATCTCGCGGAAAGCCATATCCTTCTCTTCAGGATTTGCAGTTTCAAGTTTCTGCTGAATAAATCTGCTTCCAAAATGATCCTGACTATACATACAAATATATAGTGAAGTTGTTAGAGTCCTTAATAGAATAAGATATCAAGAGTATTTGCTTCGGGATTCAGAACTATACCTTAGCCTAACGAGATGTCCTGCAACATTCACAAGCTCGAACATCTGAGAGTTGTTGCACTGTCTTAACTCAGCAATTAACTGATCTGTACTCATGTTGTTGATGACATTCGGATTCCTCGGCCCCCTAACACCATCACCCAGAGGAACAATTGATCGGTTGGGAGACTCCGCAACATTTGAACCCTCCGGAATCCTGACAGGACTTCGCATAGCAGGGCGATGTGCAGACATGCCAATGTAGTGTTGATTCAACACAGGAGACCTTCCTAGCAAAGAAGTCTGCTGAGGCAATGGAATTGCAGGATTAGCTGGAAGCAACGCCATGTTCGGATTACCAAAAGCCTCAATGTTTCCTCTTGCTCTCAGGAGAGCTGCTTGCTGCAAATTGCAAATATATGCCTGCTGAAGCATATAGTTTTGAGCTATGATGAAATTCTGCAGATGGATAGTACTAGCATCCTGGTATACAGGTGCACCTGGACTAAAATTCTGCAGATTGATAGCACTAGCATCCTGATATACAGGTGCACCTGGCCTAACATACGACGAGGACGATGAACTACTGATATTGATAGCACTAGCATCCTGATATACAGGTGCACCTGGACTAAAATTCTGTAGATGGAGAGCACTAGCATCCTGATATACAGGTGCACCTGGCCTAACATTCGACGACGACGAACTACTGATATTGATAGCACTAGCATCCTGATATACAGGTGCACCTGGACTAAAATCCTGCAGATTGATAGCATTAGCATCCTGATATACAGGTGCACCGGGCCTAGCATTCGACGACGACGACGAACTACTGATATTGTAAGATGGATTTGGAGAGATTGGATTCGGAAGTTTTGGGGGAAGAGTTTCATCAATAATTGAGTTTACAAACTGTTCCAAGTAGAAACGCTCTTTAACTGCAATTTGATCATCATCTAGCATATCGTTTGGGCCAGACATATTCATGCCAGAAAAGGAAAAACTCAAATCCTGTGTTGAAAAATGAGTATTAATGTCCTTGGATAAATTAAGAAATGTAGCAATTAACAAAAACAAGTAATTAATAATGTATATAGCATTAATTATTTTACAAAATGAGAAAGAAAACATAAGTTAGTTCTATACTTACTCTTTTAAGACCAAAACTAATTCGTTTATCCTGCAATTCCATAAGAAGAAAAAAAACATGAAACAAATCTGTTTAGATTGCATACTCTTTTAAGACCAAAACTAATTCGTTTTATACTCTCTTTTTATATTGTTCTTTTTGTAAATTAGCGATGAGGTGAGTTTCGAACCAGATGCTTTTGTCACTAGCAAAAGCCTATTCCACTAGATTATTCGATTAACTCAATTAGTTTTATAGAATGCTTTTATACAATAATAGCATATTCTTTTAAGACGAAAACATGAGTACAAGAACAAAATCTGAAAACAAAATTATTATATTGCCATGTAAAAAATAAAGGACCTTGGTGCAAATTTTAGATTTCTGGTTCAATTAGCATTCAAGTTGGATTAATATTAAATATATGTATTCGTCGAAGGTTTGATGAGTTTTTAGTTTTACTTTTATTTTGGTTAATTAAGGTTTAATAAGTTTAATCCAATGTCATGATTATAGCTTTAAAGTTGATGATATTGACACTTATCATTTATCATTTCGTATCTACTTCTTACATGATAAAGATGGAGTTAATTTCAACTAACAAAGTTGTTTATTAAATGATTAAAGTGTGTCGTTTATCCAATAAATGTGCATTCTCTTAAATAATCTCTTTTGTTCCATGAAAATTGTCTAATTGATACTTAAAAATTCTATTGCAAATTTTATTTTACCAAATTTGGAAAGAAATTTGAGTGAAAATTGTGTTTCTGAGATGAATCCAAAACATTAAAAGTTTAGGCCAAAAAACATGGTCCTTAAAAAAAGATGGACGGAATAATATGTAAAGTTGTCCTTTTAAATTTTGAACTAAATTATTGAGTTACTCGAATAGACTAGTGAAAAAGGTTCTTGCTAGTGAGTAATGACCAAAAGGTCCTGGTTCGAAACTCACCTCATCGCTAATTTACAAAAAAAAAAAGAAAAAATTGAACTAAATTATCTTGTATGTGGTGTATAATATTGATTAATATATATTGAGTTGTAAAATATAATGTACTTAATTAATGAAACTTCCGATAATTGAGAATTAAATTAGATAACCTTTAAAGCAAATTGTTTATTTTTACTATTTTTTCATTTCCCACTTGTATCATTTGACCGTTCGAATTAATATATCCAATGAGTAAACAATTCATATTAGTAATTACTATTAAAATGTTATATATTAATATATTTTTTAAATGAAAATAATTGGGCAAACTTCATGAAATGAAGGTAATATAATAGAGTATGTGGTGTTTGAAAATGAGGACATCTAAAAACTTCTATCAATAACAAACTTAGTTTGACACTTAATTTATATTTTTTACAAGCTTCACGTTTACTAACTTCAATTTATGAATATAAACTTGACACTTAGCTTGTCATACTCCAACAAAAATGACACAAAAGCAATTATTCCAAAAACATTGAGTATGAACCCCAAAAATTGAGGTACATAAAAAAAACAATATTTTAAACAAAAAATCATTATTCAAATTAAGAAAACAGTTTTCATCTAATTTTCTTGTCTTTCTTATATCTAGGTACCTGAACTTCAATAATTATTTCAACTAGACCTGAATTGTCGAACATTTAGAAAGATATACTTAAAATGTATTTTTAATACATGAACTTTTGAAGAAACAAAAAATTAGCACCTCAACTTCAAAAATACTTAAGGACAAAATAGAAATTTTCAGTATATGTCACTTCCTCAATAATTATTTATATAACAATTAATTAATTAGATCAATCTAAATAAGAAATAAAAACAAAAATGTCATCTTCAATATAAATCAATAGGAGTATTTGTTTTAAGAGATTGTCTCCTTAGTCTAAATTCAGTCAATCGATTACCTTTAGATTATCTACGGAGGGCCCATCATAAGGTCCTTTCAGGTATAATGCTGACGTGTCATTTTGGCCAGCATTTACACCTCCTTGACGTTGCACTGAAGGGGCTGAGCTCCACCCCTCCTCAGCGGCCAACACCGGTGGCCCCACCTCTTTAGACATCATAAGAGAATGTTTCATATGTAACATTAACATCTCATCTATGTCAACTGAGTCATCATGGTTGAGGATTGGATTCTTCCCTTTAGAATTCATTCTAAATGCATGCAATCAAGAGACAAGAATGGAATTGTTGTTAGTAAATATTTTTTTGGGTAAAAATACTAATTCAATTAACAAGCTATATAATTAATTTAATGGAGGAATATTTGTGTAGCCATTTTAATTTTGTTAAAATAAAAATGAAGAATAATTTTGGTAAGAAATTAAAGAAGGGAGGAACCATCTACACCAATTTTTGTTGATTGAGAACAAGAAATTTGAGCAACAAAAATTCAATTATAATCAACCTTTTCAACTTTGTTTTTGAAGATATGACTTTGAAGCTATTTGGGCTTTGTTTGGATGTGGATATCTTTGGTTTTCAAAGATCTCAAATCATGAGAACTTGATAGTTTGAGAGAGTGTTTAGAGTGATAGTTGAAGCTCTTCCTTATATAATGAGCTAGAGAATTTGATTTTATATTCACTGAATTATTTTGTATTAACTCCAAAACCTTTTAATAATATAAACTTGAAACAAATACCACCATACTAGTAAGACATAATATAATTGAGTGAACTATTCAAAACTAGAGAAAGCCAATTGTTTTATTTTAATTTCAAATGGGCGACCCACCAAATATTAACCATGTTTGACTCACCAAATCATCACATATCATCTTGTAACGTTAGAAGCATTTCACGTATTTTTATTAATTGAACGGAATTTTAAAATTTTAAATGTAAAAGTAGAAGAAAAACAATTGGTGATGTAAAAAAAAAATTACATATACATTAATAGGTATTTAGTATCAATTTAATTTTCAAAATTATAAAATAATATATTAAATAGGGCCTATTAAATATGGATATTTAATTCATATTTATATAATAATAAAAAATGTTTAATTATTTTATCTCTATTTTTTATATACTTTAAATAAATGAAAATGATGGGAGAAAATAGTAAGTTATAGATAGAGAAGGTAAATGTGAATATTTTTAAAATATTTTAGGGGAGCCAAATTCTTTTTTTCATTTTTTATTGTTTCAAATCCTATTAGTGTATAACTTTTAGAACAAATGATGTAAAAATCTTTTTATCCTCTATAATAGGCGGTGTTTTCCCCTCAAACATATTTTTTTTTTTTTTTTTGTAAAGTGGCGATGAGGTGAGTTTCGAAACCATGACCTTTTTGGTCACTAGCAAGAGCTTTTTCCACTACTAGGCTACTCAATTAACTCCCCCTCAAACATCTTATGTTGTTTCGTTAATGAGAAAATTATCAAAATGATCTCAGATAATATGTGCAAGTTGCACTTTAGTCTTTGTAAATGTATGGTCTGCAGAAATGATCCTTAATATTGGCGTAAAATGTGCAGTTTTGTCCCTCTTTTGATAGAGACGTTAAATTTTAATGGAAATAAAGCAAAAGTAGAATTTTCAAAGCTTAAATATTTCTTGAAATATGCACTTTGGTCCCTCATATTAGCCGAAAAGGTGAACTTTAGTCCATCTTTCCGTCCAAATTTAATGCCCCCCTCAACAGAAAGACTTATGCATATTTTCGACCAATATGAGGGATCATTTGTTTAGACCAAACATTTACAGAAACTAAAGTGCAACAACTTACACACATATTATCTGAGATCATTTATTTATTTCATACATATCAAAGTTTAACATCTCATTACGTCCAATGGATCTTCGTCATTGAGGATTGATTCTTTCCTTTACACCCACACCTTTGAATGAATGCAATCATGAAACCAAAAATGTTCATATTGCATGTTAAAAAACAAGAACTGTGGCAAAAATAATGTTGCTATTAAATAATTCTCTACGTTAGTGTTACTAGAATATATAATTTGTAGCATATATGACATGAACATGGATTGGCCGAATGGCCTTTAGTCGGGAATTGTGGCTCACGTTTTTATTTCATCTTCAAAAGATAGAAAAGGAAGCTAAATAGTCATGGAGTAGTACGTGATGGTGGCCAAAAAACACTCCTTTATTATCTACCTTTTTAGTCACACCATATTAACGTGTACATTAGGGTTTTATAAGTTCTGATAATTGAAGTTTGACCGTTATTGTTTTCTATTTAGTTACACCTTCAACCTCAAGTTTATAATCGGATGATAAATCGACTGATGTTGTATACTTGTATTATGTATATATGTATATGACCTCTTAGACCAGGTTGACAAGAGTATTCTATTAATAACATTAACCAAATACATATATTAAGAGCGGACCTTAGTAAACCATTATCATAACCCCTAGTGTCAATTTGGGTAAGTACTAATATATCAATTCATCGTACAATTGATATACGTTTGAAATGACCTTTAAATAGATCAATCGGTTGTATATATAATCCAATTGTTCAATGGATAATTTTATTAGATCTAAAATCTCATATTTCCAGTATTTTTAGGTGAGGAAATTTTCGGTATGGCCTATAAAATTGGGTCAAGGTTGTCATTTGACTATCGAAATTTTAAAAGTTACAAATAGTCTTGAAATTGGCAAGAGTTGCGACTTATTAGTCCGAGAGTTAACGGAGGTGTTAAAATTAATTGTAATTGCAATTGGCTTCCACTTTTGGGAACAAAAGTAACGTTATGACTCAGTCAATTTTTGGACTCAGTCACCATTTTTGTTCAATTTTGAGGATTAATTTAAAATTTTAAAACTTTTAAGGACTTAATGACAACCTCAACCCAATTTATGGGATCATTTCGACAGTTTACTCATTTTTAAGTGACTATCTCATCTCATTTGGTGGATTTAGCCTTGCTATTGGAACTTCGAAGGTTTGCTTTAATCAGGGTCCTTTTGAATCCAATCATCCATGGCGCTTCACTTCTCTTTAAGTCATACCCATTATTAATCCATTATCCTTAAAAGACCATCCGTCAACTTACCTTGGGCTTAGTGGATCCTTCTAATTTGGTCATATAGTTTGTTGTCTCTCACTCTCTCCTTATAGATCTTGTAGAAATTTGGTAGATTATTTTGGTCAATGTCTTATATTTGTCAAAAAAAATTGAAGAACTTATTTATTCGAAGAAAACCACACTTTTTAATTCAGTTGATCATGAGAATTTGTCAAATTTATTCCTCATTTCACAACCTTCTATTTCGTAACTATATTTTCTCTTATTGAAGGAATCGTGTTAAGTACCATTCACAACATAATAAACAATGTATGTGCAGATTAGTAGCTACTACTACTAACTTGTTTGATATGAATCGATTCTTTAATAAGCATTGTCATTTTTTCACAATGTTATCTACATAAGTAGATTGACTTAATATTTTATAAAGAAACTTTCTCAATAGAAAATCATCAAAAATGAACAACAATACTAAGTTAGAGTTTAGCAAATCAAGAAGCAGTAATAATACAATCATTCTTAAAAGTCCTAAGAAACAGGTGGGGTGGTCTGGGTGGAACATATATCAAGCCATGTCTCTATATTATCTTTCGTACCATAATTCCAATGAGTCATTTCATCATGTGTCACATTATTATATTTCCTCATCACGTATTGAAATTTAACCTCTATTAACATCATCTTGTATCGCCCCTCACTCAATTAGCATCACAATACACCTTGCTTACATCTAGTCTATGCGACACTCAATGTATAATAACATCAAACACATGAAAACTACATACATAATACATTTATCACGTTTTGAAACGAATGTGTAAAATCGTAATATTATCACTAAAATGCTACAATAATACTATCACAGACGAGATAAAGTACAACAACGTTGCATACCATATATCCACAATTGTATCTATAACATCAAACACATGCAAGCTACATGTTTGTGCAGACATGTGGAAAAAAGAAAAAGAAAAAGAAAAATAAAATACATGACATGAAGTGACTTGCATACCCCGGAAATTACGGTGATGGACTGATCCGATTGAACGAGGATGTTACATTATTGAACACCAAATGCTAAAGTTATAGTACTGCTGCGTTGTACCATGAGATTATAGCTTACTCATATTGGGAACCCTATATTGTCCTTATTCATCAATTAGCTAGTCTTAAAAATGTAAAATCATCACGTTAACCGTTTCTATATATTTTTGTTTTGAAGTATACTGAGGAGTTAAATGACGAGATGTGTCTCACCTGAATAATTAAAGGATTATAACTTGAATGTTAATTACTTCGAAACACTTGGATTGCACAAAGAGGCGAGACACTCTAATTTTTTACTAGCTGAGCTATGCCGGATGCCCGGAACCGTGTCTGTCTAGCTACTTGTATGTGCTTCATTCGTCTATATTTTCCAGCCACCTTACTGTACTTAATGTCTCAATGTTTGTTGACTTTCTTCAATTGGATTCCTCTTTAGCAAAGCTATAGAGAACTCTTCAATCTATGTGGTAACAATTCAACTTTTACCCTTTCAAGAAATGATATATATGCGAAAAAGCAATCGGTTTAATTATCTTATTCAACATACTTCTAATGTCCACAATGTATATTCATTTTTAATTAATATTTTCCTTTTCTGTAAAATAATAATAAGAATTATTAGATCAATTAACCCTAGGGGGATATTAATAAACAAAGAAATGTTTTAATTAACTAGTAGAAGCTAAGATCAAATTAAATAGTACCATTTTTAAGAGTAAGAGTATGTAAATGTCCTAAAACTCCGCACGCATTGATAGCTTATTAGTTGGTAATAATTTAGTCCAAAATTTTATCATTTATGTTACAAGTTCAGAGGTTATCATTTATTAAAAGAGAAGAAGCAACACAATGAATGAAGGGTATTACCAACATTTATCATACCATTTTAGTCATAAGTAAACGGTCATAACAATCATTTATATTTATAAAATATTTCCAATCTATCGCCTATATTTTAAAACGTCATTGTCAATGAAATATGCTTGATTAATTGATGCAATTGTATATCCTTCAATTATTTATTTATTGTTTTACTAACCTCCAACTGCCACACCAACTCAAGATAGGAGGACCATCACTTATATAGTTACTAATTCATTCAATGCTATGTTTCGTTTAATGAACATTAGTCATTGTTGTAAATGTATGTCAACTCAAAAACAATTAACGATGTGCACGATCGATTTGGTTCGATCTTAAACTAAAACTGAAACAGATCGAACCTTTCTTCGGTTCTCCAAACCGAATATACATAAAGTGGTTCAGCTTCGTTCGCGGTTTCGATTCAGTTATTTGTATTAAACTGGTTTTTGAGTTCATCGATTTTTGGCTAATATGATTTTTTTTTCCCAAGTTTGAGTTTAAATGTTACTGGTTCATATTAATTATTCTCAAGATAGATTAAGTTCCAATATAGGACCTAATCTATATTAGTATACTATATATAATCAACTCCTTTAAAAAATTACTAATTCTGAATTTTGCATACACACAATCATTACATAATTTTATTTTACATATCTCCTTCTTCTCTATATTATTAGCTTATAAAATATTTATATATATTTATTATCACACTATACCAATCATGAACAAAACTAAATACACTACACTATTATTGTCTACTGACTTTAATTTGTTTTTCTCTATATATATTCAAGCTACATACTCAACTTTCTAATAATCCAATTTGAATTTGTACTAGTAGTGGAAGATTGATATTGCATGTATGTATACTTTTGAAATTATACGCTAATGATCGAGAACAACAAATTAAATTCTAATTATTGTATTATATATATGCATGTATATATGTTACTAACGATCGAGAAGAACAAAAAGATATTACATATATATACTCCCCAGCTCCATTCCGATTTATTAGTTCCTTTTTCGTAAAAATTGTTAATAATAGAAACATTATGTATATATATATGTATCTGAAGGTTAGGGCAAAAACTATATTTTTGTGATACAATAATATACGGCACACGTTTTGTTTATAGAATTAAACAATTATTTTTACACTAAATTAAAAACAACAAACACACGCTTCTGAATCTTAGGGTAAAAACTATATTTTCTCGACATAATTAGACATGGCACACGTTTCTTTATAAAATGAAACAAGTTAGCTATAATTTTTACACCAAACACGCGAAACTTGTGTTGAACCCGTTGAAATATCCACACTCCAATCTTGGATGGTGATGTTCACAAATCACATGAAAGAAGTACAAGGTATATATGACGCATGTGAATGAGATATGCAACGAAATACTGTAAGATCCACAAGTACATTTACTAACCATTAAAATACTACTCCTATTAAACAAAAAGCAAGTTGAAAGTACGGTCCTTGATTTTAGTTCATACCTTTTGACTTCTCCTGCCAGTTCTAGGACTCAAACAAAAGCCTCATAATACTCCCTAGCTCCGTCCCTAAAAAATTGTCACATTTTGATTTTTGGTGGTCAAAAAAAAAAAAATTGAGACGATTCTAACAAGGTCTCACAAGACTATATTATTTCTTATCATTTAATGAGAATTCATGATCAAATTTTGTAATGTTTAACTAACAAAAGTCAAAATGTGACAATCTTTTAGGGACGCAGGGAGTAATTTAGAGTGTTTTACCCTGAATTGTTATACACACCCAAATAATATCTAAATAATTTTTTTAAACTAATAAGTGATAATGACTACCTTGCCCCAAAATGGAGTGTTAGAAGAAATTTGATCCAGGTCAAAATAGTAACGTCAAACTCCCTTTTTAAACTACCCACAATTACAAATTTTAGCTTAATTATTAGCTAATAACAGTACTTACATATATAGCGCTTAAGTGCTATCAACTTTTGTTTATATGTGTGGAATAAGTAGTACAAGATATTAGCATGCTAAATATATGTTGTAGTGTCTTCAAATAAAATAAATATTGAATTTTCGGACTAAAGAACATTGAAACAAGTATATTATAAATTCCGGAAGAAAAAAACATGAAACAGAAAAAATATGTTTGACAAAATGAGATTGTGGGACATATTAATCGCTTCATTGAATTGAATTTGAAGAAAACATTTAGCAAGCTATTGCAACTGCAGCATCATCAAGATTCTCAGACAAGGAGCAACTAGAAGTGAAGAGGGACAATTTCTGAGCCATTATACATATGTTTTATATATGTCATGGAAGAGAATTAAATGATGTTTCTTATTATATACCCTTTTGTGAATCTTGATGGTGATGCACTCGCAAACACTTGCTGCAACTAAACCCTAGAGGAGAAGACTTGAAACTGATCCAGATGCCGAAAGATGGGTTAGAAGCAAGTTGGGGTTGGTAAAAGGAGAAAAAGAAAAGACATTATTCAAGGATGGAATACCAAATGCTTGAGGGGGTGGGGATATTTATAGTCGAATAATGCCCAAGATATATGGTAAAAGTATTGTTACGTTGTTTGATATCCCACCCCGGGACATAAGTCCAATGGTAAAAAGCTAAAGTGTAACGTACCAACAGTCTTGCCTTCTCGCGTAATTTAGGTTTCAGCTTAACTTCATGTTTATACAGAATGTGTTAAAACAAGTTCTAGTTCCCTGATCCGGTGAGACACATCTCGCGATTTACGTACTCCAGAGCTGGAGCGCGTGGGGCTGTAAGTCGTTAGTGGATGTGACGATTTTACAATTTTAATATTGTTGTTCAATGAAGTTCGCCACTGCACTAAACCAATGAATATCAATTGTGGATCTCTTTTACAAAAGGAATATAATCTAAATAATGAGGCACACTTTAATTTTATAAAGGCATGGTATTTTATATTTTCAATATAAATTAGATAAATCTGTTGGCAAGATCTTCAAGAGATATGCCATGTGGGGAAATAGAAAGAATTATATTCCTCGTATTTTATAACATAATGGAGACTGCTAATTATAGATCATAATATACCCGTTAAGTACTAATAGCAGACAGCATCACAATATTTTATGTCAGTCTTATCAGGTATGACAATAACTTTAAGTACATATATGTAAACATAAATAAGCATAAATTACTACACTACCTTAACAAACTTTGGTATCATTCATAGTGCAGTACTTACCTAAGCCTAGTATTTTGTGTGAGTGTCCTACTTTTTAAAATACTGTATCAAATTGATGGAGTATATATATACACTACACACCCAATTAATCATTAGGTAAATGGCTCCTGACATCACTCACGTTTGAAAAAAAAGCCAGTTAGATCACTCATGTTTCAAAAACGTCAGTTAGATCACTAAAGTTTAAAAAGTCACTCATTCGGGTCACTCAATCATATTTTTGAAGGGTATTTCCGTCCAAACACATTTTTTCTTCTTGTAAGCACCCAATTTAACTCTTATTAACACATTGACCCCAATCCATATATTATGATTTTTTCCGATTTTCTTTTTTGATATTCGTTTCGATTTTTTTTTTCTTTTTCGATTCTTTCTTGGTTTTTTTTTTCGATTTTTTCAGTTTTTTTTTTTTAATTTCTTTACCCAATTTCCCTTTTGATTTCTTTTTCGACTTTTTGTCGATTTCTTTTTCGATTTTTCCTCAACTTTTTTTTCGATTTATTTTCTCGATCTCCTTTTTCTTTCTTTAATTTCTTTTAACTATAAGAAATCAAAAAAGAATTCGAGAAAATCGAAGAAAAATAGAGAAAAAATCGTAAAAGACATAAAAAATACCGAACAAAATTGAAAAAAAAATCGAAAGAGAAATTAAAAAACGAAAAAAAAAATAGAGAAAAAATCGAAAAGGAAATCGAAAGAGAAATTAAAAAACGAAAAAAAAATAGAGAAAAAATCGAAAAAGAAATCAAAAAAGAAATGGAGAAAAAATCGAAAAAAGAAACCAAATAAAAATCGAGAAAAAAAATTGAAAAAGAAATCGAGAAAAAATTGAAAAAAAATATCAAACAAGAAATCGGAAAAAATTGTAATATCTAATTTGGAGTCAATGTGTTAATAAGAAGTAAATTGGGTGCTTAGGAGAGGAAAAAATGTGTTTGGACAGAAATACCCTTCAAAACTCTAATGGAGTGACCCGAATGAGTGACTTTTTAAACATTAGTGATCTAACTGGCGTTTTTGAAACATGAGTGATCTAACTGGATTTTTTTCCAAACGTGAGTGATGTCAAAAGCCATTTGCCCTAATCATTATTTTTCAATTGGACGGGTTGGGTTATTTTTGCACATCCTTAACTGCAAGTAGTACACATCTTTCGATTTATAATCCGGCTCACCAAAAGCCTCGAATACAGATGGAAGGAGATTCAAAGTCTTAAAAAAGTAAAATAATGAAAAAGAAAAGAAATAAAGAAGAAGAAGCTGAAAAGCTTTGGCATATAGGCTAGCTCATGATCAAGGGGCCAAATCAGTGTCAACATCAAACGATCTTAATTGTGGTTGTGGGGGACGCAATTTATCCACTAAATAAAATCCCTAAACCCAACATTTATTGTATAATACTGCAGCCTAAGTTTGCATTTTTTTTTCCTTTTCGAGCTAATATATATAGAAATTATTCCTCCCAAGGAATTGAAAAGACTCGGTAGGTATTGAAAATTGTGGAATATTAGACGGCGATGGGTAACTGTAATGTGATGATTATTTCCGGATCATTTCTTCGTCTCCCGGATAATTTAGGTCCCTTGACTATTAGTACGATTTTTTCAATATGCACTTAAACATTTCGACCTTTCGAATAGATACCTGAGATAAGTTTGAGCGATTTTTATATGTACATTTACATTTTGAATTTTAAATTTAGATCGTTGACCTTTGAAATCTGATTTTAAAAATTTTTGTTTATGTTATATGCTATTTAAATAATTAGGAGTAATAAAGAAGGAAGTAAGTTTTTTCGGGAGAAAATCGTAACAGGGTCCAAATGAGACTATGTGCTCTGTTCAATCGACTAAACAGGTTCGTTCATATAAATTGGTTAAGTTTTGGATCCAAGTATTTCCAGAATTATGCATTTTATGTAGATTTGTGAAACTAATATAACAATGTCAATTGTTATTAAAAGTCTGTTTTTGTTAATGTATTGGATGCAACTCAGTGCACGAGGCTAAGAACACCTGGTCGACATCAGGGATGAACTGGAGTACTAGCTTCGAGTTCCCACGTATTAGCATCGACTAGCAGAGACAGTAATTAGATCAGTGTAATAGCTGCAACTTTGGTGCACAGGAGAATAAAATGGCTTCTCGAAATTTTTGTTCAGGTTTGTAGCCTGATAGAGTGTCATGATGATCGAGAGCTAGCATCAGGCGCCAATGAGGCTCAGGTTTTGTAGTTGTGAAGTAAATCTATTAGCTACTCTTGTTTTAGAAACTTCGTAAATGAAGATTTATATTAAAGGCCTTTTCAAACTATCAATGTGCTGTGCTCATTATCGGCTCCATCAGAAGGAGGCACTGTTGATCGCTGCATGAGCCTGCATCCACTTTTGGAACGCCACAAATGACAATCGGCTGAATTGATATCCAGTTCGAGGCATTAGAGGAATTAGAGGCATCATCTTTCGCTGCATTTATAACAGAAGGTTTGGAAGGATCAGATTGAGCATGTCTCCTCATAAACAGTTATTGTTATAGTTGCCTACAAAGTTATTGGATGAGTTACAATAATTAAAGATTCAAAGAAAAAAATAGATACTCCTTTATTCAGTATCTGAGAACTACATGAATGACATTTTGTGGCAACAAACTTAATTAAAATGAATACACAAATTGTCTGACTAACACCTTTTCAACCATGTCTTGTGTCATGGATGTCTGTATCTTCAGTTAGCAGGTTTCCAAGAAGAAAGCGCAAACAAATTACGCCCCCTCCAACCCTGCACCAGCCAGTGTCCATCGGCAATTATTGAGAAATCTTTGTCGTATGATAGTCTCACATGCTGCATTGCCATCTTCATGATCTCTTCATCCAGGGGAAGAGGACTTAACCCGGCTCTAATGTTCCGGACCTGCCACTGCTTGTAAGTTTCAGGTCTTTCAACCCTGTCACCACCCTCACACGCAATGACATTGATTGCCTGTCGTCCAAACATTAATTTCTCAATAAACATCCTCTCATGTACATCACACGGAATATTAGCATCCAGCATGTCGAAAATTGAAGAAAAATGAAACAAGGCCTCCCGAAATCTAGTGATGAAGAAGGGAGTGTTATAAGCGCCATTTACTACTCCTAATACAAAAACATCAGGGTTTAACTTCCTGATAAGGTTGAGAACATTATTCCGAGGATTATTTGCCCTGGGACTGCTGGCCATCACAGTCTCATCGTACAAAATTCTCATGCGATATAGGCAGTTCACTGCAAGAACCTCTCCTTCCTCTAGTTTCAGATCCTCAACTTTAATGGTTTCCCAATTCTGAGTTATTGCATTGAATTCAAACGGAATATTATACATCCTAGCATAGTTAGCTAAAAGGCGACCAGTTTGCTCAACCCTCTCTGCAGGTTTCAAACCAGGGCGGGGAATATCAATACCAGTTATTCTAAGTCTGGGAGGTCCACCTGGTCTAGACGACAAACGTTGCATAAATGAAGGCCACTGGAAGCCATAAAGAATACCAAAATGAATAATGTGTAGTCTTGTGGCTTTCTCTGACACCTTCACGATAGTCTTATTGGAGAAGAAATTGGACACCCTCCTGAATGGGCAGGCACAAAGATATACTTGGTATGCCATCAACACATCACTGGCACTTGGAGGCAAACCAGCAAGAGCCTTAATATTATTTCCAGTACCGGAGATTCGTGCTTCAAGTCCCCTAGCAAAATAATGAGCCAGCCTTTGCATCCCATCCCCTGTTGGAGAAGAATGTTCTCTAACTTGTTTTAGAAGTTGATTGGCTGTACTTATGTCTTCGGCAGAAACAGCTTGAGCACAGGAAATTAATAGCTCTTTCAAATTTACAGCTCTTCTTCTACCTCCCTTTTTCAGTTTGCCACGCGGTTTTCCTCCACTGGAACCCTTTGGATCATGAACCTTCGGATCATCTCCACTCTTCAATGTTTCATGTGCAGGAGGACTAGTTTGTTCACCATCCCGAAGCAGCACTGTGTCAAATACCTCAGGCCCTACCATTGATTCGGTAAAAACTGCTGACTGCTTGTTCCTCCTCCCCTCTTGCAAATCAACGTCTTCCTCATAAGGATGTTTCCTAGTTCTTAAACTGTCATGGGATAGCGCGCTTCTGTGATTATCCACATCAGCTTCAGAACCTCTTGTTAACTCCACCCATACCTCCTCCTGCAATTGAATAGGTGGAACACTAGTAACAAAACTATCAACAACAGGAAGAAATTTTCTTGCCTCCTCAACCCCTTTATTAAACTGCATCATTGTTTCACTATTACTAAACATGCTTGGAATATCAAGAATTCTATCTGGGGATATGATGGATCCATCAATAACAATACTACTACTGGTGCCACTGCTCGATGGACTACAAAATGACCGCGAGGGAGAGTCTGAAATTATAACAGTTGGTGCATGCCCTGCAGCTGCATGCTCTTGAGAGTTGGTAGCCCAATTCAAGAATGGATATTCATCAGTAATCGTATTTGTCACTTCAGGAATACTAAAATGATCCTGATAGTTTCCATCTTGGTTTTCAACATTCTGATGAATATCAGTTGGTTCATTCCATGCAGCTGCATTTTCTTGAGAGTTGGTAGTCCAACTCAAAAATGGATATTCATCAATAATAGTATTGGCCACTTCAGGAATACTAAAATGATCCTGATAGCTTCCACCTTAGTTTTCGACGTTCTGATGAATATCAGGCACCCGGAGATGGCTTGGCGATGGCGCCATTTTGTCTTGAAGCGCTTCGTAGAACGATTTTTCAGAAGCCTGAAGAGCTGCAGACTCATGAAACATCCCCGACCCTTTTCCACCATCCTCCTCCATAAGAAGCTCACTTATGTACTTCAAAACAGAGTCATTGAGATCACAATCCTCGCTCTCAGACGGTGGAACAAGAACATTGTCAAGTTCATAAATTCCAGGAAAAATAAATCCATCACTTTCATCTTCAATTGCGTCCATATCACCCTGAGTAAGCATGCTGGGACATTGAAATGATGACACTTCTTCTTGCACATTCAATTCAGTTCCATATGTAGCTCCAACAATACCCTTCTGGCTCCTCATATAGTCATCCATCATCGACGACCAAATATTATCCCTTCAAAATCTTTAAGTATACACACGAAGGGGGCTCCTTTGTTCACGGACGTTCAGTCGAACAACCAAATGAAAAATGAAAAGATTCAATCTCTAGTTGGTTAAGTATAAACAATGCACATAAAAAATATCCATTCTGGAGGTAACCCTTTATAGAACATTACACATTTCATGATTTTACTATATAAAGAAACAGTACGTAATCACAAAAAAGAGCATGTTTGTGTATCTTACACTACTTTGTGTGTAGTTGCAATAATCTTAATAGGATGCAAAACTAGATTATATATGTCCGAATTCTCCAACTAAATATTCAGAATTTATATCGCCATCTAATTCTCTGACAAAGATGATGGTGCCAGCTAGGTGTCGGCGGGTCGCTTTCATTTCCGATTAGTTTATTCCGGTTCATATTAATTGACATGATTGCAATTTGCAGGTGGGCATGGGAAGATATTAATCGTAAGGCCTAAATGGCATCAATTTTGCGATCAATTTAAAGAATTTTGACTACTTTAAAGGATGCAAAACTATATTATGTCCAAATTCTCCCAAACCACAATGTTCCGAATTTATGTCGCTATTTAATTATCTGTCAAAGATATATAAATGGTCCGAGTTAGGTCGTCAATCGTCATAGATGTCGGCGTCTCCCTTTCATTTATTACTTTATCCTGCTTCAAATTAATTGACATAATTGGACGTGGGCGTGGGCGTGAAAGGTCTTATTCGCACCGCCTAAATTGTTTATGATGTAGTTCATTTTCATCATCTCCCCGAGGCTCGAGAGTCCGAGGCTTAGGGATATGTCCTGATGGTTTGAATCTCCCTGCAACGTCTGCTTGTCTTGGCCCGAGTGTGGGGTCGACCGAGTCTTTGCCTTTAAGGATCCGAAGTTGTTCTAGTAGTTCCTCTTCTGTCATCCCTACGGGTACCAATGGGGAAGGTTAGCTCCGAGCCCTAGTGGCCCTCCAAGTGGGCAATGCTGCGAGCGCTGCGGGTATCTAGGTGACGATCGAAGTCGATTGTTGCCACTCCGACGGTCAAGTTAGTATTAGGTCCGAAGAAGATAGTATGCAAGTAAAGTGTATATCAGTTATTTTCACATTACCTTAAGTGTTGTTGATCATTAGGTATTTATAGACAATCCTTACCTTCCCCAGGTGATGCCACGTGGGTGGCTCAGATCAAAGCCCGTACAACAGTAATTTTTCCCAAAAAAGAATTGAGCTTAAAAAGGGCCAGACCGCACAACGGTAAAAACTTGCTCAATAAATACATGGATGGCCTCATTAGTGGCCCCATCTGTTTCAATTTTATTTTATTTTGATAAATAAATCAAGTCATCACATTAAAAAAGATTATCTGACCCGTCATATGAATTGAAGTGTGTATTTAGACCCCTCAATTTGTTTATGAAAAGTAGATGCCATTATCAATTACGTATCGCTAAATATGAAGTTACCTTTGATTATATGCATAAATAAATAGTAAGGATGTAAATATATATATAATTCAACATTATCAAAATTGAAGTGTGGTTATAGATCCACAAACTATAAAATAAAATTTTTGTGTGTATCAAATTATTAAAAGGCATTTAAAACTTGGGAAAAAATACTGTATAAGATGAAAGCAACCTGAAAAACATATTGTAGTATAAAAATGGAAGCTCAGAAGCACTATTAGATAATCCACAGGGAATTCAACTAAAGGACCCAGCCTTTAAATAAGCGCAAATATCATCACAGCTATGCACCAGCCGGGAATCGAACCCGGGTCTGTACCGTGGCAGGGTACTATTCTACCACTAGACCACTGGTGCTTGTTGCGTAAATTAGAAGGTTAAGAGTCTATAAGGTGAGAGTCGGATTACTAGGGGCATGCCATCAAAGATATGCATCGACTAAGCGACTATAGTGCCCCACAGTATAAGTGTATAACATCATAATCATAGTCAATTACAGACATCTTTTTTGCAGAATTATAATTCATTGATGTTTATATATTCAATTAGCAGGTTTCCATGTAGACAGCGCAAATAAAGTACGTCCACGCCAACCTTGCACTAGCCAGTGACCATCTTCATTGATCAGAAAATCCTTGGGGTATGATGTCTTGACATATTGTATTGCTGTCTTCTTGATCTCTTCAGCCAGTGGAAGTGGCGTAAACCCAGCCCTAATGTTCTGAACATGCCACTGCTTGTAAGTTTCTGGCCTTTCAATCCGTTCACCAGCTTCACATGCGATGACATTGATTGCCTGTCGACCAAACATGTATTTCTCAATCACAAACCTCTCATGGATATCACGGGGAATATTAGAATCCAGCATATCAAAGATTGTCGAAAAATGAAACAAGGCCTCGCGAAATCTAGTAATGAAGAAGGGACTACTGTAATTTCCATTTACAACTCCCAGTATGAAAACATCAGCATTTGTCTTCCTGATAAGGTTAAGAACACTATTCCTGGGGTTGTTAGACCTTGGACTGGTGACCATAACAGTCTCATCATGAAGAATTCTTATACGATAGAGAAAGTTCACGGCAACCACCTCTCCTTCAACTAGTTTGAGATCCTCAAGTTTGATTGTTTCCCAACTCTGTGCTATGGCGTTGAATTCAAATGGAATGTCATACATCTCTGCATATTTAGCTAAAAGACGTCCAGTTTCCTCAATCCTCTCTGCAGGCTTAAAACCAGGCAGGGGAACATCAATACCAGTAATACGGAGTTTGGGAGGTCCACCAGGTCTCGACGACAGACGTTGAAAAAGTGAAGGCCACTGGAAGCCATAAAGAATACCAAAATGAATAATATGCAATCTTGTTGCTCTCTCAGACACATCCATGATAGTCTTATTAGCAAAGTAATGAGATACTCTCCTGAATGGGCAGGCGGAAAGATACAGTTGGTAAGCCCTCAGCATATCACCAGCACTTGGAGGCATACTAGCAAGAACTTTGATGTTCGTTACAATACCTGACATTCGTGCTTCAAGTCCCTCGGCAAAATAATGAGCCAACCTTTGCATCCCATCCCCCGTCGGGGAAGAGTGACCTCTAATCTGTTTCAGAAACTCAGTGGCAGTCTTTACATCGTCAGCAGTAAGAGCTTTAGCACAGGCCATTAAAAGCCCTCTCAAATCAACAGCATTTCGTTTTTTTTGTTTAGTTTTTCCGCGAGATTTCTCACCTTTTAATGGCATCGGGTTACAAGTTTTTTGAGCATTTCCACTCTGTGTACTATGCAATTTTTCATGAGAAAAATCAGTTCCCTCACCATCGGCTAGCAGCTCCTGGAAAACCGTCTCAGATCCCACCATTGATTTTAGAAACACTGCTGGCTGCTTCTTCCTCCTCCCCTCCTCCAAATGAACATCTTCATCGTGAAGGTTCTTCCTACTTGATTTATCAAGGAAAATTTCAGTACAATAGTTCTCTGAATTAATTTCAGGACCTTTTGACGACTCTAATGGTATATTCTCCTCCATTTCAACACGTCCAATACTAGGATGAGAACTATTGACCACTGGAATAAATTTTCTTGAATTTTCAACCCCTTTATTGAACTCCATTGCTGTTCCATTATCATTGTTTCTGTATGAGGATTTCATGGGTCCATCAATGGCAGTAGTACTGCTGCTTGATGGACTGTAAGATGACTGAGAGGCAGACTCGGAAGTTATGCCTGCTGGGTTATGCTCTGCAGCTTGATGATGGTTGACATTCCAATCAGGGAATAAATACCCATCGGTGCTAGTATCAGCTAACTCATCGGTGCTAGTATCAGCTATCGGAGGGATATAGAATCCATCTGTGTAATTTTCATCTTCGATTTCATAATCCTGATCACTATTAGGCAACTGGTGATGGAGTAGAGAAGGCGACAACCTCTCTTGAAGAACTTCATAGAACGATGTCTCTGCAGCTTGCAGAGCAGCAGAATCGTAAAACATAAATGAGTCTTTTTCAACATCCTTTTCCATCAGCATGTCACTGATATACTTCAGTACTAAGTCATCGAAATCGGATTCCTCACTCTGAGACGGTGGAACAAGAACATCCGGAACGTCACTACTTTGACAAGAAAAAAAGGCAGCATCAACGGGATTCACCTGAGTATCTTCATCCCCGATTACAGTGCCACGAAAACTCCTCACGTTATCACCCATAACGTTTTCATTCAACAAACTATATAGAACAAAACACCAGATCGAAATTCAAGAATCTCCACAATTGCATAGCTTCCTTTTTTCGTTTATTTGCAGCTAGAATCAACATATAAACTTAACAAAGGCAGCAGATTCATTCTCAAACAAAATCAAACTCAAGTAATTAGGGCCATAAAACAAACTATACACATATATTGTAAATATCCAATCTTGCTATAAAATAGAAATAAAGAAGAAGTTATCACTTATAGCAGCAATCAATTATCTTCATGAAAACTCTAGTATATTAAGGCATACATAGATAAACCTTCAACTACAAAGAGGTACTTGTTCTTACAAAAAAAAACATGTCCAAATATGTAGGCAAACTTTAAGTAGACTCACCTAGGACAACCCTAAACAGAGTAAACATGAAAGATCTTTGTGCTTTATCCTTTCCTTTTTTGCATTCAAACAAGATGATCCAAATGAAGAAAATATGGAGAAACCAAGCTGCTAGATCACTAAAAGTCTAAAACCTCTAGTTTTCTTGAATTGTAAAGTAAGCCCATGTTTACCTATTGCCCAAACTTCGAAGTTCTTCAAGTGCCCTCCACCATAAGTTTTGAGTGGCTCTGCAAAGTTGATTCTTGAGCATGCAACTCTATTTAGAAACGTGATGTATTATACACTACATAAAACGGTTTATTGAATTTGCATTCATATTATTACATTTTAATTCTTGCCTTCCAAGCGATTTTTTTGAAGTCCGGACAGGACACGAGGTCTGAATAATGATAGGGTTTTTTAGTTTAAGAGTTGTCATTTATCGAGTTAATCGAATAGCCTAGTAGAAAAGGTTCTTCCTAGATGATGAGCTCTATTGTTCCTTAAATTTGTATAATCAAAATTTTGATATTATGATGTCTTAATATACCCCACATACAGTAAAAAGGATTAAAAAATCCACCACACGCCCTAATTCCGCATGTGATTACTATCTTTAATGTTATCTTTAAGGTTCAGGTTGTAATGGCCCCCAATGATGGAGACATGCATATTTCCAATTTATTGGGTTGTTTCTCATAAATTCAATACGTTTCTTTCATAGTACTACAACAAAGTCATAAGAAGTTGTATCTATGTGACAAGTTACTTGACATTATACGAGGATTATCCTATGGATTAAAAAATACCATCAATAATAATTAAACTATCGACGTTTTTGCATAAAAGAAAATACAAAATTCTTCATGATTTGGGCGAAAATGATATTTTCATAATGTATATTGTTGTATTGCTGAATTTTGGAGACACCCAGCTTTTCTTCCTCTAGTAGAAAAGGAATCTTTGAAAAAAACACTCAAAGCAAAGTAGGAAGATCATAGTATCAAATAATACGCAACCTTGACATGAGATTATTTACAAATTGAAGCAAAAGTGAAGTACAAACACTATAATATACTTCATAAAAGATAAAAGACCGTATGTTGTCTGTTAGCAATCTAGAGACGAATTGTTCGTCTTATCCCCATCGGCAAAATAAAAAATTATCAGACAGTAGTACAGTACAAGTACACCAAAGTATGCATAACTCAAATGTAACACCAGGAAAATGCATACAAGCAAGTTACATATTGGGTTAACAAAAGAAGTGCATACAACAAACAATGCATACTGCACAAAATAAAACATTCCCAATATATATAAATAAAACACGTTGCTCCTGTTTCCTACTAACACTCGGTTGCTTGTGTTAAGAAAGGAGCTACGAGCCTATGGGACGAAGATACAGTCCGGTCCCTATGCTCCAAGAACATTCTTGTGAACTCAAGTTCCTCATTGGCCTTTTTTGGTGCTTACCTTTCCGGGCCTTTCGTAGATCTACCTGGAAATGCAAATGTCAAAAACGATCATACTGAAAAAGAAAGCAGCCTTACAACTTGCAATTAGCTCTACGTGTAATACTGTTTCACTAGAAAGATAAGTTTCATAATAGCACTTTTATATTGTACTCCAAAAACAGCAATAAAAGAACGGAAATAACGACTATGGTACACTCTGCCAAAAGCAATAGCATAGTAGTATATCAACAGTTAACCTTTTGTTTTACTGAAGTAAAATATAAATTGAGCATCTTAAGACTCTAATTCCCATGTCCTACAGCGTCAAAGATTTTGAATTCTCTGGCTCTTGAATATAATGTAATAAATCAAATGGGTCATCATACTACCTACGCTTCTTATGTGGGGTGGAGTAGTAGATAGTGCTTGCTTTCGCTCTTGCATAAACTCAGGAGCAGCTTCCGTGTTATCACAAGGATAAGGCTGCACCATCCGACCGCCCTACCTTGCTTAGATGAGAGCCACTTTAAAGGCTGAGGCATAGTGATCTTGATGTTGAGTATTTTAGACTCTGCCTCTTACATACTTCAACTAATATATCATAACTATCATCAACAGATGAGCAAGGATAACTTGAAAATGAAAGTGAACAGGTCGACATGCATACAAAATACCTGAACTTTTAACTGTTAGGATGAGAGAATGTCATGCCATCTCAAAGCAAAGCATCTCGTAAGAATGAACGAAGCTACCGACTAACTACCCGTGTCCTCCTTTCATGAGTAACGGTATAGTAAAGAAAATCAATTAGCAGCAAGCTTCCATGAAGAAAGACCATAGATAATACGCCCCTTCCAACCCAGCAACAGCCAGTGGCCATCTTCATCAATGACAAAATCTTTGTGGTATGACATTTTCACACGACGAGTTGCCATTTCCATGATCTCCTTGTTCAAGGGAAGCTGTTTAAACCCAGCCCTAAGGTTTCTTACCTGCCACTGCCTGTATGTCTCTGGTCTCTCAATCCTCTCGGCAGCTTCACATGCAATGACATTCTGAGCTTCTCTTCCAAATATGATCTTCTCGATTAACATCCTCTCATGAATTTCACGAGGAATGTTAGCCTCGAGCATGTCAAACAATGAAGAATAATGGAAAAGAGCCTCCCGGAATCTACTAATAAAGAACGGAGCGCTGTATGCACCATTTACAATTCCCTGAACAAAAACAGCAGGATTTATCTTCTTGATAAGGTTCAGAACTGCATTTCTCGGACTATTAACCATCACAGTCTCATCAAGCAAATTTCTAAAACGGTAGAGAGAGCTCACGACAACCACCTCACCTTCCTCAAGTTTAAGATCCTCAATTTTAATGGTCTCCCACATCTGTGCTATAGCATTGAACTCAAATGGAACATTAAAAGTCTTAGCATAATGAGCTAAGCGGCGGCCAGTTTCCTCAACTCTCTCTGAAGGTCGAAATCCAGGACAGGGAAGATCAACACCAGTAATACGAACTTTAGGAGGTCCATTTGGTCTGGAGGACAGACGCTGTATAAAGCATGGCCACTGGAAACCATAGAGAATTCCGAAATCAATGATATGCACTCTGGTGGCCTTCGAAGACACATTCATAATCGTCTTATTCGAAAAAAAATTCGATATCTTGCGGAAAGGGCAGATAGCAAGATATAATTGGTAAGCCTTCAAAATGTCAGCAGCAGATGTGGGCAGATTGACAAGAGCTTTATACACTTGTGTTCCAGCGCCGGCCATTCGAGCCTCAAGACCATCAGCAAAGTAATGAGCCAGCCTCTGCATCCCATCACCTGTTGGATTAGAGTGTTCTCTAATCTGTTTAAGAAACCCAAACGCAGTCCTCCTATCATCAGCAGCAACAGCTTGCGCACAGAGTGTCAAAAGCGTTCTCAAATCAACTGCATTTCGTCTACCTCCCTGCTTTTTACCTTTTGATTTACCGCCACTAAATCCCTTAGAGTCCTCATCATGTGAAGTAGTTTTGGCTTTCCCATTCTGTAAGGCTTCACGCACAGCAGATTCATTTTTACCTCCACTGCAGAGCAGGACCATATCAAACATCTCAGATCTCACTACTGATTCTGAAGAAACTGCTGACTGCTTGCTCCTCCTTTCCCCTTGCACATCAAAATCATAGTAAAGATGAGGATTCTTCTTGCCCCTTAAATTATTGGGAGAGACTTCAATGTTGTACTTCTCAGCTTTAATTACTGGGCCTTTTGACCCTTCTTCCTGCATCTTTCCCAGCAATCCAATAGGCCATGTATTTGTAAGTGAACCATTGCCAGTTGGAAGGAATTTACTGGCTTCCTCAACCCCCTTTTTGAACTGCAACATAGATTGGCTATCACTGAATATGTCAGGAATGCTGAGGGTACTCACAGGTGAATCCATTGACCCATCGAAGACAGTACCATGACTGCTTGACGAATTGTATGATCCCTGGGATCTAGACTGAGAAACCATGCCAACTGATAAATGCTCTGCAGGTCCATACTCACTAAGATCAGGATTATGATCCATAACAGTCTTCATCTCAGAGTTAGCCTGAGAAGCCGAAACAACTGCAGCAGTTTCTGCAGCTTCACATTCACCCGAGTTAGGGTTCCAGTCTGGGCATAATTCATCACTCACAGATCTATTTGTCCCACTGATACTGCAGTTAGCGGTGCAGGGATCTTCAGGGCACTCAAAGTTTTCTTTCAAATAAGGCATCAGAGAGTGATCTACTTCGGGTGGGTACTTCTTTCCTAAAGCTTCATAAAATGATTTTTCTGCAGCCTGAAGAGCAGCAGATTCCTGAAACATGCACGACTTCTCCTCCATATCTTCTTCCATAAGCATCTCACTAATGTACTTGAGCACCATATCACTAAAATCGCAATCCTCGTGGGGGTCACATTCAAATGGTGGATTAGCCACAATTGAGACTGCATCGGGTTGGGCAGGTAATACACTAATATAATTATGATCCACTAGCCTATTACAACCATTCCAATTCTGAATTACATCAGGATCTCGAAAGGGTGCAACGCCTCTGTCAATGTACTCAACTCCAGATGCAGAAGCATAATAACCCTCTAAATTCGCATCCATTACCATTAATTCACACTAACTAACAGAACTTAAGAAATCACACAGTAAGTTATACACTGAAACATTCAACAAATCAACTCTTGTGAAGAACTTAAATAATTTGCTTCCTAAATAGCTCTTCCTTCCTCTTATAGATGAAAGGTTAAGAAACTTCAAAAGGGGCAAACTTTTGTATGCAATATATCAATCCTCCAAGAACTGAAACTCTGTAACATTCAACAAATCAAGAAAAATAACTTCTGACTCAGAAAAATGATATCTTCAAATCAATTCTAGTTCATTATTCTAATAAGTTTAATTTGATATTATTAATCGTCTTTAAAAATATTTTCATAATATTATATAATTATAACTTCTCATAACATAACAAAAAATTAATCCTTAATCAAAGAGTGACACGAAGAAACAAAAACATCATCAGAACAATATGGAATGAAGTTACTGAAGTATTAAAAAACATCAAGATTGGGACTTTTGGCCTTAAAGCATATATGAAACAGAAAATTAACATTAGATCAAAATGGTAAGATTTTCTTAGTAGAGCTACAAGAACATGTAAATAAGATGAAAGTGGACTTACTTTTTGGGACATTCAACCCTAGAAAGTGGTGTATCAGAGGAAGATGAAGGGGGGGAGTTGGGATTTGGGGTAGTGGAATAGGGGAAATAGTTGAATATCTGAATATCTTTTCGGAAAAAGGTAAGGGAATATTTAAACTAAAAATAATGAAACTAAAAGGATTACACTAAAATCTGAGCAGCTGACAGTCTGACAACAATATATCGCGATGGAATCTTATTTTTGCTGTTAAATTTTCTCAAATCTCATTTACAGTATATCATACTATCAGTTATATGATGATCATTACTTTTACGTTAATAAATAATTAATTCGATGATTCTAGTACAAGATTACGTTATTTTAACCATTTAATATTTATTTTGTTAAATTATATTTACACTTTTAAGCAATTTATTTTAGGAAATGTCTCTTAAAGTAGTATAGAGTGACCAGGAGTATCGAGTTTGAAAAGATTTCTCATTTAATGATTGATTTAACATACGAGCACTCATATTATTTCATAAATAATACTAGTACGTTAATTGAAAAAAATGTATTTTCGAAAATTGAAAGATATTGTGCATAGGTAAATTAGGGAAAAGACTACCAATTTGCTTCGGAGTTAATTTTGAGAGAATGTGGCATGCAATAATCATCAAAATAGATTTAATAGGAGTTGCATAAAATGCCTCCCATAGTTTAATTTTTTTAGAGAATATGGCATGAAAGTGATTGAGGGCTTCCTCCTCTGTTGGCATATCATATGCATCTGATGATGAACTATTTGGGAGGATGTTACTGTCAAGTGTACATTCGGTAAATTTCGAATTAACATAATAGCCTGTAAAATGTAAACTACTCAGCTAAATAAATTATATTCGAACTCATAAATATTCGATCACAAATTTATCATGAAATCGGCGGTACTCGGGGCTTCCAATTTGTTACCCTCTTTCATATCAATGATCACAATTGACTAGAACTATCGTACAACATAGCAACATCACCACTCCCACTCCATATAAAATTTTCAAAATATTCTTGATATGCTTTATTCATATTTGTTTTTTATGGCCTTTTATTTTCTAAAGTTACAACCATCCAATTCATTAATAGATAAAGTTCCACATCTATCTACATGTGAGGTCATCTCCATAACACATAACAAACAAATTTTGAAGACCACCAAGCCGACTATGTATAAAAGAACACAATCCTTAAATAAAACAATAAATAATAAAGTTTATTAGAATTTGAGACGCAGTTGATGAATTGTTGTCGATATCGCAATTGAGCAAGTATTACTTGTACCACAACTCCACTATGAAAAGACAAATGAAGTAATACCAGCAACAATTAATGGGGACCTCTACTACCTAGTAAGTCTATGAATAGTCTTTGTTTCAACCAATTCACAGCCATATAGTAGCATTAAATATTAATCCATGTCTCTATCTATTTTACCAATTATTTCTTCACCAATCAATCGTTGTCACCTCATCAAGATTGTTGTCATGTGATTGTAGGTTGTTCAAACTTAATGGCATTTACCAATCAGTATAATAAATAATAAATTTAAAAATTTGTAGTTAATTCGGGATGTGACTTATCATTTAAGTCGCCCTGCTTGGTTAGTCCATCGCCCAACAGAGAAGTTGAATTCGGAATGTGACTTTAGCGGCTTGCTGGTACTCTACCTCAAGAGTGCCCAGAGTAGGCTGGGTAACCACCCACAAGCAGATTGCACCTGTCGTGGATCGAACCCACACACTTGTGAAAAAACAGTGAAACCCCTTGTCATTTGAGCTATGGTCCATGAACAAAAAATTTGTAGTTAATGTAATTGATAGAAGTGTGTTTCAATGAAAATATGAAATGATATTCTCCTATCAAGAATTGATGAACTTGGGATCTCTAAATAGAATTAAGTTTAAATTAGATATTAAAAGTTCGTTAAGTTACCGTTATTCAATTCAAAAATTTTAGTTGAAAGAAGTTTTTATTTCAGTTGGAGTCTCGAGACTAGTGCAATTCAATAAACATTTCAGCAACTTTTAAGTTTTAGAATATTCTAATATGTCACTAATATTTTCTAGCGAATTTTATTGTTTGACAATGCAAAATGAACTAATAAGTCGTTTGATTCAAGAGGTAGAGTGTTATTTCATTTTGTTTTAGCTGTTCATACTTTAATTTTGAGTTAATAATACTGAAATTAATTTCAAATGTTTTTTAGAATAATTAGTACAATGCAACTTATTGATTTTGTTTACTTGATTTTTCTGGAAAAACATATTTCACGTGTAAGATTATATAAGTGTACTTGAACTGTTTTCATATTGAAGATGTCAAAGTAATACGCGTATTGCCCTCCTATCTAAACCAGTGTTATTATAACTCTATATGAATAGGAGTAATTTTTATTTTATATACTACAAAACATATAGCTACTAGCTAGTGTATGCAAACTACATATGCTTTGTATTACTATAAGTTTTTTATATATATAAATTAGCGATGATGTGAGTTTCGAGTCCAGCAAGAGCTTTTTCTACTAAATTATTCGATTGACTCAGTATTACTATAAGTTAGTTCAATAGTTGATCAATCCGGTTATTGACATTAATTACTTTTCTGAGGATGAAGTGAAATGAGACATGATTGTGATAAGTGATAATTGTGGAACCAAATCATGAGTTAGTAATTTGGTAGCAGAAAGGTATATTTGGAGATTAGATTGTGCCGTGAAACTAATTAAGGGACCTAATTTGAGCAACTTTACTTGTTATTATGCATCATTGTAAGTTGTAACAACAACATGTCAACATGGACCACTTGGATTTTCTTCTTGTCCAAATGCACTTGCCCAACATGCAGAGCAATGGCCAAACAAATGTCATATCATATCAACATTTTAGCTTTGTCTTCAATTCTCTATTACTTTTAAATTTGCTTCATTTTAATTCATATATTTAGAATCAAAATTATTTTCACAAATTATATTTAACGAATACACCAGCTATCTCTTTATCAGGTTTATTATTTCGTATTTTAATAAATATCAATGTATTTGCAATAATTAGACCGCTTTATTTGAATTGAATTAATTTCGTATTTTAATAAGTATCATTGTATTTGCAATAATCAGCTATCTCTTTATCAGGTTTTCGTATGAGCCCGATTCGTTCAGTAAGATTGTCTGTCCGGATGGCACCGGATCTGGACCTCTAACTAGAGGAGTCTCTACGCCTGTAGATCTGAAATTAGATTCAGAAATACTCGGGCTCAAAAAGCACCCTGCAGCTGCAAGCCTGCAAGTATCTTCGACCATCTTCTTCATCTGTTTCATTGACTACAGTTTTGTGATTATGTCATTACCAATTTACCATTAAAATTAGTAACTATTCAGCTTCTTGCTCATATTTCACTCCAACAATTGTTAAAATAGAATGAGCAACAATCAAAAGAAAGAGCAGCTATCAGCCTATCAATGTGAGGACAACGCCACTAAGCGCACATTGACTCATTCTATAATCTAACTCGGCTAATGCTTAGCTGCTGGCAGCTAAGCATACCCTTACTATAAACCGACCGAGTTGTTCAATTTGAACAACAAATTCCTGTAGTATGTTCATTACAGAATTGATCAAGCTCTACCTTAGGGACTGACCTGAATTTTACAGAAAAATTCTACTGTATCATCTATAAGCTAATAGAATTATTAAGGTCATCAGACATGGACACTACCTACAATGACAAATGTTCACAAATACATATACCTAACCTATGATATGATAAGCCCTATGCACTAAATTACCAACATTCAAGACAATATTATTGACATACTTCGAGCGGAACCAAAACATAAAACAATGGCAATCACATTTCATCTAACAGAGATAAATAATTTATCAAAGAAGGTTATATAACACCTTGAAATAATTTATTCACGAAACCATTGGCATCTACAAACTAATGGAAGCATATATTTCTGAGTTTCGATACATTCATAACTGCATAAATTAACCTAACAGAACAATGACAATACTACTAAGTAACGACACAAGGTAACAATTAATCAATAAGTATCCATAATCCTCATTAAGCCATCAAAATTTATCACCACAAAAACGCAACCTTCTCAAATCAAATCGGAATGTATCGTTTCAATGCCTGCTTCCCCGTCACAGCCACCAACCCAACAAGCCCGCCAATTGCCCCGGCCACAGCTGCCGACCTTGGCCCAGACGCAGCCCTGTACAATGCCCCAGTACCCAGCCCAGCCACCACGCTATTAATTACATCATCGGTATCCCTAACAGCCACCATCCCGCTTTCCAAACCGGCATACATCAACCCGATCACCCCAGCACGGTTCCCATACATACGCCCCGCATGGCCTGACCCGTTAAGAATCCGGTTGACCTTGAGCTTGGTGGTGTCCGTTTTCTCGAACTCCTTGACGCCGTCGAAGAAACCCTTAGCTCCGCCGAGGAGGGCGCCGCCGAGGTATCCGATTCCGGTGTAGTAGGTGAGATTCTCGCCCCAGGAGCGGCGTTGCTTGATGGACTCCTCCGTGAAGAGGAACTCCGGGGAGGTGGGGAGCTTGTAGAGTGCTTGGGATGGGATCTGAAGATCTTGATATGGGTTGTACAGACGGCTTGACGAGGTCTTCTGGTGCTGCTCGTCGTCGTACGACATCGTACAAGGCTGATCGGAATTTGGGGTTAGGGTTGTTGGGGGATGGGGGGCGGTGAAATGGTAATAGAATAAAAGGGAGGGGAGGTTTAACGTGTATGTTCCGTTAATCCAACAATTTTTAATATATTATCTAATACATGAAACACGCGTTAAGAGTGTAAATCGAATGGATGTTTTGTGCGTTTGCTAAGGACAATATCGAAAATAATTGTTACTTTACGAAGATGGCTTAGGCATCAAGAAGTATCGGAATATAATATTATGTATTACTCCCGAGGAACTTAAGTCACTAGTAATAATTTTTTCTACTTCGATTAACAAGCACAATAATTGTCTTGAATGCATTTTAACAAAATTTAAAGTAATAGGCATTCGAGAAGTATCGAATACCATTGTTTCCCCTTCTACCCTCATTAATAACCATCACGGAATAAGATGGGCTTAAATGTTAGAGTATTAAGTCAATCATATGAGGGTATAGCGGTAAATGTGTGATATTAATAATTTCTTATTTTGTGTGCAAAACCTTCAACGACAATTATTTGCAATTGGAGGGAGTAAATGATTTCCCTACGTTCACATATTAGTATTTAATACTCCCTCCGCTTTTTTATATGACGTTTTACAATTTCAATGTACTTCTTGCTTACTTTTTTCATTGAAATAATCAACTAACCAATAGTATAGTGACAATCAATTATTTTACATTTTCACTCGACAACTTTTATTTTTCGATCATCTATGTGAAAATGTCTAGAGTGTCATATAAAAAAAACGAAGGTAGTATTTAAGTATATTTCATACATTCAGGTTATATTTGTATAATATTAAAATCTTTATTAGTTTGTTCAAAATACGTTATTAAGTGTTACTCTAGTAATTAGTAAATGATTAGAATAAGAGCAAAAAATTAAGTTAATAATTTTGATTTTAAAATTTGTTAAGGATTTTGATAAAATCGTAATAATTTAGTTCTTAAAAATAATTGATTAACAAACAGACTTAATAAGGTAAGTACTTAATTAATTAAGTTTAAGTGATTGGTAAATTTAACAATAAACAACTAGTGTGCATGAGCCGAGCTTTCCGAGCTAGTCATTCAGCTCGGCTCGTAATAAATTGAGCCGAGCCGCGAGTCGGGTTCCTGGCTCGTCAGCTCGGGAATCCGGCTCGGTATCACGATAGTACATATGTTAATATTATTTTTAATAAAATTAGTTACATTATAATTTTTGAATCAGTTCATTTATTATGATTAACGTCAATTTAATGCTTTTGTTTACATTGTTACATGTTGGTTAATTTTATTAATTTTTACATGTTAATAATATTATTAATTGTTTATGTAAAAAAATTTTGTGTTAATTAAATTAAATTTGAAATTACGAAATGAGCTAAGTGAGTTAGCTCGATGAAAGCTCGTCGAGCCGAGCCTAAGGCTCGTTTAGTGATGAGCCGAGCAAAAGATTCTTGAGCTCGACCTATGTTCGGCTCGTGTAGAGCTCTATAAACAACCGTAAGTTACAATCTTTACTTTCCTTTTTCAAGTTACAAGCTCTATAATTGTCTTATATTTTAATCCTATATTTTTGTAATGAGGAATTTTGTATTTTGATCCCAAGACATGATCCTCGTACTAACAACCAAATTAAATTTAGTGATAAGTAGCCTTTTTTTTTGAAGTTGCACCCTTGTCATCCTAAGAGATGAAAAAGGTTTTGTAAGACAACATCAAGCTCTGCTAACATTTTGCACCTACCAACATATCTGCTAATAGAATAAATGATGAGGCATACTTGCAGGGTTGAACAATGTAAATATAAGTTTCATAACTCTAAGCAATCAGGTTCAGGTCATAAAACTTAGATTAGTATGTAGTAATGTAGTTAGTTCTATCGATCAGCATACTATTAACCTTCACGATAGGAGGTCCACCGGGGACAGGAGCCTTATAAGATGTGCCTGCAATAGGACATTTTAGTTGAGGTTCCGCCTTCGGTGCAGAAGCAGGCGATGCAGAGGAGAACGAGCTGGCGCAGAACTCATTTCACAACATTTTGCTGTTTCAATGCTTCCTTGTTATTATTACTACTTCAAAGTTCCATTTAGCCTACCCAATGAAACAGGTACACAAGCTCTAACGGAAACTAATGAACTGACAACTAATTTGGCTTTTCAGCTGCCATGACATGGTTAAATGTCGATGATAAAACTAAGATAAAAAAATGTTGGTTCAATTGAGTACAAGCCAGCAAACCATGTTTAGCCGAAGAGGCACCAGCTCGTTATCCACCCACTGCAAAGAGCGAGAGGTTTTCACTGCTCTGTGAAGCCAGCCTTGTGCGGATCCCCCTACTTTAGGGGCTATGAACCTTGGACCTTCGTCTAAGACACATAGCCCAGCTCATCGCTTGGGTCGGGCAAGCCGGAAATAGCACACCTCGGCCCTGCCTGCTGGTCTGAACCAATGTCCCAACATCTTAATGCCTCCACTTGGATCACAAGCTTGAGTTACCAAGCTCGGCGACAATAGCTCACGGACACCAACCTAAAAAGCGTATGCATATGTCAATCAACAGCGATGTGGGAGTTTTGTGACAATCCTCTTTTGTTTTTGTCAACTATATTTCGTTCTTTCAAAATGATGATCTTTTTAATATTAAAATCAATGATATGACAGAATTTGAGCTTCTCCTGTTTGACATTTGATGTTGGCCGAGAGCAGTAAATGAAGTGACATTGAAGTAAACAATACAAGAAAGCGTTTTACTTTGAATGAAGGTCTGTTGAATTTATACTTGTCCATTTACAAACTCAACAGCTTCAAGATCAGTCCGAAAATGCGTGTTCTATATATGCAGCACAGTTGTGTATAGAGACACGATGTTGGGACTGGGGAAGAAGTCTATTGTAAGTCATCGATCTCTCAAGGGATGCAGCTTTGTGAAGTAGATTCGAAATTTGCAGAGAGTAGTAACAAATCAAGCTTCAAACTCATTAATTAGAAGCTTCTAAGTCACAGAAGCAGTAAATGATGGTTGTTGAAATCGGTTTTTATATGTTAACCTGCAACTCTACATTGTAGTTGAGAATGGTAGAGAATGTGTGGCTGCTACACTATGCTTGTCGATACAATAGAAAATGTAGTCTTGAGCACAAATGAGAAAGAACAATACTGAAAACAAAATTAAGAAACAATGAAGGTCATCAGTCGCAAATGTTGCTAAATTCCAGTCTCGGTATAACCATCTTCTGTAACATACACGCCACGACTCTTGTCAATGGTGGTTAAGTTGATGAGGGCTAAGTCAAGCTAACTACCAACCATAGATGATACGAACACGCTCGGTCTCTAACATGGCAGTTGTATTGAACGGAATGGTGACATTGTCCTCTGGAGAAAGCCAGAAAAAACAACCATTGATAGTTGTCAAGGAGACAAACTGGTCCTCATAATATTATCGAGTATATCAAATGATGATATACCTTATTATTCATGGACACAAATTACATGTTTTTGCTTAAAATAATAAAGTATCTATATAAATATTCGAATCGCATATTTGTGGTCGAACTCAACATGAGCATATTCGAAAGTATTTTAATTTAATTATAATGCATTCATATTCGTATTTGCTTACCATTCGAATAGCAAAATCACATTCGAGTTAGATTCGTACTTCACAACATTCGAATTTGTAAAATTGAGATTCATCATTTAAGATTTCGTTAAGAGCAAAAAATGAAGTTAATAATTTTGACCTTAAAATTTGTTAAGGATTTTGATAAAATCTTAATCATTCACTGTTTAAAAATAATTGATTAATAAACAGACTTAATAAAGTAAGTACTGAATTAATTAAGTTTAAGTGATTGGCAAAT
The DNA here is from genome assembly GCA_003412495.2 of Echium plantagineum. Classification (NCBI taxonomy): domain Eukaryota; kingdom Viridiplantae; phylum Streptophyta; class Magnoliopsida; order Boraginales; family Boraginaceae; genus Echium; species Echium plantagineum. The sequence continues at coordinate 14,115,554 of CM016563.1, read as the reverse complement.
TTTACAATAAACAACATGAAGCTCTGCTCTGGTAACATTTTGCATCTACCACCATATCTGCTAATAGAATAAATGATGAGGCATAGTTGCAGGGTTGAACAATGCCATATAGATTTCATGACTCTAAGCAATCAGGTTCAGGTATATTTTTCAAATGTACAACTTTGATATTTTCTTAGTGGTGGAAGCAACAAATTCTTCTGAAGCCACCTTAGGGAGATCAGTTTATAAAACTTAAGATTAATATATATAGTAATATACTTAGTAGTTAGTTCCATGATTCTATCGATCAGCATAGTATTAACCTTCAAGAGAGGAGGTCCACCGGGGACAGGAGCCTTATAAGACGTGCCAGCAATAGGACATTTTCAGGTTCCGCCTTTGGTGCAGAAGCAGGCGATGCAGAGAAAACTGGAGGCGGAGGAGAACTAGCTGGCGCAGAATTCATTCGAGGTTATGATTAGGTGTTGCTCTTGGGTTGCATCATCACAACATTTTGCTGTTTCAATGCTTCCTTCTTGTTATTACTACCTTAGAGTTTGACTGTTTAAGCTCCAACTCCAATACATCCCCCCCTGAATGGCTGAATCAGCTAGCCTACCCGATGAAACACGTACCCAATCTCAACTATGCATCAGCAAACTTCGTTAGATTTTCAGCCGCCATGGCATGGTTAAATGTCATGAAACTAGCATTAACATATGGCATGGTTAAAAATGTTGGTTCAATTGAGTACAAGCCGGCAAGCCATATTGAGCCGAGGAGGCACCAGCTCGTTATCCACCCACTGCAAAGAGCGAGAGGTTTTCACTGCTCTGTGAAGCCAGCCTTGTGCGGATCCCCCTACTTTAGGGACTATGAACCTTGTACCTTCGTCTAAGACACATAGCCCAGCTCATCGCTTGGGTCGGGCAAGCCGGAAACAGCACACCTAGGCTCGGCCTGCTGGACTGAACCAATGTCCCAACATCTTAATGCCTCCACTTGGATCACAAGCTTGAGTTACCAAGCTCGGCGATAATAGCGCACGGACAACAACCTAAAAATCGTATGCATATCTATATCAACATCGATGTGGGAGTCTTATGCCTGCTACACTATGCTTGTCGATACATAGAAAATGTAGTCTTGAGCACAAATGAGAAAGAACAATACTGAAGTCAAAATTAAGAAACAATGAAGGTCATCAGTCGCAAATGTTGCCAAATTCCAGTCCTGGTATGACCATCTTCTGTAACATACACGCCACGACTCTTTTCAATGGTCGTCAAGATGATAGGAACACGCTCTAAACATGCCAGTAGTATTGAACGGAATGGTGACATTGTCCTCTGGAGAAAGCCAGAAATAACAACCATTGATAGTTGTCAAGTAGACAAACTGGTCCTCATAATATTATCAAGTATATCAAATGATGATATATTCATATACCTTATTATTCATGGACACGAACTAAATTTTTCACACTCAAAACTGCAAAACTAATACCCCTTCCTGGAAACGGACTGGGACAATATATACTTAGTGTGTGCCGGCCCAGCCCGACGGGAGTAGTTCGATTCATCTCTAAGCTGGCAGGGGTAGTCGGGCCTGGTTCGATCGCTCTGTATACATTCATGTACAAAAATTTCACTCCGCAGAGGAAAAATGACAATGATATCAAATTTTCAGCTTTGATATATAGAAGTTTAGTTTATATCATCTTTTACAAACACTTTCACCACTTAATTTTAACAAAAAATAAAACAATTTGGATAGTGTATAGATACTTGTTACACACTCCTGGCATCCGTTCATTTTACTTGTAATTTTAGTAACTTATATATACATGAAGGAAAATAAAAATTATCAAAAATACATTTAAAATGCATAAGGACAATTATTTGAAATTATATTACTGGTTAATTGATAATCTCTTGAAAAAAATATAGTAAAAAAATTTATAAAAAATGTAGAAATATAGTTTATTATGTTACAAATTACAATGAATAATATTTTTGAAAAAAAAAAAGTAGTAGGACATAAGTAAAAGTAGTGTAGATACTTTTTTATCAGTTATTTCAAAGTGAATTTAAATATTAGTTACATACTCCATACTATATTTTAAATGAACATTATATAGATCGATATTTAAAAAAGATTATTATCATATATATAAGATTATTAATACTAGAATGTGTAATATGTTTGGAGATTGAGTTACGAGTAGTAGTGGTTTGAGTCGGTGAACAAAATTAAAGCAAAGTGATGAGATCTGAAGGGGAAAGCAACAAATTCATTATTTATTTAATTGGATGCTTAGCCGTTAAATCTTATGTGATAGCGTAGCGTGCATGAAATTAAAACATGATCTGTTCATTTCTCATATTTCATCTGCTTTATTTTCTATCCTTATCTTCTTTTTGACGTATCTATATGACTATATCAACTCAAATAATCAAGATTTGCAGTTATTAAGAGGGTGGATAGACACAAACTTCAATTATTTTACGTTCCAATAAATTATTTAATGACACTCCAACAATCAAATAAAATGGTTGACCGAAATTATTTTATTTTTTGTAAAAAGGTACAAGATTATGTACATCAGCTTTTCTAATTTTTTTTATAATTTATTTTAAATAATTTTTTTTTTGGGACAAATTATTCTTTAGTGAATCTTATATTATTCATAATCAATTGAACCACAATAATTATAACTATAAAATGGAAAGTGTTTAAATTTAAGGGTGAGTGAATAATTTATAAGGAAACTAAAAAAGTGTCAGTTTCAGTAATTCAACTTCTTTTTTTTTTTTTTTTGATAATTAGCGATGAATTGTGATTACAATGATATTACAAACATGAATACAGATATTGCTAACTAATAGAAAGTTAGAGTATAATATGAGACAAATATGTCTCCAACAAAGTTCGAACCCATGACCTCTTACATGAAAGGTTGGGCCGGATGCCACTAGGCTATTGAGCCATCGGCAGTAATTCAACTTCTAAACTTTGAGACCCTCAAAGTAAGGGGTCCGATAACTACCCTACCCTGGGGATTGATGTCTGTATTTAGCGAGGAATGTGCCTCAATGGTCAGGGGTACCTTAACTTCTTTGTACATCACTTCAATTTGAGAATCAACTCCAGAGGAAATCGAAACCACACCAAACAAAGAGGTAAGGGCCCACCACAACACCATTGCCCTTTACCACTGAGCTATGCTCCGGAAACAGTAATTCAACCTCTATTATAATTATAGGAGAACTGATGCACATGTTCTAAGATAAATTCTTATGATATGTTAGATTAATAAAATATTTTGATAATTCAATTTTAAAATTTATGACTTTTTAATCAGAAATTTACAAACGCTCAATTAACATAGCATTAAAGAGGGCATTATTTTATTAAAAGATCTCCAAAATTTATTGATGTAGAGCCAAATTTGGACGCTATTAGTTGTTGGTTTCACGTTCAATCACGTGGAGCTTACAATTATGGAAATCACCGCCAAGATTTATAAGCCTAATGTGCACTTATGTCTTTTTCCCTTAAATCACATTTTAATTGTTTATTTGCTGACATCTCTTGCTTTAATTACTATATATCCCAGAAAAAAAGAAGAATTTATTTGGATTTGTGTTCATTGGATCATTGGATGAGGTTTAGATCTTGGAGCCTACTTATTAAATAGAATATATTGTGATTAAAGCAGGCGTGTTCTGGAGGCGAACAAGGAATCTCCACTTGTCAAGAAAACTGCTAACAGCTTTGCGTATCGTCCAAGGGAGACACTGAACAATAAAAAGCACATCCATGGACCAACTCCTTTACGAAACTTCATATTTCATCTACTTATTTGGTCAAGTATTACCAACCATTTGTCACGAGTCCTCGTTACTACTCGTAAAGTGCATATTGAACATATCTCAAATCGATCCAGTAGTCTATAAAGATGACACGCTCACTAATCACTTGGTTTTAAGTAATTGTTGATTCGTTGCAAAAATAAAAGACGAGAATTGTTTTAAATTATAAGATAAAAACGAAGTTTCATCGTTCTCAAGGAGAAACCAAGTTATATAACCAACGAAAATATGAGGTTGTATTAAACAACATCATCTGTAACTTTCTTATTCAAGTATAGAAATGTACTGAATAAATTAAACCAGAAAGGACATTGTGTTTCTGGGATTAAAAAAATATTTTCTACATCAATTATTTACAAAGGGGGCGAGACTATCAACAATCATTAAAACACTTGATCCTAAAAATCAGTACCACTAGAAAATGACACTAAACTTAACATAATTACTTTTTTACATTTGTCCTTTCTCCTATAGGAAACTAATCTTCTTACTGAATGGGGATCGAATCAAGCCCCGATCCTCTCTACCTGACCCTCCATGATCATCGAAGCTTCGCTATTATGTTTCACATGCTGCTTAAACTGATGCTCTGACCAATATGCATGAGCGCATAAAACCCGGTCCAGAAGCTCTTGGGGTACCGGCTCTCCCCTCCTTTGCTGAGGGGAGATACTAGCTGTGTGGACTAAAGTTTTCCATTTATCCTGCATACCCAAATGGGAGGAATCATTAGTTTTACGTGATTAGCTGTTCCTATACAACCCATGTGTTATTTCTTTTATATCTTCATGTGTAATCAATCATTCAGTTCAAGTCTATTTATTCTATATAGTATCATGTGGATGATATAATAAAGAATCCTGAGACCTCTGACTTCTTTTAATATTTTCTACAGTAAATCAATCTTGTCTTAATGATAATCTCTACTTACTATTGCTAATCCCAATGGAAACGAATCTGTTGGATAAAAAAACAAAATATAGCAATAAATTACTAATTCAACTATATCAACAACAATTGGGAGCCTGACATGAGATCGAGGGATGTAACCAAGCAATGTGTGAGCTCGAGCAGAATAAATCATTGAGCAGGGTATTGAAAGTATTTAACAAGTATTAGCCCACTGGATATAACTTTCATGTTTTGCAGAGAAGGATGAGGGGAAGTATATCTTACCTTCAAGTCCACATAGGTCCTGTGATCAGCACTGTCAAATGAACGTATTTTAACATCGCGCCACCTGCAAAATTTGATACGGTTTGTTATATTGTTTCCGCGTGACAATGAATGGGACATCACATGAACAGAAGAACTCAAAATCCTTGCATACCTTCCAGTTCCAAGTGTCTCAACAGCTTCGACAAGTGCTTCCACTTCGCCTACAGAAAAAGGCCTCCTGATTCTGCGCTGCGACAGTTCTGAACGCTTGGATTTCTGGTTGCTAGAAATCGGTGAAAGAGCCACAGCATTCATTGAGGTTATTGGAACCAAAGCTTTAAAATTATCCTCTGCTGGACCACTAAATCCCTCGTAAGAGATACTCGGGCAGAGTCCCAATTCAACCTTCTCCTCGACAGGTTTCTCCAACTGAACAACTGGAGGATCCTTGGGAGTACTAGGAACGGGAAGCGCCAACTCTAGGTTAGGCGTGATAGGAGACCTAAAATAAAGAATATATTTGGTTAAACGCCAATCGAACCACTAAATGTAACATCTTATTGTTTTCATCAATGAATTCTACATGGTAATCTCAACCACGATTTTGATTACATTGTACTCTATAATGGAAAGAAGTGCTGTAGAGCATCTAACCTGGGCAATCTCAGTTCATCATCAGGAAAACCCAAAGCAGGAAGCGTCTTTGGAGATACAGGCGGAACTTGGTTGAGACTGGGTTCAAGAGTAAACCCTAAAGTATCAAGGTTGCTTCTCTCTGATAGGCCAGCCTGCTGTAATGTTCTGTTATCATCTCTGACCTTCTTCCCCTGAAGAACTACGCCAACTCGCAAACCATCTCGAAGTATAGTGGTGACAGCCTCCATCACAGTCCTCTAAGAAAAAGGTGAACCAAATGACAGGATTAGATTCGTTCAAGTAATTTGGTCAGAAGTGACCTTAGAGTATTATTCAGAAACGAAGAGGTATAAGAATTTCTTTTTGTAGGTATTGCAAATTTGACACATCATATAAATAGTTAAAGACTTCAATAGTCCAACTAGCACAAATTTCTTGAGGGATTAGTAAGATCATATTCATCAAGGACTAGCGTAGTTTATTCTAATGCTAGTATCTGTCTACCAGTTTATCAATTCATACTAGGATGGTATACAAGTAAATTAATACTCGGCATTGTTGAAATACACACATAAGGGTGAGGATAAACATGCTATATTGTTTCTTCAATGCCAAGAGGGCAGTGCAACTAGGAAGAGCAACAAAGGGTATTTGATGCAAACAGAGAACGGTGCAAACACAGGGAAAGATCGCATACCTTCAGTGCACCAACTGTAGCAGTTTCAGGAACCTCAATGTACAGTTCTGGCACCTTGAAAGACTTTATGCTTAGCTTCACTGAATGCCAAATAAAATTTACAAATCAGAATTAACTGAAACTGAACATTCTCAAGGGAAAAAAAGAAAAGAAAAAAGTAAATTGAAAGAAAAACAATCTGAATTACCATTAGAAGCCCTAGACTTCTGGAGGCCTTTTCCTGAAGGTGATCGTTGAACGCCTGTAGGAAAATGAAGTTAGGAAGGTTGAATAACACATTGAAGACCAAATATCAAGCATTAGTATTTGGTAAAGACCTCTGTGAGGAATTGCAGCAGAGCAGTTGTACCCTCCCTTGATTCTTTTCTGGGGTGAGTTAGATATGCTTTCGCTACTAGCCTCCTGGTCAAATGGAACCACAAAACTATGATCACCCAATTTCCTTCTCTTAGAAGGAGTATTACGAAGCCATTTTTCACGTGTACCCAAGCTTTTCCTGCTGTGGTAGAAGGGCTTCGTTCCATCATCTACAATGTCATCCGATAAACATATGTCATTACCAAGATTATGTATTATAAACAGAATAAGAAAACAAACTCTATTGAGTACTTACAAGAATAAGAAAACTCGGCATCTTTCAATTTAGGACCTGCTTTCCAATACTTCGACGTCAGAATCTTCCTCACTCTTCTGTATCCATATCGGGATTGTGGCCTATAAGCCTTAACCATAGAGCTATTGCGCCTAAAAGATTTGTCATCATCATCTCTACCAATTCCTAACTTTACACTATTCCTCTGCTTCTTGAAAGAAGCACAAGAGACAGGGTTCCTGTAAAAAGGAACCTTCAACTGTACACTTCTCCCTGAGTTACATAGAACATTTTTATTCACATGATTCTTTGTTCGATTTTTTATACATTCAGGGTTAACTGCATTTAACTCCCCATTTAGTTTCTTATCATCATCTACCTGTCCACCAGCTCGATTATTACTTTTACCATCACATAAACTTTCATCATTGGACCATCCTTTTACTTCATCAGAAAGATCCAGGCTTGCCTTATTGCTCGTACAGATCTCCAGCTTCAAATCAAGATTTACATCCTTTATGATATCAGAACCCGTAACTACAGATGTCGGATCTAGAACAGACTCCATTCTGGTGTCTAACATATCTTCCACAGAGGATTTTGATGTCTGCACTCGGGCAGGGTCTTGTGTAAGTTCACTTTCTATAGAGCTTCCTTGATCAAGAACCTTTGATCCAATAGCCTTATCTCCTTCAATTGGTTCACATTTGACATCATCTGCATGGATGTCAAACGGACCTGTTCCCTCGGCATTACTGGAAGCAGAGCTTTCACTTTCCTGCAATAACTTCCCAGCTACAGCTGCCAATAATTCAAATGCACAAATCTGGCTTTCCTCTCCCAATCCCTTTCGCAACCTTCCTCTCTGAAGGAGGGCACACAAAATCGACAATATTTAAGCTAAAGCAAATGCATAAAACTCACAAATATTCAAAGACCAATTTTCTAATTCAGCTAGAACAACTTACTCTTGCTGATCTCGGTCCTTTCGGTATGGTGGGGCTCTGATAGCCCCCAAATCCATAGTCCAGCCTCTTCTTTAGCAGCATTACAGTAAGGATCTCGAATTCTCGAAAAAACAAGCGATATAATGTAACTAAACCGACCTTATCTGCAGGAAAAACGTATGAACAAACCATTAACCACAAACAATGAAAAAAAAGCAGAATCTTTAATTCGATGATCAAAAAGGAGGGAAAACATTTATTAAAATTATATAATAAATGGAACTTTGAAGAAGATGTATTTGTCCTAAATTGCTTGACCACTTTAACAATCCCAATCAACTAATCAATAAAATAAATTGGATAAGACTTTGATGTCAATATCAAAATTGAAACAAGAATATATGTAAGAACTCAACTCTCATGTTTTAAGAAACAGAAATAATAACTAAATTATTGCTCCATATTATTATTACAAGCTCTTCAAACATTTCACTTTCAATCACCTGATCTCATCCTAAGTACTAACCAATTCTAACAACTTTCCACCCAAAAAAAAAACGAAGCTTTAATAAAAAAAATGAATTCCGCTAGCAAATCCCAAAATTAAAATAAACAAAAACTTAAGACTTCAGCGATCAGATCTGCAATGATCAAGCAAAAAGTCAACAAAAAAGATCCCAAAAAAAACCAAAATTCCCAGATCAAATCAGAAAATAAAAAATGTGAAAAAGCAATCCGGACAATCAAATTGAGTTGGTCGGAATTACCTATGCAGATCAAATCTGAATTGGTTCAATCTATTATTGAGGAACCAATCTCACCTCGCTAAATTAAGATCGAATTAATACGTAGCAAATTAATATGTAGCAGTTTTTGTTTGAAGTTATGAAAATTGCAAGAGAATTTGGTTGAAGATGTAAGAAAAAATTGTGTAGAATTAGTAAATATGTAAAAACGTTGTTGATTGTGTCTATTTAGGTGAATATATATATATACATATATGGTTTAGTTAGCGTAAACTGAAAAACCTCTGGGTTTGGGAACCAATAAAAAACAAGTAGTGTCTAAAACCCCTTCTCCCTCTCAAACAGTTATAAAATAAATACGAAATGACTGTTGTATCCCTGGTTGAAACTTCCCTCGAGCTTACACCTGTAAAAAGGAGGAGATTAGGGGTATAACTGTAATTTCAGTCCTAAAAAAACACGATCGGGTGGGTGTATAAAAACTGAGCCCACTCGCCCGAGTTTTTTCTTGCAACCTAATTTAAGATGGGTTAGTAAAACCTAACTTGATATCTGAACCATTGGATTAACATTAAATAGGTAGTTGGATTTTATGCTATTTTTATGGGTGTTTCTATGGACAGTTTTCCTTTTGATTAGTAAAACCTAACTCTATATAGAGTTAGGCTCTAAGTACAACTCCACTCGCCCTTATCTCTCCCCCCACAGAATAGTCATTTGTCCCTTTTCTTGTTTTTCACTTTTTCTAGACCACAACTGCTTCTAGCCTGTTTCAAGGGTAGTTTAGTCCCACAACTTTATTTCTTTGTCTTAGATTTTTTATTTATTTTATGTTTAATCTCATTTTAATAATTTTCTTGATTAGGTGAAAGAATTAACCCTTGATGCCCTTTGTAAGTGGTTATCTAAAGTCAACTTTTTTAATCATATCATAAATGTAGATCAACTTCACCTACTGCTTCTCAATTACTATTACAAATATTACATTAAATATGTTATTTTTAATGGAAATAACATATTGGTACATTAACTTGTATTAAATTAATAGTTGTGTACTAGCAATTGATATAAACAATGTGTCAAGGAATCAAGAGATCCCCTCTCCACTTCAGAAAATGATATGAGTATTTTATATTTACATTCCAAAAACTTGAAAAAGACTAAATTTTCATTTAATATCCTCGACGGAGCAAAATTTAACTGTCAATATTACAGCTTTTGTCGAGATTTCATGAGTGACCTCTATTTAATAGGTTTAGTTATATAGTTATGGTAGAGATGGACATGAGTAGATTGACATGAGTATATGTTTGACGATCAATTTGATGGAATAGATAAATTTATGATTAAAAGATTATGAGTTAGATTTTTTCTATAAATATATTCTTAGTTTTATTATGCTTAGCGAATCTACGACCTGTCAACACTCGACAAATAATGATTGCGGATCTATATATAATCGAATTAGGTCTGGTACTGTAGCTTCATCAAATTTAGTTGATTTTTTTTGCCAATATTCAATGTACTACGTTACAACTGTTTTGAATATCATGTTAATATAATTATGAATACTACCTTAAAAGGTAGAGAAAATGTAACAAGATCATAATTGACTAAAAAATGTTGGCACACATATGTTAGTTAAAGAAATTGAACCTAGCTAACTTTTGTTGTTATCTTTATTACATTACAAATTTGGCACCAGTTATTATGAATCTAGATAGATGGTTGAAGCAATGTATGACTGAAACTATCAAATAAATATACCATCATAAGCACAAATTAGTTTATCGATATCATTGTCAAAATAGAGATAGTTTAATAATTAAAACAAAATAAAACTCTAATGATCTTGGTGGCCATTTTTGGTAGCTACTAGTGTATTGTACATACATTTATAAAATAGAACTCTTTAAGAAAATAAAATCCTTGTATCTTTAGAGGACTTAGAGAAGTTATTTTTGCATGACTACAAAATAATGATAATACTCCCTACTAAGTCCTAAAAAGAATTTTCCTAAAATACGTCACTAGGGTACATATAAAGAATAAATATGAAAATTAAATTTAACAATATGGAAATATATAAGGGAATCTATTTAATAGATCTTTCAATATAATATTTAAAATAAAGATTTTCTCAATTAATTAATTTTCTTTATTAGCATATTAATTTGTATCCTCTAGAAAAACTGAAAAGACAAATCTTAATAGTCGTAGATCATTCTTCCATGTAGGAAATTAATGTTCTATCATGCTATTAAATGGTGACCAACTGATTTCTTACTTTATTTGTTTATAATGACACTTTATTTGCTTAATATAAAGCTGATTTAAAATAGTAAAAGTATTGAATGTTATACTCAAAATACTGGGGCTATTACCACTCTAAAATATTTATTATAATTTATGCTAAATTTTAAGAGAACAATCATAAATAGTTATACTATTTAAATAAGTTAATGTGGTCTTACTTTTACATAATGTAGTAACAAATTGTGGAACCACTTATATTTCATTCATGAAGTGGCATGTTTTATCCTAATGCATGGTTCAATGAATAAAAAGTTAACATGTCATGTATTGCAATGATGTTTTGTAGATTCGACTTATCGTAAATATAAGAAAATTATTATTTAAGTATTTTTATATTAATGATATTTTGATTATATTGATTATTAATAGAATGTTTATGTTTTAAATATGTTACAAATGTTATAAAAAATTTAATATGTTATGGATCATCACAAACTAAAGACTACAACACATCAAGTAAGGTTTATAGCCAAAAAGAAAGAAATTATCTTCATACCCTGAAACAAGTTCGATCAACAATTACGTTTTAACGGTTAAATGTGCGTCTATTACATTTTATTTTACATATATATAATATCATGTAATTCAAGATTTTGATAATTATATCATATTTTAAATCATTTAACATAAAAAGAAAAAGCATCCTTTAATTGTAGCATTACAATTTTTTTTTTTAATTGAAATTTGAAGGTTTATCGGGATAGGAGTGGATGAGCGTATGGGCAGAATCGTTGATAAGCCGTAGCTGGACCACTTCCTAATTTCCCTCTTTGGTTCTTCACCACTAACAACCACCAATGCACTTATCCATCACATCCTCTTAGATAGAATCACCCACGTGGCACATTAAACATTACCTTGTCCAAATGAAATAATACCATCATTTTTTGTTCAGATAACATCATGAATCAATTACATGTACCCCATAAGTTAATTCGACTCATTTCATTTCACAATTCAGGCTATGGTACTTTTGAGTTTTGATGGTACCACTCAACTACATCCATTCATTTACTTCATTAACTTGTTCTTGCTTCTTGTTCAATTTAAGATGTATCCGCCAAAGTTCCTACAGTCAACTTCGATAAGTTTGCCAATAGAATTAGAAATAGATAACAAAAAAAAATTGAGCAAATGGGTTCATTGATTATTCACGTTTGTTAAAAAATAATAATCGATCATTTTAGTATGATTTTGTATATTTTCAATCATTCATGTTGGTATTATGTATACTTTGAGTGACCCATGTTGATATTATGTTGATCATTAGTAGGACGTTTATGTTCTAAATTTATAACACTGAATCATCACAAACTAAAGACTATAACACTATGAGGTTTATATAAGCAAAGAAAAAGTATACATAATATTCAATATAAGTGGTCAAAAATATATAAAATCATACTAAGATGATCGACTAAAACTTTTTAATAAATGTAAGTGATCAATAATTTCATTGGAGCAAATTGGAGCAAAATGTGATCACGCTCACATTAAGCGCCCCCTCACGCCGAACCCACAGCTTGAAAGGGAGTAAATCACGGTATGATCCCGAGGACCAGAGTGTATGGAGGCCTGTCTACGCTGCGCACTTAGCCTGGGATAAAACTCCCAAAACTGCCGCTGGCGAGGTTCGAACCCATGCCGATTGGAGCAATCTGCATACACCCTAACCACTGGGGCAACCCGTGGAGTTATCAATAATTTCATTTGATCAAAAAAGTTTGTAAACATATACAGGCAAATTCCTTCAATCCTTATTGATACGGACCCTATTTATACGGAGTTTGAAGTAAATGACTGAGCCCAAATCCATCAAGGGAAATGTCCATGAAGGATTACGGCCCATAGTTTACTAGGTCCTTGAGGCCGAATATCATGAAAGTATTTCACTAAAATACCTCATTAGTTCAACCGAGAAAGGTAATGCATACATACCCAAATTTTTGCTCCTCTACTTCAAGAGTAAATTGTTGAAATGGTTCAGGATAATATGACATAGTTGCACTTAGTCCCCAATAGTTACACGGTTGCACGTTAGTCCCGAAAGTGGCCAAAAAGTTGCACTTTAGTCCCTACGTCATCTTTTCCGCTAACATTTCAGGTTTAGCCGTTAAAACTGGGGTAAAAATATATTTTTACCACGTAAAGTTGATTTTTTGCCCAATTAGTGCTAAAATGAAACTCCACAACACTAATTGGGGTGAAGAAAAAAGGAAATTTTGGCGGGAGAGGGTTGTGGAGTTTCATTTTGGCACCAATTGGGGCAAAAAAATCAACTTTAAATCTTTAAAATTATATTTTGACCCCAATTTTAACTCCTAAACCTGAAATGTTAACGTAAAACTTGACATGGGGACTAAAGTGCAACTTTTTGGCCACTTTCGAGGACTAACGTGAAACCGTGTAACTATTGGGGACCAAAGTGCAACTCGGTCATACTGTCGGGGACCATTTCAGCAATTTGCTCTCTACTTGAACTTCCACAACTGATTTGAGCGTTAGAGTATTTGGGGTAATCACGGATCACACTTTCAGATACTATTATTCAAATATGTGAATAACAAAAGACATACTAGGACTAAAGCGAGCCACTCTTTCGAGTCTCGTCCTTCGGCTCAAAATAACATTGCTGAATCACGAGGAGTCTCGTTGTAGCAGAGGTGGTGGTATGGTGTTGTTGTGAATGTAAGAAAAAGAAAAGGGGCTAATTTCTCCATTTACTATTTATAATTACAAAATTAGACTCTCATTTTTTTGTGTATAGATTAACCTCAAAAATGTGTTCTTTATGAAATCTCGTCTTTTCCCTTTGTGTTAAATATATTTTAGTAATTTTTTTGTTAAAACAACGCATTTCAGTGGGCAAATTGAAGAATGGGGAAATCTAATTATTTGAAAAATGAAAAACTGCGGTCTCTGAATCGAATTATTGGCGATAATTGGGGGTGCTATTAGAAATTTAGCATATGTTACTAATCACAAAGTACAATAATGTGATTGGTGATCGAGCCAACAGTGAATATATTAATAACTATATTGATAACGTGTTAAAATAATAATTTAATGTGAAAATACTACATAAAATTTTAAACTATTCACAATATTGGATAATATTTCGGATAATATGAGATGTAGACCATTTAATCCGGTTCATAGGAACCCATAGTTAACGAGGAGTATATTTCAAAAAACTTGTCTTACCCGACTCTTGGGTGGAGGGGTGAGGAAGGTTTAGAATGAAACAAGGGGCGGGTGGATGTTTTGGGAAGAACTTTTGCAAATAGTTAAACCCTAAGTCTTAATCCGAAACACGCAAAACAAGTCACAAAACGACATGTGGGTTATAAACCACGTAAAAGTCGCTACTCATTGGCCGGATCTTACCCGGTTCAAACGAGCCGAACATATCAAATGCTCATCACTAGTCATAGTCCAGACTCCAGACCGTGGGATCCAAATTACTCCCTCCATCCCTAAATAATAGTCCCATTTACTTTTTCACGGTCTCCGAGACACAATTTAAAATGTAAATATTTTTAATTTTATATGTCTAAAAATTATAAGAACTTGATATTTAAAAAATATGTATCGATACGAATCTAACAAGATCTCATATGATTATTTTATCTCTTATCGATTAATAACAATTTACGGTCAAAACTTTCGAAGTTTGACCCAAAAAGTCAAAACGGATCTATTAAATAGGGATGGAGGTAGTACTATTTTACCCCCAATTCACTGTGTTCGAACCAGGACGTTGGTATCTGATTCAGACACTCGGTTGTCACTTGTCAAGTTGTGAAGCAGACAAGAAACCGAGAAAAGCTCTTGCTCATCTTTCAATCGGTACACTACCATCCCCTTTTCTCCAATTCATACTATATTAGCTAATCATAATATGATTTTATTCAATAAATTGTTATTATATTTTAGGATTTGATATTATTTTATGGGCTTAATATTCGTAATTTTTAATCAACTCATTTTTATGACGTTATTTCTATGAAAATTAGGATTTGCATCTGTAAAAATAAGTTAAGTTTATGGAGGTTGAATTCTTTAGACTTAAATTACTCAATGTTGGTTTGTATTTTGTAATATTGATGAAAAATATATCAATGGGTAATATGCACACTAGTTATACTTCTCTGTAGCAACTAGCAAGCAAGTTCTATTTAAATCAAAGCTATGTGTGTCGATTTACTGACTCAAAGTTTGTAAACTTTGTTTGTGATTCCGTTTTGCTGAGAAAATCGGGGATTGTTTGAGCATATCTCACTCCTAAACATCTGTGTGTGTTCTGTTGCGTAAATCGCTCGTGGTTAAGTATGTTACACCATGTAGTTATAGTACTCAGTTGGGTTGATTCAACATCAACATGCCCCGATCATGAACGGTGTGTGTGTGTGTGGGGGGGGGGGGCGTCGGTCTTACCCCTGAAATAGGGAGTTGTTCACGAATCGACCAAGAGTAAAGTGCAAACACTATCTACTACTTCACATTAGATAAGAAACATAGATAGTGTAATTCGTCATTGTGGTTTATTCCCGTTATATCTCAGAGCCACATAATATAAAATCGTTAGACTTCATAGGACATGGATATAAGTTTGAGATCATTCCTCTAGATTCAAAATGTTCTAGATTCATACTTGTATAATGTATACTAATACTGAATTCCGCCGTGTAGTAAATTGACCTTCTCTATAGTATCTTTAAGTTAATATGCAAGCTCTTGTTTGCAAGATTAGTTGTAGTCTAATAATAGTCTACACCATTTGGGAATTTATAGTGCCTCAACTGCCTTGACGAATTGACTAAAGTTTCAATCTGTGTTGCAACATGATAAAATTTTGACCAAATTTCTTTAATTCTATTTATGTTATGTATTCTCATTAAGAAACGTCTTATCTTATTTGTTTCCCGACATAGAATGTGATAGCGAGTTTCTGCTGTTTACTATGTGAAATACTTCTTGTAACTCTACCTCGAAGAAACATATACTTTATCCTTTGACAAACATTCTTAATCAAGAGAAAACAAGAAGAAACAGTTCTATAACAGATGCATTCTCCTTTTGTCTACGCTAACTCGCTAAGCTTGTTATTTGGTATTAGTTTAGTATATATTTGGGATGACTTTTTTCAACTTCAACTTCATGTGTATGTCTCTGCGTTTCATCTTGAATTTAAATTTTTAGTTCAAGTTTTCTCGTAGCATCTAAAGCTACAATGTGGGCCTTTGCATCCAAATGTCTCGCTGGTAATGCACGGTCGAAGAATAAGTTTCTAAAGCCAACTCAAGATGCAGTAGACGGTTCGGATGATGAGAATTCTTCTATCACAGGTCAAGAGGAAGGTTTGGAATGTCCTATATGCTGGGAGTCCTTTAACATTGTTGAGAACATCCCTTATGTCTTATGGTGTGGCCATACACTTTGTAAAAACTGCATCTTGGGCTTACAGTGGGCTGTTGTCAAGTTTCCCACTTTACCTATACAATTGCCACTCTTTATATCCTGCCCATGGTGCAACCTCTTGTCAGTCCGCGTAGTTTACAAGGGAAAACTCAAGTTCCCTCAGAAGAATTTCTTTCTTCTTTGGATGCTTGAGAGCTTAACTGGGGACAGAGTGAGATCACACTCGACAGAATGTGGAGATCATCAGTCAACCATGACATCTAAACCAAAAGCTTCCAGCACTAGCAGCTCTAACCAACTGAGGCCCCGACTTCTCAATAATTCAGAATCATCAGGAACAAATGTCGATAACCCTAATCCAACCAGTTACCAAGGTGTGGAGAGATTTCATTCTTCTCTGCATGATTCCCTGATTTTCTTGTTTAATATGACAGCTAAATTCCCCTTGGTGATGATGTTTCTACTTATCGTCTTGTATGCAATACCTGCAAGTGCAGCCATTTTGGCCTTGTACATACCCATCACTCTCCTGTTCGCAGTTCCATCTGTTCTCCTTCTTTACTTCGCCTACCCGATTTTGGATTGGTTGGTGAGGGAAATTGCCGCTTGAGGACAATGAATCAGCATATGTGAAGTATAATTACGTTCACCAAAAAATTTGACGACTCAACCACTATTGCTTTGAAGAACTTGATATTCTGAACATGTTACTGGTTTAATGTAATGTAGTTCTTGCATTTGGCTGGTTCAAGCTTGTAGCTCAGTTTGCAGGCGAACCTGCGTACGAGAAGACTTTGGTGACTTCTTGTTCCTGCTCTTAGTATAAATGGTTACTTAGATTCTATTATCCTGAAGAAACAGATTCTCCTAAAGCAAGAATTTGGCTAGCCTTTTTTTGTATTTTCACCTTATGATTGGTATGATGTACAATATTGATTGCAATTATCTTTATTGCTAAGACTTAAAAAAGATGTTTTCATGTAAATATTTTAGTTACATTGTCAAGTTTTCTATATATATGTTTTGGTTGTTTGTGTTTGATGGATTAACTGTTAACTGCTCACGAAATGGTAATATGATATATTTCATATTCTTTCATCGAGGATGATCATCTACCTCCTTTTGATGTCTCATTTCGTATATAACGTGTTACCAAGTGCATTGTATTGCACTATATAGGTTCACAAAAAGTTTGTGAGATTCATATTACAAAACTTAGAACACTACCAAAACAAAGTGAAAAAACAAATTATTGTGATTCTATCTTTCTCTGCCACTGAAAACTAAATAGCAAAGTGATGATTACTTTATAGACAAAGAGAAATTGAGGACGACTCCTCACCAAATTAATAACCTTTAATTTGTTTGTCGTCCATTTATGAATAGTTTGTGGTACAACGATGAAAGTCATCAGGTGTAGGTGCGATAATACTGTCATATGATTGTGAAGTGACTCGAGTTACTCATATTGTGAGTGCACTACCCTAACCTATTTCGAATACATCTGAAATAAATTCAAGAACATATTCGAAGAAATTTTGTCAGCTAAAGAATTTTGCTTCATCCCTTTCTAATATTGTTTTTCTTTTTCTTACAATCTACTATTTTAAGTTGAATTTTAAAATTTATGTTTTACAATATCTTTGTGAAAAAATATATAATGGTAGTATTTTACTATTTTTAGCATTCTGACCATTAGATTCTGTTTTATCCTAATCTATATAGGTTCGCTTATGAAGTTTACCCCATTGTTACTATTATCTTCATTATGAACAGAAGAGCCATTTCTAGGTGTATTTACTTTTGATTGTAGGTCAACTTCCACGTACGTATTCTCTCCAATCATATGATTAAAGCTAATAGCCTTAATTTTAGCCCCCATAACTTTTGTTTCCTG
The DNA here is from genome assembly GCA_003412495.2 of Echium plantagineum. Classification (NCBI taxonomy): domain Eukaryota; kingdom Viridiplantae; phylum Streptophyta; class Magnoliopsida; order Boraginales; family Boraginaceae; genus Echium; species Echium plantagineum. The sequence goes on along the minus strand of CM016563.1, from coordinate 14,097,287 downwards.
TTTTTCCGTCAGGGCTTTTATAGTTACATCCCAGAAATACGCTGGATTAACCACCTCATCATCAATATCGTTTTGCACACTCAGTTGACCAGATTACTCCATCGCGTTGACTCCATTCTAGGTTCAAAGCCCGGTGGATACAGTGGTGATTGGGCTTGGGGGATAAGTTCGTGGTTGAGAAGTGCAAGTATGGTCACGAAATAAACGAGTGATTTGCATATCATGTGCGCATTATATTCTTACTACGAAAATAAACAATCCTCTAAAGACCAAGTGGGAGAATGTAAGAATATTATTATCATATTAATAATATCATCATTATGTTGATCATTAGTAGGATGATTATGTTGCAAATCCGTTACAAAACATTACAACCGTTACAAAGGTTATATACTAATTAACCTTGATGGACGGTTACTACACACTTATTTTGAGATGAAGTTGATAATTTCTCTACCTATAAATAGACTCATTTCTCCATATTATCACAAAACTAAAGACTATATAACACAAGTAAGTTTATAGGGAAAGGGAAAACGCATCTTCATACCTTGAGGCAATTTCTCGGAATCAGCAATACTTTCGGTCCAAATCGATTCATATCAATTACGTCTTTAAGGCTACAAGGTGTGTCAATTATATTTTATTTTACATGTATGTCATAATCATGTAATTCAAGATTTTGGAAATTATGTCATGTTTTGAATTATTTAACAAGTAGTACTACATTTGATATATCAACGAATAATTGATATTTTGATAATTTTTAATATACTTTTTAATTAATTTTAAAATATATATGAAAATGTGTAGAACGTAATAGATATTATTCCGTACTCCCTCCAATCCAAAAATAATGTCTTTCTAGACATTTCACACAAACTAAGAAACAATCATTACATTCGCAATTTCCATTTATACCCCTATAAAGCAATCATTAATAATCCACTTTTCAATTAACTATATAATACAATCATTACTTTTTAGGGATATTAAGGGAAAAAGTGATACATTGTGCATTGATTTATGTAAAAAGACAATCTTTTTGGATATTCTTGAAATGTCTAGAAAGACATTATTTTTGGATTGGAGGGAGTATTAGATATGAATCGAAGGTTCGAAATTAAAATATTAGTCCGTATTAGATTCTGTGGCGTGGGCCCTAGCGCATACCAGAATTCCACCGTCCACGAAAGCACACACGCTTTCTTCTCCCTCTTAAAACTCAATTTTACTTACATTTTCAGCTCATCTGCTTTCAATACACACAAACAAACATTGCCTGCACGATCTATAAAACTCCCAACTAATTGAATATTCACCAAACTATTACCTGCATTTTTCTCAAACATGTAATATCTCTTTTTCACAACTTCATGTCATTCCATAAATATATCCTCTGTCCCAAAAATATTGTCCAGTTTTGAATTTTAATATAGTATTGAGTATTTTTATCTACTTATATGATCATTTTATTTCAGATTAACTGTTACTTAATAACGTAAAGTTTATTAATCTTGATCGTTGACTGTCAGACTTGAATAATGACACCTGTAAATTATATATTTTTCTAAATTTGTCTAATACAATAGTACGAGTTTAGTTTGCCACTTTTACTTAAAAAAATTGATTATGTCAGTATAATATAAAGGATGATATTAAAATAATAGAGTTTTGAATTCGAAAGGGCTAAGATAACGTATGGAGTTTCGTAACTGTTACAGTTTCGTATAGTTATGTGGCATTAATTACATATATGAAAAATGGAAAGTATTCGGTTGTTATTATTGATTGCTGCATTCAGTTCTTCTTCTTTATTCTTGCTTTGACTTTTTTATGTATGGGTCTTTGTTGAAATGTCTTGATTTAGTTGATAGTTGATTTTATGGGTATTTTTATTAATAGATTTATTTGATATTCCAGCTCTTTGATTGTGAATTGCATTTGGGATTTTGTCACAAAGAAGAAAGTAAACAGGTATGCTTTTTTATTTTTGGTAAATTGCTATGGTGTTTTGGAAATTTTTATGATCTTACTTTTGGATTATTTGTGTAATTGAATTTGTATCTTGTTCCCCTTTTGTTGACTTGGGGGGTTCTGATTTTGGATGATCTTGATTGATATTTGGTTGGAATTTGGCATGCCTCTTTTGGGGTTATTACTGATTTATCATCGGATTTTCATTTAGTTCACTTTGAATTTTCTAGTTTCTTTTATTTGGTTATCCTATGGGATGTTGATCTACCTGATCTTAGATCTCGGTAATACATAATTGTCTCGTGTTTGGCCTGTTTTGTATTTTATTCCGGAGACTTGATGGAGTATTATGGATAGGATGATCGCGATGATTTCTGATAGTATAACAGCCTACTCTTCGACCGCCCCTCCTTGCACCCTGCTTCTGTGGGACTTGGGGAGCCTCTTTCGATGAATCGGTACATGTTGATGTATGTGTAAATAGTGTTATCTGTATTATCAATTGATGAAACATGTCAGAGGTATTTTCATAACTGGCATGGATTGCCTGCGCACTTTGCTCCTTCACCAAATTACATAGGAACATGATGTATACCAAGTAAATCAATTTGTAATAGTAGATGACGTACCCTGGTAAACTAGTTTAAACTCAGTACGCGAGAAAAGAATCCATAGTCAAAATATAGCTTTACCAATTTCTTTTGCAAGAGATAAGGATTAATCAAAATTTATAGTTATTTTGTTTTATGCCTTAGATGTACATTTTGCCTTTATAGTTCCAAGCATCAGTTGATGCTCTCTTCAGTTGTCACATTAGTCTCGATTGCCTGAATTAAAACTGGGGGCTAAGGACTGGTTTAGTGGTAGAATATTCAATCGATATGGAAGATGTTTCAGTTTCGAAATATAGAGATAGTATGTACTGTTAAAGAAAATCTGAATTAAATTCCAGACTGAAAGTGAAGGTTGTAGAGCGGTAATATACTTGTCTGCAATCTGCATAATTATTTGCTGTATTGATCTTTGAGTAACTTGTGTGCTTATTGAAAGCTGTGCCTTCTACATTTAGATACTGTGTCCTTGATGGCTCACGAAGGAGATGACTTAGCATTAGATGGACAAAAGAGCAAGCTGGACGGGGGAGCCTCTGGGAATAAGTTCATAAAGAAAACAAGTCATCCAATTGGTAAAAGTTCTGTGACCCATCCTCGCAGAGCATCTGTTGGCTCCTGTTTCAATAGTGATGGTTCAAGAACAGATTCATCAAGGAAACTCAGTTTTGTAAACAATAAGGAAGATGTTATTCCTCATTATCTCAGAGCATCCACTGGTTCTTGTCATGATCTTTGTAAATACGGGACAAGGCATATTGTTGAAGAGAAACCTTGGCACTCTTTTTCAAAAAGAGTAGTAAAGACATCATCCAGCAAGCTGCTTTCCAAAGAACATACTATTTCAGTTGAAAGAAATAAGGTGACGGATGCGAAGAACAAACCCAGAGAAACTAAGACACATTCTGAGGAACTCGATCCTTCACCCGATGAAACCATCGCGCAAAACTCCTCTGGATTCATCAAGGATGAAGTTTGTTTGCCTTCCAAGGAAATTGAATTGTCTTCTGAAAAATTGGAAACTGCAACAGATGTACTAGAAACAGATTTGAAGAGCAACATGTCCTCAAGACACGCTCCCTTGATACAACGCAAAGCTGTATTAGTGAAAGCATCACATTCATCTGAAATTTCAAAAGGAACACTTAGGAATGGCAGAATCAATAGCAAAATCAAGGATGAAAAACTTCCACAGGCATCCAACCCTTCTCGTCCCACTGATGCTTCACAAGGAGGACTAGGGAGGAGCAGAAAACATGGTGACATGAAGGGTAGGAAAACCTTAGCAGAATCCAAAGCTTCTCAAAAGGAAGTACTGAAGCCTTCAGAGAATCCGCCTTCCTCCATGATGTCCATCAATAAGATTAGGAATTCGACTTCAAGGAAGAATGGTAACTCCAAGCCTGTACCTCTGAAGGATCGGAACATAATAGAAAAAACTGCCAATGCCAAGCAAAGGAAGAACGAGAAAGCTTCTGTCAAGATTTTGGATGCTTCGGAGGCAGGTACTAATAAAACTCTTGGCAAACCCATTAGGAAGGGAGGTGTAGCTGCATCATCTCGTAAACAGGATCAAGATGAGGAAGATAAAACAGCATGCGATCATCATGACTGGGAAGAGGAAGAGGGAGAAGGAAAAAGAGATAAAGAAGAGAATGGGGTCATGGATGATGCAACAACTAAACTAATCACAACAAATAGAGATGCTTCTAAGGGGAAAAGGAAAGAAGGTGTGGAAAGTAAGATCACCCGGACACTAAGAAAAGGTACATCAATGCATTCGAAAGATAAAGATTCTTCACCTATGAAGTTGAACTTCAGGAGGGGCATAGTGGTTCAGCTTCATTCTGATAATAGTACTCCAAGGAGACTTAAATTTAGGCATGCAAGAATTTTGTTGGGAAACAAAGATGGCAAGGGTGATGTGAAGAAAATCAGTAAGAAGAAAGGAGTAAGTGAGGACAAAGATGTTGCAGATCCTAGCTCCAAAAAGATTGTTTTAAGGCATCAAGATGTGAAGGATAAGAAAATCGATCCAGGTCTGTTCAATAATGTCATTGAAGAAACAGCGAGTAAGCTAGTTGGAAGCAGGAAAAGTAAGGTTAAAGCCTTAGTTGGTGCTTTTGAAACAGTTATCTCCCTCCAAGAGAGTAAATCACCCATAAATGCTGCAAGCTGAGTCAAGAAATTAGTTCTTCCTTGGTGAACCTGATGATTAAAGATCATAAGGAAGCCTCATGGAATAACCTCGCCTCTCTACTGGAGGATTTACTTCTCATTGAATATATATACATCAAAGTGAGGTCATGATGCTGGATATGGAATCGTACTCTTTTTGTTGGAGTTTCCCTTTACCCTACAGTTCTTTTTTTTTTTTCCCATTTTCGTCTCATGACTTCACGTTTAGAAGGCTCAACTTCAAGCTGACATGGTTGCTAATTGTTATAGAGAATTGAATGATATCGTTTCCGTCAATCAGGGAAATGCATCATCAAGTTGTAATTTTCTCTTGGTTTGCCTTAATTATGTGAGCGTTTTTCAGGATTGTTGCTGCTTTGGTTTGTGGTTACACTGTTGTGTACTAACGTTTCTTGACTCGGGTTATGCTCGGGTTATGCCGGAGTGCAATAAAAAAAATGGCTTATTTTCATTTTGGACCTGAATTATGACAAAAGTTTTATTTTGGACGGTGATACTATCCTTAGACTCAAGTTGCACCCTATACTTTGGTAGTTTGGTTTGTCTGATTTTGCACCCTAAAACGCTAATTTCATATTGAATTTCCTTTTGAAAGAAGGGCAAACTCGGAATATCACATACATTAAATTTTTGGGGTCCTTTTTACAAATAATTAAACTTGTAAATTGAAAATCAATCCCACACTTTATCTTCTTCATCAAACATGACCCCTCCCGCACCCCACCCTTCATCTTCTTCATCAAAATGTCAACCTAACAAAAAATGACCTTTCATCTTCCTCATCATACATACAATGCATCAACCCATCAACTCTTCAAAAGATTCAATTTTTAGCCTAAATTATCAAACCAATTTTCAATTGCATAAACATTTCTCATAAATTCATCAAACCAACAATAAAAATCCAAACTTTTTTGTAGGGATGGGGGGAGGGGGCTGATCACGAGTTTGTAGGGGGGGGGGGGGGGTTGGTCGCGACTTTCAGGGAGGAGGTGAGTTGGTCGCGATTTTCAAGGGGGGGGGGGTTGGTCGCGATTTTCAGGGATGGGGGGTCTGGTCGCGATTTTCAGGGGGGTAGGTTAGTCGCGATTTGTGAGTTGGTCGCGATTTTCAAGGGAGGGGGTGGGTTTTGGTCACGATTTTTAGGGGGGGGGGATGGTTGTGGTGGTTGATTGGTTGTGGTGGTAGGTTATGAGGTTTTAGTGGTGATGGTGGTGTTGAATGTGGGTAGTGAAGGTAAGGGAGGAAGAAGAAGAAGAAGAGAATTTTGTTAATTTTGAATTTTAATATTATCAAAAAGTGCCCAAAAAATTAATAAACTTATTATTCCAAGTTTACCCTTGTTTCTACATAAGTTTACAAGCTAATATTGCGTTTTAGGGTGCAAAATGAAACAAACCGTAGTATAGGTGCAACCGTCCAAGTTGAGTCTTACGATAATATCAGGATCCAAAATGAAACCTTTTTCATAATTCATGGTCCAAAATGAAAATAAGCCTAAAAAAACAACTCCATAGTTGGTGTTTTGTTAGTAGATACCATCTAAAATAAAAATAAAAATCAAACCTCATCATCATGTGACCAGATTAGTTGGTATTTTTGGACTTTTGACTAAAAAAAATCAACTGAAAACGAAAATTAAGAGAGCATATACTCATATAGGTTGCTTGTACTAATATAAATGTTCTGTTGGCCAATCAATTTCCCAGTTGGAAATTTATAAAATCACATGCTTCAAAGTTGCATATTTTAAACGCAATGAAAGATGAATATTTGGAGCAACTAACTGTCAATATCAATTATCATTATCAAGATTGCCAAAGCAAGCCCAAGTTGCCAACTTGATATGCTAGTACCACAACCTCCATACTCATAACGTTACCACATTTAATTTAATATTACTCTGTCTCTAAAAGATTATCACATTTTGACTTTTGCTAGTCAAATATAATAAAATTTGATCATGAATTCTCATTTAACAATAAGGAATAATATAGCCCTGTGAAACCTTAATAGATTCGTCTCAATATATATTTTTAAAATATCAAATTTTTATAATTTTTTCGCATGTAGAATAATAAATATTTACATATCAATTCTTGTTTTGTTGACCATGAAAAATCAAAATATGACAATCATTTAGGGACGGAAGGAGTACTTAATATTCACAAAATAATTATTTTTCTAATTAATATACGACTTTTAGTTAAATCAAAACTATTAATAATAAAATAAACTCCCTAGTACTCCCTCAATTTCCAAAATATTGTGCATGTTAAATTGCTAATGTTCAAATAATGAGTCAATTGTCAAAATTAACGAACTTTGATATCATTATTGAATCACATAATTTTAGCTTGAATATAACAATAGTAGTAAAGTAGGAATAATATGTTGCATTTTGATACTTTCCCAAAATATTACACAATACATCAAAGTTTAAGAAGCCAACAACTCAAAATTAGAAAGGGTATATTCTATTATTACCTATTATCCAGAAAATGACAGAACCTTTATTTTGATGTCATCCATGACAACCATTTTGATACTACTCTAAAAAGTGTATATCATTCATACCCCCACAATTTTCATAATCATACATTCATAACCCAGTCATCATATTATGTGACCATAACTTCAACATTTCCCCCTTTTTTTTTTTCTTTTTGTAAATTAGCGATAGATGTGAGTTTCGAACCAGGACCTTTTGGTCACTAGCAAGAGCTTTTTTCACTAGACTATTCGATTAACTCTTAACATTTCCTATTTAATGAAAAAAAACCCCATCTTATCCTCATGTTCTAGCTTAAACCTTAGTTACTATACGAACACCTAAATAGTATTCTATAATCGAAAGTTGGTTTGATGCCCCCTCTATTTCTAAAAATAAAAATTTAATCCGTCCCTAAAAGATTGTCATATTTTGATTTTTATTGGTCAAATATTAAGAAATTTGATCATAAATTCTTATTAAACGTATTGTCATGTGGGATCTTGTTAGATTCGCGTCGTCTCAATATATATTTTTGAAATATCAACTTTTTTATAATTTGTTCGCATGTAAAATAAGAGATACTCCCTCCATCCCAAACTGTTTGTCCACTTTCTATTTTGGGAGTCAAACTCTACAAATTTTGACCATGAATTCTCATTTGCCGATAAGAAATAATATAGTTGTTAGATTCATCTCAATGTATATTTTTGAAATATCAACTTTTTATAATTTTTACGCTTGTAGAATTAGAAATATTTACGTTTTAATTTGTGTCTAGGAAACCGCGTAGGTCAAAATAGGACATCCAATTTGGGATGGAGGGAGTATTTATGTTTTAATGAGTGAGAAAAATGTCATTCACTGCCTTTAATGATATATCAAGGATTACAATTTACTTAACGTTTTCATTTTCACTAAATTTTTCATAATCATATAATTTTTGACTATGTTACAAAAAAGTCAAAAGAATATTAATCTAAGAAAATAATTTATGAATAATTTGATAATACTATCCTTTTACTTTTTACTGTTATCAAGAAACTACTTAAAATGTAAATATTTCTAACTTTCTATATAAAATAATTATAAAAATTTAATATTTGTAAAATATATATTGCAATGAATCTAACAATATCTCAAATGCCTATATTATTTCTTATCAGATAATAGAAATTTGTAATCAAAATTTCCAAAATTTAACGTCAAAAATAGAAAGTAAAACTACTATTCGAGAATGATATGTATTAAAATAATAAATATAGGTTCATTTATAGATAAGTTTGATGATCTGTTATGCACACACCCAAATAATGATTTTTAGGTGAGAAAATATAATTATACCCCTATTTTTAAGTGTAGTATTTTAAAAAAAATTAAATTTTTTTTAGTGAAAAATAAAAGCGTCAATTAAAAATAATGTAGCTAGCATTGGAGTGTGTATAAGGAGGCCAAAGCCTGAAGTTGCTCAAACCCATTTCTCGTTTGTTTCTCTCTTATTATGCAAATTGCTTCAACCACTCCTAAGATCTGATTTACCCATCAAACTCAATTGTAAATTCAAGATTTTCTTCCATTTATTGAATTTTTATAGAAAGTATATTTCTTACTCTTTCTTTTGGATCTTAATTAAAGTTTAACTCTTTTTGCATTTTTGGGCATAATCCTTGAATTATTTTCCTTTTAAGATGCAGGTGCTATCAGTTAAAGCAGAATTTTGAGTTGTTTAGCTGAAGTGGAATATTTGAGGTTTATTGCTATCTTTACAAACCTCTAAATTTGTTTATTACTTTATTAAAAAATGTTGTTTTTTTTTTCTTGTTATTATTTTAGTAAGTTAAGACCTCGGGCATATTAATAAGGTCTCGAGATTTATTCATCTATACCAATTGATTTTAGCATGAACGTTCACGAACTCTCGTCGTTTTTAGTAATTGTTACTCATATCCAGATTGGTAATGGTTTGTTGAAACTTCTTGAGGGTTTAGTCTAAAAGTTTATTGTTTATGTGTATAATCAATGTAGGTTATCTTCTTTATTACTGAGTTTTGTTTTCATTTGCTGCATATGTTTAAGCTAAACTATTATTTTTATTTGTTTTATTCAATTATTTGATATAATAAGCTCCACTTCTTGACTACTAGCCCCCTGAGCTCCAGAATTTGTTTACTATGTGTGAGGCCTCAGAAAGAAAACGCAGTATAATTAAATTGAGAATAGTTTTTTGTTATAGCATTTTTTATTGTTTCAATGGGCACTAATATGAAAGGTTTAAATTTAAAGAGCTTAATTAGAGTTTGCTTAAATTTTTTCGAGTGTGTGATGGTCTATGGCGAGTCTTTGCTTGAAGTTCTTCTAGTTTGCTATGGTGGCTTATCATCTGGCGAAAGTCATTAATCTGCGTGTTCTAGTTTGTTATGGTGGCGTATCATCTGGTGAAAGTAATTGATTTTGCTGTTGCAGGTAAAGAAGATGAAACTGGCAAAACAATATCGCTGCATTCACTCAGCAAGTTGTATGTGCACTAAAGGCCACCTCACTGAAGAAGTCATATATCTGATTTTTGAGCATTTGAAATGGAATCCTAAGTTAATTGCAGCTCTTTCTTGTGCTTGTAAATGGTTTGATGATTTTGCTAAAAGAGTTCTGTGGAAGGAGTTTTGCAAAACACGGGCTCCTAAAATGATGCTAGACCTGCAATCTGGTGGCAGTCATAGTGCTGATGGCAATTGGAGGGCTCTAGGAAAGCTGCTTATATATTGTTCAGGTTGCAAAAAGGGTGGTTTATTTAATTGTGTTAACGTGTCTGGTCATTTCGTTTATAGGACTCGGTTTTCAAGGACATCAGGCAAGAGCTTTTTGCCACCACAATGTAGAACAGATGTGTTGTATATGTCTGACCCTTGTGAGCATCTAGACCAAGGGGATGATGGGGATATTGGCTTTTTCCGTGGAATTTTCAAGTCTTTTGCTATGTCAAAGGCACGTAAAATGATTATTCAGAAGGGCACTCCACTACACCCAACGGAGTTCTGCCCTTATTGTAAGTCGAAGTTGTGGAGCATGCTTGAAGCAAAGATGATTCCATCAAGTGCCAGCTGCAGGTTAGGCGCTTATGATGATTCCATCGAATATTATGTATGCCTCAATGGGCATGTGTTAGGAATTTGCACCCTCTTACCGTTGTCTGATTCGGAAGGAGCATCCGAAGTGGAGTGACGAAAATTAGAGCTAAGGTCAGTTTCGTCCTTCCACTGATCGTTCTTCTATTACTTCATACTCTTGGTTTCTTCAGTAGGTCTGAAGCTTCCCTTTGCTTTTACAATTCCTCTCCCCATTAAGATCTCTTGATTTTGTGCTGGCTGAGGCACAAATACAAGCTTACCTCAGCGCACATGTGATCCTGAGCTTCCAGTTTTGTTGCTTCAATAGTTATGGTTTATGATTAATGATGTAATAAGCACAACCCTGTATTGTAGGGCATTCGACATCACAAAGTTGTATCTGGCACACATTGTCAATGTAACGACGTAAAAGAAGCTTGTCTGAAAGGCCTACATATTGACCATCCTAGCTGTGGATAGCCATGCTTGGTTGTTCACAGGTGCATCTTCCAGTTTCCGGAAGGGCAGTTGGAAGCTGTTGTCAACTAGTCATCCTACAGTTGTTTGCTCTTATTAGTTTTCCCTGCAGAATCTGCAACTCTTATGTATATTATCAACCTTAATCTATGTATGTAACCAGTCTGAGTTATCTACATTTATAGCAATCAGAAATATGATCATGATCATACTTCGACAAGTACATGCCTCAGTTGCGGTTGGGAGTCAGATTGTACTGAGCCTTATCAATGTGATTATTTCGTTACCCCATGATTGTTTCATCATCATTCCTTTCCAATGTGTGATCTCCAACCAGACCTTTTAATTCCACACCCAGCGCAACTTGTTGCTTCAAGTGGGCAAAAGGTCGGGTTCGGATCGAATTGTTTTATTATCATTCAATTCATATAGTGTTGAAAAACTTAGAATTTTTTTAAAAATATTTAAATACTAACCTAAATTCACATGGTCATATTGAATCTGCAATTAGGATTGTACGACATAAACCTATGAATTTTATTCAAAAGAAATCCATCAATATACAGTTCAAGCAATTACACAAGATGTCATAGTTACGATAGTCCATAGCTTGATACCCAAACAATGAAAGTTGATGAATGAATGTTGAAGAAACTACAAATATTACAGCACAGACCAAAACTGAGTACTTGAGGTAAATGTGCATCCCAGCAACAGAACAATTTGACTCCGTTCTAATGGACTCGAGCATTCGAATTTGAATATGAACTCAGGTCAAGTACTAGATATGTTTACTACAACTTTCGAGATCAAGGGATCAATGAACTAGTACTCACAAATTGACTTTCACAAGATAACGCAACCACATCTATTCTGTTGTGGTTCTTCGATTGGCTTCTTCTCTGCTGCAGTATACATCAGTAGCTCAATCAGAAGTTTCGAGTAGATATCAAAATGAAAAATTCTGAGGACAACATTATAGAAGCAATATGTGAACGAGTAATCAGCACTTGCTAGGTTAAAGTGGTTAGAAGAATCAGAACAGGTAGTCCGCTCTTACTTTTTTCAGTGTGTGGAGGCTGAACAACAACAAGCATGGTAGTCACACCACCGGGAAAATCACACATTGAGCTTCTATACTCTTCTACAGTTCGGTTATTCTCTAGTATTTTTCCTGCACTTATCAACTTGACATCCTTGATCGTACGAGGACCATTATCTTTGTCTGTTAAAAGCATAAAATTTGAAGTCAAAATATTGTCTCCATATAACAGTCTCTCAAACCAACATCTATCCGGTTGTTGTCAAAATAGAGAAGATTGTTTGCTAAACGTAATGCATTAAGAAAATGAGGTATCTACACATTCCAATTCTCAGATATCATATCAATGCGTTGCCTAGAAGGCATTGCATGAGAATTGGATTTAAATTGGTTAAAGGAAGGTAAACTATTAAGTATTGAATGTTCAGAATCATTTCATGATACCAGATGAGAAATTGCTATCATTGCCAAAAAATAGCATTAGGTATCCTAGCGAATCCACATGAGAATACTTCTAGCACAGAACGCTCACAACCATGTTAGCCAATAGATGACAATTGACAATATAGATTCATGTCATTGTTGTCACCCTCTGTGTGATAACAACGGGAAATATGCAACAAAATCAACTTTTGTACTATTGATCAATGTAATTCACAGTTCGTGGTAACTGATTTTCTTTGTTATCCTAGACAGGTTTCGAGAACTTTTTACACTAAGTGTCGACAATGATTATCAGTAAAAAATCAAAGCTCACTATAATTAGTTGAGAGAGTTCTCTTAGCTTAGAGATATTTTTGACGGTATAGTGTCAGAACACTCCTAGCACAGGCCTTGGAACTGTAAAATTCTACACATGAGTTAAAAGATTACTAAGTCAAGTTCCATATTTCGAAATCCTAAGAAAATAACAAGGGAAGATTACATATATCGTTTAACACCCAAGCGGAATTTCATCTACTCAGTAGTTCGTAAAGAATGGAGAAATAAATATACTATTGTAACAGCAGAAACTGAAGCAGTAGTGAATTACCTTTAGGCCATTGAGCCAAAATAATTTCCTTCAAGGTTGCAACACTAGCAGCAACAGGGTAACTTTTCGGGCCGATATCTGAACCATCACTCAATCTAAACTTGATCTCCAACTGATCTTGCACTCCACCCATCTCTATACCAATATAAAAGATATACCAATCGAAGCACCAAATCCCAAAATCACCAATAACCAACTAGAAATTACAATACTCGGCACCCTTCCTCTAAAATGTATACGACTTCAACTTGTATTGCGAAAATTGTGTTTTCCCTACAATCAATTGAATTCATCAAAGTCCCTCAATTATTTCCAAACCCAGACAAGATCAAAAGCCTATTATACTGTTACAAACAAATTGAGAGTTAAAGTGATATTAAGATTAACACTACATACTAAAAAACTAAATACAAACCCTTCAGGCATTCACAATAGATCAGAAGAATATTATTTACTATGAACACCAATCAATAAATGCAAAATATTTATCCATATGACCAAAAAGAAAGAAACAGGAATCTTTTGACAGCTATTACTAATTAATCAAAAGCTCTTTTTTAGAAAACATTCGCCCCTTGTCCGAGTAACATCAGGTGAACATTTAAAACAATATTTATTTACTTACAAAAAGTAATAGTGTATGATGTATCACAATCAGCTCCAAATCATTCAATCAGTTCAAAAAAGTCAAACAGTATCAAACTTTTCCCAATTGGGTTGAAACAAACAGTTTAGAAGCGAAATTACTTGACCGAAAATCATTTAATTACTAAAAAAGTCAAAAAGCATCAAATTTTTACCAATTGGGTTGACCAAACCAGAATTCAAAAGCAAAGTTTCCGATAAAAAAACTTAAAACTAAGATACAAATCTACTTACTTGATCTGAGTAATCCTTATTTAGCACAAAAATATATTTTATGTTGTTGGGTTGATCAAGAAAAACCCCAAGTATGAAGAGAAGAAGCCATAAGCGTGTATAATGCAATAAGAATACAATTATTTGATTGTTTTGTGTGAAGTTTAATGGGAATATTAAAATAGTGGAATTGAATAATATGGAGACATTGAAAGTTTAATGGGAATATCAAAGTTACAAAATCTAGCATTTGCATCAATATTAATGCAACTTCAAACTATAATTTCATAGCGTTATTTTCTCCATATTTCACTCGATCGTTTATTGATCTCACTTATTCATCTTTCCGTCGTCTTATGTTATTCACAATTTTTATTTCCTCTTTAATATCTAAAAATTAGACGCATACCAATATTTGTAGTACTCTTTGCGTTTCTTTATTTATGGAGGTGTTTCAAAATTGACTCGTGGATGGTTTTGTCATTGTAAGAATGTTAGCCTTTCAGGTCTAGCATGACTTCTACCTTCTAAGAATGTTTACAAAGGTTTTAGTCTTTTCTTTTCAATCATCCATTTATTTCATCTTTTAACATATGGGATAGATCTTAAGGTAGTAGGAATACAATGACAAGGAACCTCAACAAGGGCGGACTTGTTTATGTTCATGATCGTTTAGTCGAACAAATCACTTTAAAAAATCAAATTTATATAGATATAAAGAAAAAATTAATGATAAAAATTAGCATTTAAATTTATATTTAAATATATAAGTGTTTTGAACCGATACTTTAAAAATTATGTCGATTTCGAACAGGTACTTTAAAAGTTCTAGATCCGCCACTAAACCTAAGTGACTTATTGATATCTCCATAAAGGGGTCCGAATGTAGATGCTCTGAATTCATTTTTGACAAAACAAAATTCAATGTTTTCACCACTATTATTCTCAGCAAAGATTTTCACTTTCATTCAATTTGCATCAATGCTAGTGGTTTATTTTCACAAATTCGACAAAACTGTAACAAATTCAAGAGTAATAAAAATTGGAGAGTCATGCTTTAAGGACACAAGAAGAATTGCAAGAGACCAACACCCTCCCGTTACCATCTACTACTATTGGTTGTTTGCAATTAGTAATCTTAATTTAGTTTCATGCAATAGACGCGAAGGCTACAAATAATTATTTTTCATTTAATATCAAGAATTATCTAACAAAAAAAACCATAAAAAAAGCTGCTCAAAGGGGGTATAGCTGTTTCCACACGAACATATATTTAGTCTATTAGTTTGAGAAGCCATTTTCGTGAAAATAAGTAGTCCTCAAAGGGGGTCTCAAAATTCTTGAATTCCTGTATAATTCGTCTGATCTAACTCAGCCAAGAAGCCATTGAACATTAATTAATTAATACTTAAAATTATATGAGTAGGACACTAAATAAAATAATTTCCCTGCACAGATTAATTGATTATCTTGAATCATAAAAATTAATAAACATATACAAGCATATATAACCTACCGTATAATTCTTCCCCATCTCTTGGGATATAATAAATATAGTTCTCATCGCTTAAGAATGAAAATAACCAAATAATATATAGAACCATGGAGACCACTGCACCAGGAGTACCCGCTATAAATTTCACTCATGAAGGCAAAGAATGCAGTCTCGCCAAAGTGGAGCGTTGTGGAGGACGTGAATGTGAACTTCTTTGCTTATGTACGATGTTTATATCATCGAGAAAGGACGCCTTCTGCGAAGACTCTCACGTAGATTGTCTCCTAAAAGAGCATCATCAATCCACACTAACGGAACCAAAAACTGAAGTACATTGGTGGAACAAATTGACGAGGAAGTAGTGCATGGGACAGGAAATGAAGGAGGGTGGATAGAGGAGATGGTTCAGAAGATGACAATTTTCTGTCATATTAATGAAAAAATCAATGTCCGATGGTGCAGGTCATCCTCAGAAGCATGCAATAGAAGAAACCCCATGATTTGATGTACCACTATTTTAGTCATTTCAAGTTCTATGTTATAAATGAATATTGGCATACTCTAGCTGCATATACTTGTGAAACCAAACCTAGTCTTTTGTCTCGACCAATCTTCAATTGCATGCCTTTTTTGCAAGTGAAAGCTACTAGAGTATATGGCAATTTCTTATGAAATCATTCGAGTAGTTAACATACTTGGTCCAAAATGGCCGAAGATGCTCAAAGCCTAACTCAAGCCAAGGTTTTGATTGTCCATTATAGTGAATTACTGCAGCCTTTGTCACATCCTCAATTGTGGTCCGATTCTGATACCCCAAGCCGAGCAGGTGCCACGAAGGATCAATTGGGTGGACCTGACCCTTGAATGCAATTAAAGCTGGTGGAAGTGTTCCAAGCTTCCACAGTGTAAGACTAGATTTCAGATTCTGCAGCATTACAAAGTCTTGATTAGATAGAGCATGAAAATATTAATATAAGATATTAATCATGAAAGATGTAGGTTAAACAATTTAGGAGCCTTAACTCCTCGAAGCATAATTTCCCAGTAATCTAAGGCATTAATTTTAAAAAGGTCATTACTGGAAATTTACATAAGCAACTCATTGTATTCTTATGAAATGTCACCCCATATATATTTTATCAAGGAACTCAATATCAACAAGAAAGAAGTACAGTAAGAAACAGAATGCTGAACAATAAAATTTGGTCTTCTCCTCACCTCCTTGAGCCATTCGTGATAAGTATCTGTTATTTTCGTCCTTCTCCATTCACGCAAGTCAAAGATATTCATCCCATATGCCCATGCACATTCATCAGGATTTAAGTTCTTCGCAATAAGAGGATGAGAAAAGTTGAAGTAATTCCTGAGTGTTTTTGACATCACCCAGTCATCTTTACCTCTACAGGTTTCTACAGCTCCATTTACCTTCCCATTAAGATCAATTTTCCATAGAGGTGAAAGATCACGTTGAATAACAATATCATCATCTAAGAAAACCACCTTGTCAAGGTTAGGAAAGAGCTGCACAATGGGTGAAGGATCTTTAAGTTATTTTAATGACGACCAGCAATATCAAACGTAAATGCAATCTAACTTAACACATTGTAACTCGCCAAGACAAGTGTAGCTCTGTAATATCATGTATATAAGCAAACATCTGCAATTATTGTCCTTATATTATTGGAAAACTAGCCATTTGCATAGATAGTTGTTTTATGCTTTTGTAGGTGAAGCAGATGCAATAATTGGAGGATCCTTCTCAAATTGAATATTACCAGGTGGTTTATAATAATCCTAGGAAATTACGAACAATTGGTATTCATGTAGAGTGTTAAAGGATTCTTATCATGGTAATTAAAAGGCAGATCCTCGATTACACATGCGTATCCAATACCAGGATTTACAATTGGGAGAGGAATCATACAAGGCGGTTTCCATGATCCTTGGTAAGTTCCTGTTTGCCAATAGGTTTTAAAGTGGATTCTTAAAAATGATGAACACTAAGTGAACTAAAAAAATGGATATCATCTTAGTCAAAAAGGGAAGAAAATTCGAACTCTTA
Organism: Echium plantagineum; assembly: GCA_003412495.2. Lineage (NCBI taxonomy): Eukaryota > Viridiplantae > Streptophyta > Magnoliopsida > Boraginales > Boraginaceae > Echium > Echium plantagineum. The sequence goes on along the minus strand of CM016563.1, from coordinate 14,079,938 downwards.
AGAGCAAACTAATATCGGGTGATTTGTCCTCCAAGCAGATTCTATCATATCAACAACATAATGACAGATCAAAATATATTTCATCCAGGCCAGCAAACAATAAGCTAATGCTACCTCCTCCAGATTTTAGCTGTCATGTTTTCTTTTCTACAGATCCCCAAAGCACAACAGTTTTTAGACAACTTACGATTATCATATTAGTAACCTGTAAAGTCAAACCTCTTAAACTTCAGAAAAAGATCTTGAGTGCTGAATTATATGAGGGAGTGTCAAAGTATTGCTATTCATGAAAAACAAGTGCGGCGATCAGTATTAACTATGACTTCATAGAGATTTAGTAAATTACATGAGTAACTTATTTACAAAAACAACTCAAGCACAAGCAGGCAGGCAGAGTGAAATTGTATGCTAGATAAAGGTCTTGTACAGGTTTCAGTAAGTATCTACAGGCTGGACAAAACAAAATTCAGCAAAATAGTTCTTGCCTGTCAACTGGTATGAAAATTCCCAAATGAGCAACATAAATACATACCCATGAATCCGGCATAGAGAGATGGAGGCATATAAAAGATATACGACAAATTATGGTTACAAAAAATAGAGATACGAAAATACAAATGATACCTCTGGCAGATAGATTCGGAGATGGTTTAGCAGCGAAATGTACTTCGAACTTCGAGCTTGCAATTTGGCTGCAAAACTTTTAGGTGAGGTATTGCTCAGATTTGCCCTGGTAATGTGATTTCCGTGGTAATAATTTCGGATTCCATGATGGGTTTCCACGGCTTCAAGCACTGGAACATTCTCTCTTGTCAACCAGTCAAACTGATGAACACCTTTTACCTCAACGATAGCAGGACTCATTGGATTTAAGGCAAACCATGAGTGCATGCCAGCATATGTTTTCTTATCAGTTATGACATGGAAAACAATTTTTTCAGGCATCAAAGATGATTGTACAGCAGAAGCAACCACAACAGAAGCAGCAAGTATGTTATCAGTTGACACCACAAAATGTTGACAGGAGTTGTCAGAAAGCAAAGGGAGTAATTCTGGTGAGGGTAACTGCCGGCGTGCATGGGCGTTCCGTGAATATTCATCAGTCAGACACAAAGAAAGGCAGTGAATTCCTAAAGGAACGGCACTTGAGGCGAAGTGTTTGTTCATTAACTCCGCAATTCTTGCTTTTCTTATGTCCCTTTCAGATCTTTCCATCTGCAAAAAAAAATCCAACTGTTTAGTACAAGAGATATTATCAGACTCAGTTGGAATTCGTAAGATACACATTCATTTACTTCAGTATTCATGGAGTCAAGGTAAATCAAGTTTTCCCATGTTTAGAAACAATAAGTGTGATCATTTCTCAAAACAAAATTCCAATTACATCTTCACTGAGAATCTATAGTTTGGTAACAACTTATAAAAGACATAGAAATCCTTTGTTGCACCAACAAAAGACTCTGGATCTGATTCAGGTTTGTATGATGCTAGCATCAAAAATATCAGATACACTATTTATAAAGATGAACCATATATAACGCTTACTATTCCTTTTAAGAGCAATGCAAACTGCTTTGCACTGTATTTGTTACTTCTAGCTTCAGCAACAAGTTGACTAAATGAGCGAGGAAGCTTCAGTCCTTGAGTAACTTCCTCACTGTTTACTTGATTGAGGATATTAACAAAATCCTTCACCAACCTCTGCTGTGACAAAACAATATCGACATTGACATTAGTAATTCTATTCTACAAAGTAACAGATCCTCTAACATTTTAAGAACAAGCATTCGGTGGACATTACCCCTGAATCATCAGTTCTACCGAGAAATCTTGGTCCTAAACGTCTTCCTAAACAATCTGAAAGTGCCAAAGTAAGAAAGACATCAGTACAGGAGAATATCCTTTTTAAGACATTTAGGCTTCAGAAACACAGATATCATGCAGTTCACTTGTATCACTACAGAATGGTATAACAAAATTCAGGAAGAACTAGTGAATGAAATGCTCAACAAACAGTTGACCTTCAGAATTAGATATCTCTCTTATAATCATTAGGGTCTCAAAGAAAAAGAAGATCGAGTTAGAAAGAATGTCAAGTGTTGTAGCGGTTGAATCTCAAAAATTTAAAGCAAATTGAACAACTGTAATTATTTGCTATCCAACAAAATGAATGACTTCTGAGACTTCAGAAGACTTAGTTTTCTCAAACAATTGCCAAACCTATATGAGAGATGCATAGACATACACACACTTAGAAAAATTCAAGTCACAAATTACATTTGACAACTAAGACAATCTTATCAGTAAACTTTCAAGGATTCCCAACTATTCACACCTGAATCCTTCACGCATCTCTAAATGACCCATAAATAACTAAATCAGTAGTATGATCCATCAATCAGACAATCAATAGTAGAGGACTCTTTCAAACAACAATTATCCACAGTTTTAAATGCAAAGCCAGATAGGCCGAAAGACAACACATCTGATTAAAATTCAATTAACCAATCACACGTTTTAAGTTTCTTACAAATCAAAGTACAAATAATACACAATTTAATTACCATCTAAATCACAAAACATGTACAACAACTAGAACTCCACAACGGTAAATAAATAGTCGAGTTTATGAAGGAAAGAATCCTACCAAATGAAGAGCACTTGTTGACGCCTTCAAGGGTAACAAGAGCAGTGAGAATGAACACAAAAGGCAACAAGAAAGCAAGTATAAAAATCGTATGGAAAAGTGTGCGGTAAGATATATATCGGGATGCAAGTTTGATCTTCATCGATTCACCAAAACCTCCATTATTAAGATGTTCACTACTTCTACTGTTCGAAATCGTTAGACTTCTCATACTAGGTGAGAACCGCAGCAGCATCTTCTGCTCCCTCCCCCCCCCTATTCCACCACCACCACCACTCAATCTACTACACCCAACCAAAACACCTATAATAACAAGAACATTAACAACTTAATGTATCTACGTCTATTAGCCTACTGGCCGCATATATTACTCACAACAACGAGACCCCAACAAATGCAGATTTTTTCAAAAACCATTATGATTACTACAAAACATATATAACTTATTAACCTAGCTGCCACAAATATTACTCGCAATAACTAGACCCCGACAAATCCCTATTTTTTTCAAAAACCAACTATAATAACAACTAAATTTTCTACCTTTTATTATCCTAGCAACAAATGCCAAATTTGTTCAAAAAACATCCAAAATTGTTTCTAGTATTAGCCCAGCGGCGTACATATATTACTCCCAATAACGAGAACCGATACCCTATTTCTAGCCCTTATAACTACAAATGCCTAATTTTTTTCAAAAGACCAATGCACTTTTCAATATCAGATCTCCCAAAACAGCTAAATCAACAACATCGATTCCTTACAGGATCAATGCCTGATTAAACGAATAACTCCTAAGAAAAATTATATATCCACTCAATATTTACGAATCATATATATAGATATAAATCTGAATATCTATATCTGCAGCTCAAATGTTGTCATTTTCTATCAACAAATCATATTAATTAATAAATTGACTAATAATTTGAGAAAAAAAAAATTCAAAAAAGGAAATTGGAGACTTTGGGTTGTGATGATGAATTGATTGAATGTTGATCTCTCTATCTCTCTCCTACATCAGGAAGAGTTGAATGAGGGGATGGAAATTAGTGAGTAGACGAAAAAATAGTTGTTTGAATTTTCAACTCAATTAATTAATTTATTTTTATTGAAGAATTATATTTTTGGAATTGAATAAAATAATAATAGATGGGAAGTAGTAATACATTGAAGTGGAGGTTGAGGGTGAGGGAAAGTAAAATGTTAAAATTTGGTTGGGGATGTGAGATCACCTCAGAATAGGCGGCAAGAGTATTAAGGACTTTTTATTTGAAACCTCACCTTTCAATCATATTCCAAAAATTAAAAATAAATTTGTGGATGGGAAATAGAGCATGAGAAATAGTTTTTATCATATTTATTATAGATGAAAAATATACTTATACAAAGATGATAATATGTATCGATTAATCGATTATTCTATAGGACTTTCATTAATTTTGATTTGAATGAAGAGAGGTAATAACAGAAATGTTCTTAGTAAGTGAGGTCATTATTGCACTTTGCTCTCAATAGCTAGCGTTAATGTGCAAATGATCCTCGTAAATATGTAGTGGGTGAAATAATGGTCCCTAAGTTAACATATTAATTCATTGTTGACAAGTTATAGATCCCGTTTAGGTCATTTTTATAATTTTAAGAAATATTTGAAACAAATAATACTAATATTTTGAACTTCTGTCATCTTCCCTTTCTCAATCACTATCCCTCGCCTGACCCTTCCTCCCCCCCCCCACCGTCTGCTCCTTCATGATGCCTCGCTTTGTTGCCTCCCTCATGATTTCCTCTTCGTCCCGACTCTTGCTTCCCCCTCCACCCAAGAACATCGATCTACCCCCTTACGACTGAACATCACCTTAGCACCCCCCCCTCCCCCTCTGACTGGACCTCCACCCGAGAACATAGATCTACCACCTTATGATTGAACATCGCCTTACCCCCCTCCCCCGCTGATTCGACCTCCACCTCCCCCCTCTTGATCGAATATTGACCCCCCCTCCCCTCCCCACTCCATCCTTCCAAAACTGGCTCACCCTTCCGAAGGGGTGAAATCATTGTTTTGCCCTTATTGAAACTACAATAAAAAATACTACCTCCATTCCACTTTAATTGACTTCACGTTTATCGAAATATTACTTTGATAATCAAATACTTTACATATACATTACAGAAAATTACAAGAAGATAATATTATGAAAATATTTTTAAAACCGTATTCAATGATGTCAATTTTATATTTTTCGGATGAATGAATAAAAAGTAATTTGTAGTCAAAGTTTGACACGCATTCTCAAGACGTCAATTAGAGTGGAATAGATGGAGTATACTTTAAAATAGGGGGTTGAATTTGTATTTTTACCCTAAAATATTCTCCCAAAATTAGTAATTTTAACCCCAAAGTAGCTTAAATTCCCTTTCTACTCTAACAACTAACGGAACCATTAATTGATAGACCATTTTCGCACCCGTTACACACTTAGAGAGATTATTTGTGCATTAATGCCAGTTAGAGAGACCAAAATGCAACGACCATTTAGTGAGATGATTTGCTCAATTAATATCTACAATAATAATAATATATTTAATGTCAAAGGCTCAAAAAAGCCACATTTCAATTCCTCAGTTTTTCAACTAAAATTAAATTTTTTATATGCAAAGAACTACCCACTAGCCATTACTCACAAAAAACTAATACCACAATTCAATCACTCTTAATATTTACACTTTGATTAAATATTTTATTTATAGTTTTTGCATTTTCTAACTTGCAAATAATAAATATATATACATACTATTTTTAACATATTTTACAAATTTCTAAAATTTAATATCCGTAATTCTTATGTATTAAATAATATTACTTTATAATAAGAGATTGACACGGGTTAGGCCGTACAAACATAACTAGTATTATAAATATTTAATAAAGTCCATGTCAACAGTTTATTATGTTCAAGTATAGAGGAGACGTGCACTTATAACAATAAGCTCTAAATTGTATATTATTATGAACAGAGTTGTTAACCGAATGTCCTTACCATGTTTGGGCAAGTTACGAGTCATATTCCTTTCCCTACATACATGATTCGAACCAGAACAAACAATCATTTCTCCAGGCATATATACTTCAATAACCTTGACTAGGACTCTAGGAGTCAGGAGATAGTACATACTATTAGAGTGGTATCGTCTTCTGTTATATAAACACCACATCGCTCTCGTGTATCGAAAAAAAATTAATATATCCTACTTCCAACTTTCTTTGCACTGTGTGTACTACTCAGAGGCGGATCTGGTATTGTTCAAAGTAATTCATTTAAACCACCAAAAGTATGTGTAATTTAGTTGGTAAGTATGTATATGTGTGTTCATGAAGTCATGAGTTCAACACCTACTAAGCACTACTCCCTCCGTCCCTAAAAGATTGTTACATTTTGACTTTTGTTGGTCAAACATAACAAAATTTGATTATGAATTCTCATTTAACGATAAGAAATAATATAGTCTTGTAAGACCTTGTTAGATTCGTCTCAATATATATTTTGAAATATCAACTTTTTATCAAAAAATTTACATGTAGAGTAATAGATAAATCGTGTTTTATTGATTATAAAAAGTCAAAATATGACAATCTTTTAAGGACAGATGGAGTATTTTTTTTATATTACTTTATCTATGAAGTCTATTTTAACTATTCATTAGTTATAAAAATAAGCTTTAGACATTTCATATATATTTTTTATAGTTAATTATGATGAAATTAATAATTTACTTAGTATTTTAAGGATAAATATTTAATATATTTCGAAAAAGTGTTGCATGTAATAGAAAATTTGTCATAAATATTATGTTAGTATAGTACAAAAATAAATAAAAAATTTAATGTATATTTTGAACCACCACACTAAATTTGCTAGATCCACCCTGCTACTACTTCAACTTCTCTCTATGCACTCTTGTCTAATACTTCATTAAAATCGTCATGAATCTTGAACGGAATTTTTAATTTCTAGATCTTATTAAAATATCGGGATTTTTAATCTAATCTATCTTGTCCAATGTATAACATTCGTAGTACTTTAAGATAATCCAAGTACTTGACGTTTAGTACGGTGTATTTTAGTAGCCGTATATTTCTAACAGCTCCTTAATAATTACTCCCTCCGTCCCTAAAAGATTGTCACATTTTGACTTTTGTGGTCAATTACAACAAAATTTGATCACGAATTCTCACTAAACGAAAAGAAATAATATAGTCTTGTGGGACCTCGTTAGATTCGTCTCAATATATATTTTTGAAATATCAACTTATTATAATTTTTTTGCATTTAGAATAAGAGATATTTGTATTTTAAATCGTGTTTTATTGACCACCAAAAGTCAAATGTGACAATCATTTAGGGACGGAGGGAGTAAGTTATACTCCATGTTTTTGCTTTGTTAAAGTTAAGTATTAGGTAACGATATTTGATTTTTTTTTGTTGTCTATGTTTTTAAATGAGGTCACTTTAGTTTTCTTTTTTTATTACAAGTTTTGAATTTGGACGTTTTATAAGTAATTCTATAATAAATGGTTATATGAATTAAACACCGACGGATAGACTTAGTCATTTGTTTATTTTTCAAGAGGAGTTGTTCGATCAGTTGTTGTCTATTCTCTTCACTTTTTTCCACATGGCAACACACTTGATACTACATAACCTCGTCGTCTAATAATAACAACACTTCTATCGTTGTTAGTTGGTTCATATATGTTAAACATTCATTGGTCTAATTTATTATCTTTGGGTTATTATAATAGTGAATTATAATATACTCCCTCCGTACCTAAAAGATTGTCATATTTTGACTTTTGTTAATCAAACATTACAAAATTTGATCATGAACTTGCATTAAATTAAACGATAAGAAATAATATAGTCTTGTGAGACCTTGTTAGATTCGTCTCAATATATATTTTTAAAATATTAACTTTTTATAATTTTTTCGCATGTAGAATAATAGATATTTACGTTTTAAATCGTGTTTTGTTGACCACCAAAAGTCAAAATGTGACAATCTTTTAGGGACGAAGGGAGTATGTTTCATTTGATATATATACACTAATTCTCTTAAAAGTATTACTCCTATTAAAAGATCGAGTTTCCCCTATAACACTTTTATATGACACTTAAATTTGTATGCTAACTTTCTACCCTAACCCTAGTATATTTTTGGAATTTCACCCCTAAAAAAATCCCTCCCCCTAGCTTCTAAGAGCATTCGCAGCAGATTGTTTAAATTTTTTCTCTAAAATCAACTTCTTATACTACTTTATTAAATTTAGGAAGTATATTTGAACTTTTGCACAAATTCAGATACCCTATTTATTACTTACAACACTTGATATGGAGAACAAAAGTGGTTTGAGAAAGGTGTAAATATAATATTTGACATAGTTTTTAGAGATAATGAATCTGCTATTTGGTACCTTTTTGCTTTTCTTTACCTTTTTCTATTCTAAATATTAAATAAAAGGTGTTTTAGGACATCCGTTGCGAACAGGGCGAACCTAGGGGACAGGGGGCCATGGCCCCCCCTTGGTCCATGGAAACCTTAATATATATAATATAGAGAGGAGGAAAAACAAAGTGAAGAAGCAGATCAGATGGTAACCATTACTCTATACAAGGCTTAGTGTTGGGGTTCAAATCCCCCAGCGCGTTTTGGCTTCCATTTTAACAGTTTTTGGTTACTTCAATTGTTCTTTTTCAAAATTTAGTCCTTTATTTTATTTTATTCTAAACTGGCCCCTCCTCTATATTCATCCTGATTTCGCCCATGGGTGTGAATATTCTAACCATACCACGTATAGTAATAACCCTCCCTTCCCCACAAATTTAATGCAATTCAAAATCCCTGTGTAAACAATGATATATGTGCACGTGAGGTTTGTTACTGCGTAATATTCAAGTACAAAATGTTTATTTTTACTCTTTCCTAAATGATTGATATATTTTAATTTTTATGATAAAAAAACATGATTTTAAATTTAAATACTTCTTATATGCGAAAAAATTATAAAAATTTGATATTTGAAAAATATATATTGAGATGAATCTAACAAGATCTCACATGACTATATTATTTCTTGTCGTTTAGTGAATTTTTTTTATCAAATTTTGTAAACTTTGATTACAAAAATCAAAATATATCAATCATTTAAGGTGGAGAAAGTATATAAGTACTACAAAATATTGAATGTATTTGTTATATCAATGTATGTATCATATATTTATATGGTGAAATATTGTGTACTACTGTCTACCGAAATGTCTGTATTTGGAGTAAAATATTTCATAGTATTCCACGCACATCATAATATGAATACCACATAATTTTCATGTCGTTTTGTGTAGTGTTTGAGTTTGTTTTAATAAATTTCTCAAGCACCCGATTTCGACTCTACCCTTTTTATAATGTCAGTTTTCTCGTTTTATTTGAAAATGTTCAATATCATCATTTTAGTCTTATTGTAAATGCTCCGTACGTATGTAGTACTCTAGATTCTACATTTGTATGGATGTCTTTTAAAAGATAAGACATATCACCTTCTTGAAGCAAATGCAGAAAGCATCACCCACTGTTAGTGTTGTATGTTAAAGTACCCGGTAATTCGGAACCCGCTCGCTATCCGACTCGGAAAATTCGGGTTCGTTACCCGCTCGTATCCTTATCAAACGATATTCGAGTAATTTTTTTTAACTAATACCCGATTTGAAAAATCCGGGCCGCTCGATAACCTACTCGTTTATATTTTATGTTTTATATTTATATGGAGTAATATATATGTTAAAATTTTAACCATAATTAATTTCATTGACCAATATAAGACTAGTATTGAAAAGAATTTTCAAATTTGCATTTCGACAATTAAATCTTGTTGCATATAACCTAAAATATTTATTTTTAAATAGAAATTTGGGGTACCCGGCCTCCCGCTCGTCATCCGACTCAAACAACCCGGCTCGATACCCGCTCGTGTCCTTATCGAGCGATACGAGGGTAATAGGTTTGCTACACGGCTCATTACTACCGGATAATTACCCGGCTCGATAAAATTGAAACCCGGTTGGGTAACCCGATACCCGCTCGAACCAGGCTCGTTTACAGCACCACCACACTGTGTTACTAAAGTAAGCTCACATGGCTTGACCATGAAACTAAATGTCTTCAATACTATGGGTTGACATGCATTGAAGTTATACCTTTTGTTATACGACTTACTCACCGAATGTATATTGGGTGTACTTCGAATTAACGTAATAACCTTCAAATCACGGCGATTATGTGAATTACATTAGATGAATCTCATATGACATTAATATATTCGAGCGATCATAAAACTAAATCAAACTGTCGATATGAAACTCATGACCTTGGATTGCTATCACAAACTCACCTTATGAGCAATTTACCTATTGATTATTTTAGGTTGTTTTTTCATTTTTGTAAAATGACTTGATTTTTAAAAACATAGTGAAAAAAAAAAAAGAATTCTCCTTTAAAGAACACTTTTGCATAATCGCTTATTATCAACAAAAAAAAAAACACTTTTGCATTATCTCAATTAACAGAATATGTAGCTATAAAAAAGTAATAAAAGAGATAAATTGGGTCAAACTAAAACATTTATTATGACAAAAGTTGATCCAACAACAAAACGAAATGTTACTTTCTTGAACATTGTTAATAAAAGTCATCATATTGCCATTTTCCAGATCAAGATATTTCACCAAGTAGAGAAAATTCACATCCATGATAAAGAACAGTTGCAATTAAGGTGGCGTGGCTGTTTTTATTTTCATACATACAATTTTTAATTTCAGAACACATCAACGTCATTTTGAATTTGTATCGACTTCCCACACATGTTTGTACATAAATTTCAGTTCATTATTATTAACGTTTTAAAATATTTTTTTTTCATCACTCATCTTTTAAAATTGGGCAAAAGTGGTCTTGTCATTACTTTTTCCGTTAAATGATTATTTTTAGAGTTACTTTCATCGTTTTCTTACAAAAAAGTTAGAGATATTTTCTTCATTTTCTTACTTTTAACATCAAATATTGGACAAATTAAAGTTATTGTACATTACATATGTTTGCAACTTCGTTCCAATTCATTATTAGCATTATAAGATGTCTCTCTTCATCACTATTTCAAGTGGAAAAAATGGTCTTTGTGTCATTTTTCTCATACAATGATTATTTTTAAGGGGTACTTTTTCTCTTTTTCTTAATTTTTATGATTATTTTCGTCATTTTCTTACTATTAACCAACATGTAGTAGTGATGTGTTTACTAAATATTTGTCACATGTAATTTTGTTGTGGTTAGGAAATATTTGTTATGATATAATATTTATCACAATATAGTTTAGGCGAGTTTGGATCATCTGTAACACTTTTGTGCGACATTTTCTATTACATTTCTATTATTTTAATTTTTTTCAATCTTTCAAGCATATTACCTTAACAAATAATCTTCATAACGTTATTTACTATCATTTTCAATTAAAAAATCTGGTTATTTTTTGCGTTTTATGAAGAAAAATTGCAATTTTACTTTTTAATGATAAAAGTTACGAATAGTCAAATATTCACCTCTACAAATATAAATAACAATTATTTTGAATTAGATATGTTGGTATATGTCTGTACCAACATGATTAAATAAGATATGATGCTTGAAAATCCAAAAAATAGACAAATAATAAAAGTGTAACAGAGAGTGTCACACAAAAGTGTTACAGAAGATCTGAACTCAGTTTAGCTAGGCAGTTAATATATATACTCCCTCCATTCCACTTTAATTGACTTCACATTTTTCGAAACACAACTTCAATCATCAATTACTTTATATTTACAATACATAAAATTATAAAAAAAATATTATGAAAGTATTTTGAAAAACGAATTCAATTATATCAATTTTATATTTTTTGGACTAATGGATATAAAGTAATTTGTAGTCAAAGTTTGACACGAATTCTCAAAACATTAACTAAAGTGGAATAGAGGGAGTATGAGACAACAAAACTTTAGGGTTGTTTAAATATATTATCCACAATGTAACTTGAGTTTGGTTTATCCACAAATAATACTCCCTCCGTCCATAAAAGATTGCTACATTTTGACTTTCATGGTCAACAAAACACAATATAAAACGTAAATATTTCTTATTTTACATGTGAAAAAATTATATGAAGTTGATATTTCAACAATTTATATTGAGACGAATCTAACAAGATCTCACATGACTATATTTATCTTACCGTTTAATGAGAATTCTTGATCAAACTTTCTAAAATTTGACCACAAAAGTCAAAATGTATCAATCTTTTAGGGACGAGGGAGTAATAAAAATAATTTGGTTTATACACCTCCTCCGCATCATTGATCACCACGACACATGTCCATAATTTGTTTATGTGCTACTAAAAATTTCTATCAGCAATGGAATTGAATTCGCTGAAATGCAGCGGCGGACCTGTTCATGTTCATGCCCGTTTACTCGAATAGACATTTTTTTGAAAATATATAGATATATATATATATATATTTGAAGAAAAATTTAATGTGAAAATTAATATTTAAATTTGAATATATTTAAGTGTTTTGAACAGACACTTTGAAAATTATGTCAATTTCGAACATGCACTTTGATCCAACGATCTCCAATTGAGTTATCACATAAGAAAAAATTACTGAGAGGTAATCAAGGCCCACCAATAGGCAATAAGCCCAAAAATAACATATAACCAAATTAACTGGGCTTCTAACCCAACAAAACCCTAGACCTATCTATCAAACCATAAATATAGACCTCAGTCCTCAAACATCTAGTCACTCGCCTCCTTCATCAACCTATTATCAACAATGTCGCCTGCAAAAGGTACGGATATTTTCGAATTTATACGAATTTAATTATATTTTGTTTTTATCTTTTGTTATATGGTTAATGTTGCTGAATAATTAATATATTTCCTATGTAAATTGTTATGTATGGATTTTCATATCGTTGATTTTGTTCGCATTGCTTAAAATTAAGGGTCTGGCTTTCTAGCTTCAATTCATTAACATAAGCTTGAACTGAATCAAAATTATCAGTTTAATTATGAACGAAATGTAAATATTACTCCCTCTATCCCTAAAAGATTGTTACATTTTGACTTTTGATGGTCAAACATTAGGAAATTCGATCATAAATTATCATTAAACGATAAGAAATAATATAGTCTTGTGGGATCTTTTTAGATTCGTCTCAATATATATTTTTTTTTATAAATATCAACTTTTTTATAATTTTTTGCATGTAAAATCAGATATATTTATGTTTTAAATCGTATTTTGTTAATCATAAATTTATAATTTGACAATTTTTCGAATGAGGTATTAAATGAACTTGATAAGTTATTATTTTGAGGTGTTCATACTTTTATTGCTCTTGAGATTTTCTATAAGCTTCTACATTTATGGTGTTTTATTAGCTGTAGGGAGGTAGAGTTGAAATGGTGTTGGACAAAACTATGGCATTGGTATTGGAATTGAGAAAAAACTCAATACAAGTTTTGAGTTTTTGTCTAGTTCCACAACTCCATTGTTTGGAGTGAACATGCATTTCAAATAAACTATAGTGCGTAGACTTCTAATTATTCAGTTGGCACCACTCTATATAGATGTTGACAAATTTAGAAACTAAGGATAGTAGTACATACTCTGTACATTGAATGAACTGTTTCACTCGTCACTCACTGTTCCCGTAGAGCAACATGTCTGTAATGTTTCATTTGCTATGTGAGCAATTATTTGGATCAGTAGGTGTAGATCATTCCAGATTCTGTAAGCTTATTGTCGTGCTGGATACAAAAATCGATATAGTGCTTGCTACCGTAGTTGTGCTTAAATGATAGTTCTTATTGTATATTGTAGTGTTGTTCTGATGAAATTTATGTGTTGCTATGTGGTTCTGTTTTCCTCTTTTATTTCTTTGTTATAAACATAGAATAAAACCTTTTATTTGATTATATACAGTGGATACTACGAAGAAGGCTGATGCCAAGGCTCAGGCCTTAAAGGCCGCCAAGGCTGTGAAATCAGGATCAACAGCCATTAAGAAGGCGAAGAAGATCAGGACGAAGGTAACCTTCCATCGCCCAAAGACACTGAAGAAAGATAGGAATCCCAAATACCCTCGTGTAAGTGCCCCAGCCAGGAACAAGTTGGATCATTATCAGATTCTGAAGTACCCATTAACCACCGAGTCTGCAATGAAAAAGATCGAGGACAATAACACACTTGTCTTCATTGTTGACATTCGTGCTGACAAGAAAAAGATTAAGGATGCCGTCAAGAAAATGTACGACATCCAGACGAAGAAGGTCAACACTTTAATCAGGCCTGATGGAACTAAAAAGGCATATGTGCGGTTAACTCCTGATTATGATGCCTTGGATGTTGCCAACAAAATAGGAATCATCTAAATTTATATCCTTACCTTTGTTGAAGACTGTTTTGTTATTCAATCTAGCCCCAGTAACATTTCTTTTTCCTATTGCGTAGTTTTGTAAGATAAACAAGTTGGTGTGATGTTGTTTCGTCTTTATGTTATCTTTGGCTATGTTATTACCATGCTCTCTATATTAGTTTCTGTAGTGATTTTTTGTCAAGCATTGCATGTGTTCTTGAATAAACAATTTCGTAGCTTATTATTGTCATTAAAGCATCTTTTATCATATGGACCGTTTATTCCTTTTAAGCGTGGGATTCGCTTAAAAATAAGAAAACTAAATGAATGTGAGTTGTTGGAAGTTCTTGGTCGTTAAACCATTTTTCATTAAAGCATTTTTTTTTTTTAAAATTTGGCCAAGAAAAAAATTGATATGTTTAAGGCCAAATCTTGTATTTTAATGTGTTTCAGTTAATATGGGAATAAGAGTAGCTTGTATTTTAATCATTTCAATATAAGATTTGCTTTTTAGACGAGTCAAACTGCAACTTTAACTCTTTACCACTTAAAATAAGCGTTGAAGATTATATATTTTCAATGCTAACATTACTTGTAGCCTGAAGGAACATCCTTTTGCAACTTAACTCAAGTCCACCACTCCTTTGTTGTGCAGATCACTTGAAAGGCTATTTGCCATCCAATAGACAAGCTTCAATTTAGGTCAGAGCTTTTATTGTTACTTGTTTAATACTTCCTCCGTTCTCTTTTACTTGTATTTCTAGCCTCATATTTTTGTTTCTAAATACTTGTCTTTCTAGCATAATTAATTACAAATTTACATTTTCAATGTACTTTTTGATTAGTGTTTACTATGAATTTATCAACCAACCAATCATATAGTTTTAATTGATTGTCATTTTACATTTCCAATGTACTTTTTGACTATCTTTAACTTTTTCTTAATCATTGTGCACATAGCTAGAACGACAAGTAAAAGAGAACGGAGGGAGTATTACCTTCGTCCCTAATGGTCTTTGATTTTTACACTCCAAAAATTGATTAAGACACTCCAATTTCTCTATTTTACCCTTCAATTTACTTTATAAAAAACTACAAAAAGTGATAAATTGGAGTGTGGTTATAAAATTTGGAGTGTAAAAATCAAATACCTCCCTAATTAATACATTTAGATTTTTTATGGTCAATTTTTACAAAATTTGATTAAGAATTTTCATTAAACGATAAGAAATGATATAATCATGTGAGATCTTGTTAGATTCGTCTCAATATATATTTTTGAGATATTAACATTTTATATTTTTCTGCATGTAGAATAAAAGATATTTAAATTTTAAATCGTGTTTTGTTAATCATAAAAATTTAAAATGTATCAATTATTTAGGGATAAAAAGAGTATTGACAAAACCCTATACTTTTCATTTCATATGAATTACACTGCAACTAAAATATCTGTATAAACAAGCAAGGATGTATCCAATCTCACATCGTATAAGAATTTATATTGAATTAATAATTTCATTTTATTGATGATGTAAATTTGTTATTTACCATTCTATTAATTAATAATTACATTTCAGTGTTAATGTGAAATTATAATAATGAACTTGATAATCTACCAACATATAATTGTATTGTAACTTCTATAAAACAAAATGAGAAGTCAAATAGGAAAGTTAGTGTTATTATTACTTTATTAGTGATTGGGATGCAAAATATTAGAGGGCATATATTT
Source organism: Echium plantagineum (assembly GCA_003412495.2). NCBI lineage: Eukaryota > Viridiplantae > Streptophyta > Magnoliopsida > Boraginales > Boraginaceae > Echium > Echium plantagineum. Next base: position 14,064,045 of record CM016563.1, on the reverse strand, counting down.
CTCATCTTCAAGATTTGGACAATTTTATACCTACCAAACATCCATCGTACATTCGTACGTGAAGAAACCATAATTTAAAGTGTGGTGTGCGGCTTCACTCTACTTTTCAACAAATCTTCTACTCTATAGAATATGTTTCTACAATGTGTCGAGCGGTGAAAACAATTTCCATCACGCATTATGAATGTTCGGTATGGATAGGGTAGAAATAAACTTGGGAATGGAAAATAGAGGGATAAAAATAATTTTTACCATAAAATAAAAAGGTCGGATAGTACGTATCCTGACCCCTACCACATAATTTACCATCCCATTATTATTTTATCTTTGACAAAATATTAATAAATCAATGTAATCTAATGGCCAAATTTATTTCAATATTTCCTTACCAATTAAAAGTGAAAAGAGGTAGAACATGCTAATTCAAGGTTAAAGAGGAAACATCATTTTCTTTTTCATTATCTAACAATCACATCTTTAATAAAAAATCACATCTTTAATTATAAACCCATAAAATATTTAAAATACCCCTCCCCACTTACAGACCAAGAACTAGCCGTTACAATGAGCGTCCAAAAAACCCCCTCAACGTTCCCTTTCTTGCCTCTTCCTTTATGAAATGAAATCAAGAAACACACAATTCACACACTCATCATACTAAAACACACCTTCAACTAACCATTTCTCTTAAGTAATTAAATCAAATCCTCATTTTCCGGCACCTTAAATTCGTTTTTCCGATGGAACCCACCGGAGTTGTAACCCCCACAAAAAACCCACAAGGAAATTTATCAAAATCTTCGATTTCATCGAGAAAGTCATCCATTTCTTCGAAAAAATGTGAAAATGAGAACCCTAATCATGAATTAAGTTCACCATTAACTAAATCTGGATCGAAATCGAAGAAATCTGGTTGCAAGAACCAAAATCCTCACCCTAACCCTACTGGGGTTTCGCCTGTGTTGAAGAATAGGATCAGGGAGAGGAAGTTTGTTGTGGCGAAGAAGAGTAAGCGAAGTAATGGGTTGAATCAATCGAAGGAGGTGAAATCGGGGTGTAAATGTAGTAAGGGGGATGGGAAGGCAAACAAGTGTTTGTGTGTTGCCTATGAGAGGTTAAGGGCTTCCCAGGAAGAATTTTTCAAGAATCGTGGAGGGTTTGATGTCGAAAATGGGTTTGATCAGGTGAGGGGATTTGATGGCGATGATAAGAAGGAGGGCTTGATTCAAGATGCGGAGATTAGAGAAGGGTGTGAGCAGAAAGTGGAAGAATGTGGAGATGCTAGTGGGGTTTGTGAGGAGGGTGTAGTCGAAATCGGGGTTTCAGCGATGAAAAGGAGTAGGGATAGATTGTTGGAAGAGGTAAGGGTGAGTCTACCTGAACCTGGGTCTGGAAAAGTGATGAATTTAGTCAAGGCTTTCGAAAATATGAAGATGGTATCAAGAATGGAGTCAAATGGATCTGAAGAGAATGATGAGAAGGAGGTTGAAGATAAGGGTCTGAAATTGGAATTGCCAAGCCTGGACGGTCCTTCTCAGGCCATTGAGAGACGCTCGTCGACCTCGTCTTTTTGTCCATCCGAGTTATTCCTCACTTCTGAGTGTTTAGGCTTGGATTCGCGTAGGTCCTCTTCATTAGACAGCAATCGAGGACGAAATGTAAGGACTTCTTTTTGCTTATCATTGATGAATTATTGTTGTTTGCTCTTTTTGTAGCTTATTGATTTATTCTAACTTATAGAGTTCTGAGTCAGCTTATTGATTTATTGTAACTTATAGAGTTCTGAGTCAGCCGGGGCTTTCGGTAGAAGACAATGGAGGAAAAGGCAGCAGCTTAAGACAACCACTAAACCATTCAATCTCAGGACAGAGGTTTGTCTCTTGATCAATAGTTGGATGTATGAAGTTTGTGTAATTTGCTTTCAACAGCTATTGTGCATTATGTTTGTACAATGACCGGATTATTGTGTTTGGTTGCTAGATCAAACAAGTAGAACTACATTGTAATCGTATCTACTTTTTAATCACCCGTGTAGAGGAGTCTATTAGATCCCTTCAGTTAATTTTCATCTGGCAAATTATTTGTGGACCCTCTGATGTATTTTCTCTTCTCTTATTCTTCAAATCCAGTGATATATGCTCAAGATTAAATTTTTTCTGTTCTAGGTGTCGTTTGGGACATGGAAGTTTTATTTTAATGAGTGTAATTTTTTTTTCAGGAAAGAGGAAAGTGCAAGGAGGAAGAATTTAAGAAGAAATTAGAACAGATGAAGGAGCTTGAGGAGAAGCTTCGTATACCAATTGCACAAGGTCTTCCTTGGACAACTGATGAGCCTGAGGTAGCATATCGTTCTGATTAGAATGCATATAGTATAGGTATCATCGATAGTAGTATCAATTTTTATGAGTCTTGAGGTTCCTACAATATATTTACTTTAGAAAGTTAAGCTTAAAAGCTTTCAATTTTAAAAAAAGATAATAGATTCGTGCTCGTTTACCCTATTTAACGTATATGTATATATATTTGACTTCTACTTGAACTCTTATATACCATCATCACTTGATAAAGAGCATTGCGTTTTTTTTTCGCTCGCGTCCCTCATATTTCATTGTCCTAACATTAAATATACTTACCACAGTGTTTGGCCAAACCTCCAATCAAGGATGCTACAAGACCAATTGATCTGGTGCTTCACAGTGATGTACGAGCCGAAGAGCGTGCTGAATTCGATCAGCAGGTATAATTACTATACTTTCCGCCTACATGATTTATGGTCTATACTATATACTTTCCTCCTACATGATTGATGGTTATATGTCTTTGCAACTTAGATATCTGAAGCAGATACTTTATATGGTGTTTACTCTCTATCAAGTTCTTCTAAAATAGAATTGAACATTTTATTTATGAAGAAGTCTTTCCTTTTTTTTTTTAGAAGCAACTTGCTTGTTTTTGTTACTTGTTCTTACAGAGGATATCCTTATGCCACCTAGGCTTGCCCTTCTTTAAGTGTTTTCAGCTACAAATTTACATTCACATTAAGAACTATCATCTGCGCTTTACATCCCACAACTTCGGCATGACGCAAAACCTCTGTACATATTTATAATGTCAGAAACTGAGGCCTTATATTTCAAGTGTCCAAGTTTTTCACTTAAAACCTTCGCTTCTTTGTCATTCTGTGCCCTCTTGAGTTTTGATGGATTTGGGGTAGCCACTCGGCTTGTTTGAGTGGAGGCAGGAGTTATTGTGTCTTGTACTCTTGTTGTATGGCTGTTCAGAACATGATTTAGTCTCTGTTTGTTGAATCAGAAACTTAAATCGGATTGTGACATTTATGTGTATTTATTTTGTGCATATCAGGTGGCAGAGAAGATGAGCTTCATCGAACAATATAAGATGGAGAGGGAGCGACAACAGAAGGTAAATTTGGAACTGCTGCAGTTAAACTTCGACGTTTAAGTTTTTTCCCTCGCCTAATAGGACACAACAAATTCTTCTTTTTCAGTTGGCTGAGGAAGAAGAGATTCGAAGGTTACGGAAGGAACTTGTTCCCAAGGCTCAACCGATGCCTTATTTTGACAGGCCTTTCGTCCCAAGGCGGTCTGAGAAGCAGCCTACCGTACCCAAGGAGCCAAAGTTTCATCTTGCACAGCATAAGAAGATCAAATGCATGCAGCAATCTTGGAGTGATACGTTCTCGTACATCAGCAGCACCGATGGCTACGATGCTCTATAGGAGGTGGAGAACATATCTCAGAGGCTAAAATGAGAGTCAAATTCGTTCATTTTTTATAAACTTCACCTTTCTGATACTCTCATACAGCATGAGAGATGAACAAGTTTTTTTAGTGACTAAAATTGCTTGTTGCTTCTTGTTTGCGAGTAGTAAGTTGATCTCCACAAGTTTTTCTATACAACTTTTCTGTACATAAATTGAATATGTAACTGAACTGAAACTACATTTATATCCAAACCTTTTTCATATTACACAACAAGTGTACATCAAGCCTTTTTTCTTCCATTAATTGGTTCTTCATTTAGGGAAGAATATGTAAATTCAGGTCCCAAGATTCAAGATAAAATTCTCAATTCCTTGTAAAATTCTCTTTCCAGTCTAACAAGAGCCCTAACTAATGACTGGAAAGAGAATTGGTTACAACGACTATCTACGTGGCACACTTCTATTGGCTCCGTTTATTTGATATAGGCCAGGGTTCGAATCCTTTCTGCTTTTGTACCATGCTGATTCAGATACTTGTACCTTCAACTAAGTTGCATTTCTGATCAAATATCATCATAGTGTTTGAAATTCGATTACAATGCTCTCAAGGCAATGCATTATTCACTTCTTCTTTTGTGGAAGAATGTTGATGGTCCAAGGCGGCTTAAAGCACTTGCTCATCTGCCTTGTCCTTCATTGCAATTCCTTGCATTATCAAATGTTATCACTGTTTCTTCTATCTTTCTCACAGTGTCAATAGACAACCACGCTAACTGGAAAATTACTCTTTATGATAATAAAGATATAGTTTTCTTTTATGTTTCTGGTAATTTGCAGGACTGGAATCCAAAGGACAACTGAAATCACTTAGATGTTCACTCTGGAACTTTGGATGCTATACTGATGGAAGTCTTGTTGTTTGGACTCATTTTTGCAATTAACAAGCGGCCTTCTTCTCTTCATGTCTTTACACATTTATTTTTCTCTTAGGTCTTTGTTAAGCAAGGGTCGATCCTTGGAAAATCAATGGCATGAAAATCCTTTTGGGCAACTTCTCGGACTCCTGATTTGGCGCTACTTTGGAGAACCATTTTGGAGGACACATCTTCGGATTGTTTTCAGTTCTTTAACTTTTGTACTAGCGCATCAAATCACTATTTTTATGATTTTGTTTCGCTTGTATTTTGACAACACTATAAAGGAACGAACATCTATATTCCTTTATAACCTTTATCTTCTACTAGTTCCATGGTGCCCGTCTAACGACGGGCAGTTGTTTACTTTAGGGTGGGACTAACCAAATACATTTATATAGATAAATTCCTTCATAAGTTTAGATAAAGTACCAAAATACGGAGTAGAAGTCATTTATACAAAAGTTATATTATTTCAGGTCAATTCATAGAACATGGAAGCTGGAATGAAGTTCAAATAAGCAGGTGTTAATTTCTCAACGGGACTAACTATAAGTAGTTATATAGATGAACTTCTTCATAAGTTCAAATAGAATACAAAACGTTCACTTAATCATACAAAAAGCCAGTATGTTATAAGAAGATTTATAAAGTCACCTTCAAAGTTACAAAACTTCCCGTCTTCTTACATATATAGGCAAATGATGATGGTGTGATTTTTCGAACCAAGCTTAAAAGCCCTTGCATTTATATTTCCCACATATCTCTGTTTTTGAGAAAAAGAAAAATGTTGGTCTAAGTAATTATTCATAATAATAATAATAAATAATAATAATAATAATAATAATAATACAGAGTAGTAGGAGTATTAGCAATAATAATAACGATAAAAGGAACCAAATTGAGTATGTGATATTCAAATGTAGTATAAGCTGACCACCTTAAATAAGCAAGTTCATATAATATGCAGCGGACACGATTCTCGGTCTGGAAAAGGCTTTATATGGATTTAACAGAGGAAGTTCTATATTGGGATCCGCCAAATAAAAATTATATCAAATTTTAGTATAAGATTGGCCATTTCTTACTCAAAAGCACAGCTGCAAGCCTGCAACCAAACTCTTGATATTATGAACTCATGTAACAATAGAAGGCCCAAATACTCACAAACTTTATGGCAATGGTAGCAGAATTAAGCACCTCAAGATGGGATTGAAGAAGACTTGATATAGTATATTATAAATAGAAAGTGTCCAGACGGTACTTAATGAGATACCTACTGTTACATATCCCTAGTATTCACCATTTTAATATATTGACTTGACAATGGCTATAATTCGTATTATCAATCACATGTAGTTTTCTCCTATGTGAACGGGAAATAATCTCGATACCCCAATGAAGGCCCCACTTGATATGAGATGAGAGGTTTCATAATTTGTATTTACTCGTATCTTTTTTATCTTTGAATACAGAATCAGTTGGAAATCAACAAGTTTAAACTAACACGGAAGCCACGGAAGCCTATGACTATGAACTAAGAAGCTGCAACAATTCAACTCTCGAATAGAACAATCCAAGAGGGCCACCAGACCAGAGGAGAAGGCAGAGGATTTTTAAAATGGTTCGTTACAAAATATATATTTTCATAAAAACAAATCAGAATGAATCACCTGTGAGGCTTCACAACAGCAGTTTTGTTCCCTTGCATCCAGACCTTAAGCAAATATTCATAGAAGCTGCATCCCGCACAAACTTTGAGATTATAGATTGAAACATTTATTGAAGCCAGCCGTAGTTGAATTCAAATTCTCTTATTAGTCCTCAGAATCAAAGGAAAATTGATAGTTGGATATGATGTTCTTTCTCTTTCTAGGTTTAAGTAAATGGCAAGCAGACCATCATTAGGAAATGTTTTGTTTAGTTCTGCACTAACCTTCCCTAGCTGAGGCATAAGAGCATGGGAATCAGAAGACCGATCAATATAAAAAAGAAAAGTAAGAAATTTACGATAACTCACCTTGAATTATTATTCCGCACAGTCTTAGCATTACCAAACGCATTTACAACAAGGTTCAACTGAAAGTAAAAAAATGGCAACATTAATTATTAACATGACAATTGGTGTCCAGCTATGTAAGAAATTATACATTGAAGTAAACTATATGGATCACATTCCTCAAGTTAGCAGACCATACCTCTCAGCGGACCACCCTCATAAACAGCTCTCCCGCCCGTGTCAATCTAGATAACGCCTCAGCAGTTTAGTTTTTATAGATGTACAAAAAACTTATGATTCTCATGTAATTACTTCTTCTAGAATAAGATCTCATCCAGACAATTAAGAAAAATTAGATTGGTTAAATGCAAAGCAGAGAATATGTTTTCATACCTCTTCGTAGCCCTTCATAAAGTCCTTCAAAGAAAAAGGCAGAACTAATGGTTTGGAGAAATTGATTTCTACATAAATCCTAACTGAGCTTAGAATGGTGCAATTAACATAAACTTAAGTAACAATCTACACTACATATAAAGAAGGCATTATTGAAAAGCAACAACTTCTTACCTTGAGCTGTTACAAGGCTCATCACTTCCTCCACTACAATATAAGAGAGGGATGGTTTAATTCGTGTAATTTGCAAACAAATATCTGTGATAGGCTAAGTAAATTACTTGGCATGTGACATAAAATAAACAACCGCTAAATTTGGATGAATCAATGCACCGAAAAGCGAAAGGCTTACCAATTTCGCTAATTTTGAATCAACAATTCTGCAACTAAATTTTGGACCTGTGGCAGTGATGGAGTGCATATTAGCATCATATATGAATACAAATAGCATGCTAAAAAATATGCAGCAAATCTACCGATGAGAAATCGCCTTCTAAGCATGTTTTGGCTATAGAAATCGCCTCATAGTAGAAAGAGGTTTAGTTACACTGAGGCTGGGTTATAAAACGAAACACATATTAAGTTAGATAAAGGGGCGACACTGACCTGTTCAATTTGCCTGTGAAATGTATCTAGATGGAACTTCAAGAACAAAAGAACAACACTTTTGTCACAACTGACAACATAGAGAAAGCACAAAAGACAGAATTACATTTTCAAAAAATAAACTGAAATGAGGCATATTATAGTGGCAAAATACTTTTACTTGGAATATAAAATGTTATGGTATAATTTTTTTTAATAGTAAAAGTAGTTGATCCCACTCAAATATAACTAAAACATGAGGTTTGTACACTTGCAATTAAACAAAAGCAATGCCATAATGCTCACTGGAACCTGTACAGAACATGCTCAATGAGAAACTATTCGAGAGAAATGTTCGATCTTCTAATGCATAGTTGATAGTTTTTTAAACACATGAAATCAATGTTCCATATACTCTCTAGGTAAATAAACTTAAGATTTATATACCCCTTATGTTATTATTTATGCACTTTTAAAATGTAAAATTTAATATCAATTTTGGTTTTAACTAATAATGTATGTAACTTGATAGCTAAATAAACAAAAAACTATAGTTAGTAACCTTTTATTCAAGAACGTTAATGAAGTTAGTAATTATTCTTAAAGAGGACAGTAAAGGTGAAATATCAAATTTTGGTTGGCCTTCATACCTGACCATAAAATCCTTTAAAGATCACCTCCAGGTTACACACTACTATATTGAAGATTCATCAAGCCTTACTCTGTAACTCTTCAAAGTATTAAACAAAAAAATGAAATCAATATTAAAAACATCAACAATCAAAAACAAAATTAAAATTGAGAAATAAAATAATAATCAAACCCAAAAGAACGCTATCAACGAAATAGAATGAAGATTATCCAATGAACAGCTAAATTATATTGAATCAGAACCAATAAGATTACTCGGAATGGAATGGAGAATATCTAATCAACGACCAAAAAGAACGCTATCAATATTGCAACCAATTCAGCACAGATAATACGCAATGGCAATGAAAGAGTATTACTAATTGATTAGTGTAAACACATCATGTAGTCTCAGAAAGAACAGGTAGTTTAAGACAGAGAACTTGTTAAAAGCAACAAAACAGCATAGCAATGAGTTTCAAGAAACAGCTTGGCTATCGTATGAGAAATAACAAGTACTTTAAAACAAAATTAAATAATTTCACTACTAACACCAAACCAGAAACATAAAAGCATTGTATGTAAACTGAGAATACCAAAAGTAAATAATTTTAATTTCTCAAAACTAACCTTCAGATGGCTTCAACAGAAAGTCTCTGAAATCCTAATTGAAATCCTAATAAACAAACATCAAACGTAAAAATCCTAATAATCAACAATAAAATTGAAATCGAAAGCCCAAATGTTAATGAAAATTAAAATCGAACACTAATAAGAACCCTAATTAATATAAATGCAATAATTGTACTCGAAAATCCTACTAATTGAAATGGAAAACTCTAATAGATGAATCTTAATTGAAACCCTAATTGGCATTTCTTTGTCAGCAGAAAGAGCAAGGGCATGAGTAGGATTAAGATACAACAATATGAATTTATGCCTACTTGAAACCCTAATAAATAGAAAAATGAAAAACAATGTTGAGAACAATAATAATCGAAAATAAAATTGAAATGGAGAAATAATATGATAATCAAACACACAATCAAAAACTAAGGACCCTAACTACATATATATGCACTAATAATTGTAGTAAAATAACCTAATAATTGAAATAGAAAACTCTAATAATTGAACCCTTAAACCTAATCGAAAATAATAAAAAACATTCTTTTGATTATCTTGTAAAACAAGTATTTGATTGTCGCCGGGAGGGGGAGGGGGTGATGTTGTTTTAGATTTGGAGTGAAATCTTATGGAAGAATGTAGAGGAAGTGGAGGCAATATTTTGAGTCTTAAGATTAGTGTTGAGAAGCAACTGGAAAGAGGGAGAATATTTATGAGCCACACACGTGTCTCACAAAACTACTGTAGATGTACAACTCAATAATGCATATGGTACAATCCTCCAATGCAACGTGATGTGATGACAACGAGGGTACAACTCCTGAAGCGTAGCGTACAACCTGGAATGCACGCGCAGTATGACGACCCCGCGTCTCTGATGACCAAGCGTGAATGACACGCGTTTTTCATGCCCAACGTACAAGCTAACACAGCATGAGGTACAAGTTTCTGTTGCAGGCTGTGGTATGATGACCACGCGTGGGCTCCACGCGTATTCTCCTTTTTAATAACTACCTAGATCTATAAAAAATGATGTTCATATAAAAATTAATGGAAAAATATATATTATAAATATAATAAAAGAATACACATATTAGACCGTGCAAAGATATGTAGTTTGATTGATAGAAAAAAAATTATTTTATTTAGAACATGTGAACTTTTCAAAACCATCTTTTTCTTAGAGAAATGGAGGGAGTAGTGAAATCTAAATTCCAAAATGAAAAAAATATTGCAACCCAATCATTTGTTATGTATCCAAGATAGTAAAAGAATAAGTCTGTAACCCTATAAAACATATTTTGTGATTTAATTCTTCATGAAAATTGATGACATAATATGACGGGACTCTTAAGACGTGGTGTATCTTTAGAATAAATGCACAAGCAAGATACAAAATGGACAGCTCAGAAACACATAGGTGTGCATGTGCAATAGTAATGATTGTCCATTACCAACAGCTACAGTTAATTCTGACAGCATTTGTGAATGTTGAGACAGGGTGGATATATGCCATATATTCTCATAAAAGCCAGTTTTATGTTCTTTTCGATCCCTTTAAAATCCCAAATCTTTGTCACCTATTGGCATTATCACCAAATAGTTCTGTTTGAGATAAACAAGTTAAGGTTGTTTGTCTTTGAATGGTAATGGAGTTTTCAAGAATACACTCATTCATATCCTTTCTTCTTCTTGCTTTACTTTTCATAATTCTTCCATCAAACAATGCTCAAGTCCTTCAGCCTGCCCCTGCTCCTACTAGTGATGGTAAGCATTTTGCAATATTATTATGAGTTATATTGTGTGTTAACTAACAATAATTAATTAACTTTGTGTTAACTTAAATACTCATAAAATTTAAAAAATTGAGATTCAAATTTAATTAACACAAAGTTAACACCGAACTAGTTAACACACAAGAATTGACTCCATACGATGATATTATGCGTTGATCTGAACGACGAGTATACTAAATTGCGGTTGGGACATTTGTTTTGTAGGGGTTGCAATAGATCAAGGGATAGCATATGTACTCATGTTTGTTGCTTTGGCACTCACCTACATGATTCACTAAAATGTATCAATTCAATATTGGCCTTTTCCCTCTATTGTTGAGGAAATGTTGTAATTATTGGGCTCAAATCATTGAGATAATTCTTTCTGGTTCACATTCTTTTCGTCCTTATTCGAGTATTTTATTATTTCTAGTATCTTAAATTAAACAGCAGATTGGTGTGATAATGGGAGGAATGTTTGATTTCATTCATAGCAAAAAATTGGATGATATTTTGGTTATATATATTTTCTTAAGCTAAGACTCTTATTAAGAGGCTTTGTAGCACCATGTACATTTCGCTCCAAAACTTTCTATATGTTTTTTTTCCATTATGTTCCTCTCCATGGATGTAATACTCCCTCAGTTTCGCTTTGTTTGATTGTTTGAGAAAAATACTTTATTAAGGAATGATGCAAAATTACTAATATGTCCTCAATTAAAGGTGTTGGAGTGTTACTTTATTAGGGACAACAAGTACTTTATAGGGGTAAAAAGGAGAAAATAAGCTTAAAAGTTCATTGTAAATGTAAACAATCAAACATTTTGAACATGACAAAATTTCTAAACAATCAAACATATAAGTTGAAACAGAGGGAGTACAAAACAATGTACTATGTAATCGAAAGTTAATCGATCAAAACCCAAGTCAAGGTCAAGTGCACTTGAGAGCTGACGGCTCAGAATAGCCCTTCCTCTCTCACAATTATTAAACCTCCGTACTTCGACAGTGCCATAAAAAATGGGGGTGGAGCTTACCTCCTCCTCGTTAGCTTCCTTTTCGTACCAAAAATAAATACTTTAAGATCAAGTTGGAAATGGTTATACCAATACCTCCCAACGAAATCTCGATTTAGCTCGTAAATTGTACTCTCACACACAGAAAAGAATTCTCTTATTTCCCTACTCCTTGCGAAACATAGCCTTAGGATCTAATAGAAAACGCAGAGGCTTACCTATCATCTCTTTAAAATATCCAAACACATAACTTCAGTGTAACTACCTATCCAGGAGTGCCAAAAAGAAATGAAATGAGATAATCTTAATGCGATGGAGTAAGTATTATTTATTTAACCATGGAAAGAGGATCAGAAAGAAAAGGTGCAGTTTATAATCGAAGTTTGCAGTCAATCGAAGATTCTAACAAACTGGGCAAGAAATAACAGCATCTGATACTCCCAAGAACCAAATTTCAATCAACTGACAATAACGTGAGGTACACATCTTGGAATAATTTTCGAATAAGTGAGGAATAAGTATGAACTATTAACAGTATTTATTCTGTAAGATACAGAATCATGGGAAAAGGTAAATTTTACTAATAAGCATCGGAAGTAAATTACAATGCGAGCCTTGAATTATGTACCAACTGTCACACCTCATGTACAGAACTCCGATCATATCTGGTTATGAGAAATATGATGCCAAAACTCCATCATGACGAGTACAGCTACACTCCTTCTGCAGGTAAATGGAATTCTAACTTTAAGAATCAATTAGGTTATGAAGAAACAGATTAAATAATCATATTCTAAAATTGACTGATGCTGAAATAAAATTGTGACTATCATACTTCCGAAAGCAAAGAACAACAGCTTAGAGAGCCATTTCAGCTTGCAGCGCAGCGAGTTCATCTTCCTCAGCAGTGCGCCTTTGAGGAACAGGACGAGCAGGTTGCCTTCCTGCAGGAACATTAATTGGTGCAGCAGGAGCTGTAGTTGCAGGCTGAAGAAGTTCTTCTTCCAATTCAGCACTTTCTAATTCTTCAAGTTCGGCCTCTAATTCATCCTGCAATGAAATGAAGTTAATGACAGAATAGGAGAGTCATACGTAACACCCTAGCATGACCAAGAGCAGAAATTGATCAATGCATTGCAATCGAAGAGAGATGGGATTTTGGTATGGAACCTCATCAAAGTCAGCAGCAGCTCCAATTGGAGTAGACAATGCCTCCTGTATTTGCTTCATATTTTCTGTCTGTTCATTTATTTCATCCATCGTCTTATCCACATCATCAATGTTACTGTAGAGATACAATAGACAAAATAAATGACAATTAGAATCCCCATGAGGTATTGTAAGGAGATAAAAGATGCTGGTGATCTCTCTTATAAGCTACACTATGTGAAACAACAAAGCCAACCAGCAAAGAATCTTGATATTTATGAGATTCAATGAAGAATAAAAAACACTAGCATATATCTTCCCTAAATATCCTAGAAAGATCCAGATTTTAAACACAGCAAGAACTACTTACGTTGCTTTTTGCATTGCTTTCATTGCCGCAGCGCCACTTCTCAAAGCATCAACAGTTTCTGTTGTAGCTTTCGCACCTTCCAACAATATCATCTACCAAATAGAAAAAGGTAACTATAAAATCAAGATGGTTTTACAAAGAATCCTATCATGCCTCAAACTGAGATACAGTGGAACTGACAGTTTAACGAACCTGATCATGAATGCGCAGTTGAAAATTGCCCAGTTGCTCAACCTGTTGTTCGTAAAGTTTTTTCCTCTTCAAACATTGGATGGCAGCTGTATGAGAAAACTTGCAATTAGGTTTCAACAGTATGACGGATCTATTTGGAACAAAATTTATCAACAGTTTTGACGTAGTAAAATACAAATTAAACCCAAATCTATCACATAGCAGACGTGTCTTTACAAATTAGTGCTCCCTACCCTTCCTACTATACCCTAAAAAAACAACAGCGGTAACCTATACAGTAGATCTGTAGGCAAAACAACACCAGCTAATGTAGGAAGTATAAATAAATGTCTTTAAAGATGAGTGTTAAAGCATACCTCTCTTATTCTTTGCTCTTGTATAATCCTTAGCCTTTTCGACCTCTGCAGCAGCTTTCTTCAAAAGCACATTCTCCTTCTTCTCGAGCATTTCCAGAGTCTAAAAACATAAAAATGAGGATCAAGAAACTTGAATTGCAAAGCCCTCGGAACAATATTTTACGTGAACTATTAACTGATCGTGAACACCACAGATCCCAACTTTATTTACTTTTCCTAACTATATCAACGTCCAACCAGCCACTCAGATAGTTTGGATTCTCCACAAAATTTATGAATTCATGATTTCTGATGGCTTTCCAACTACATTTAACTAGATACCTTTGAAATCTTTTTGACTTACTACCTCAAGAGAATATGAATAAGCTTTACGATAGGAACAAAAGCACCAATTCAACTGAGATTGATCTAATACTGAACAAAGAACGTGTAATCGTAGCCTGGTACTCCCAAGATTGTGCAGGCAACAATACCATAACCTAAAGTGCGAATACTCTTCAACATTGAACTAAACAATACCTATCGCACAGCATAGCAGTTTCAATGATATTACACTAACTGCAATCATAACTAATAAGAAAACGACACATCTACAGAAAACTCTTTAATCGTTCAATTCTCAGGAATAATAAGCGCGTTACAGTATCCCCACGTTCTCAACTTCCCAAACATTACAGAACTGCCTAATCTACCGCAAATTTTGAAAGTACACGATCACAAATATTGTTCAGCTCCAACATCAATAAACTTCAATAAGCAACCATAATTGATTAAACCAAAATCGTCCCTTCAAGTCTCCAACCCAAATATATTGTTATGTTCGGTCTTGATTGGTCAAAATTAACAAACTTCACAGTCCTATCAACCCAACAATATTGATTATATTGAATATACTATGTTCCATATACTCGAATACCCAATTTCACAAATCAACTAAACATTAAAATTTTAACAATCTTTATGGGCGGGGAGGGGGGGGACATGAAACATACCTCGTTTAATTTATCCAAAGTCATGAGGGCATTAGCCTCTTGCTTGGGTTTACCAAAAAGTTTCGTAAACATCTTGTAATCTGCACCAAAAAATAGAAAATAAAATTAAAAAAATCCAACAATATATGATGCATGTAAGGAATTTATAATGATGATTGGATGATCGTAAAAGCTAGAGAAATATGTACCTCTAGGATCTGAGAAATTAGATATGCAAATAATTTGATGATCCAAAGAGAGATTGCTTATGTTGGTTGTTGACTAGAGATACACGATTGGATTATAAGCATCCAACTGTGCAAGACCGTGTCCCGGCCTCAATTGAGTCTTTTCGGACTATACTACCCCTGGTGCCCTGCGAGTTCGGATGTTCTGTTACACTTATTTTGTTATCGGCTACACTTATTCAGTAGTGGTTAAAGAAGTTTTTATTAGGAATGTCCTGGTTCGAAACTCACCTCATCGCCAATTTACAAAAAAAGAAGAAGTTTTTATTAGGGAGTTAATCGAATAGGCTAGTGGATTAGGCTCTTGCTAGTGACCAGAAGGTCCTAGTTCGATACTCACCTCATCGCTAATGTACAAAAAAAGAAGTTTTTATTAAGGGGTAAAACAATCATGCTAACTTTCAATTTTGCATTTCAGGCTATAATCCGACCCAATAACATACTCTAACCGAACAATGAGAAGGTGTTGGATGACAAATGACATGAAAAGTCACTTGATTTTGAAAAAAAGAACATTCTCGAGCACTCAACTTTTAGAACATACTTCGATCACTATTAAAAAAAAATACCAATTTGATCAGACTAGATATCGTGCCAATTGATTACTTATGCCAAATTTGTTGGCTAACAAAATATAATTTCACCTTCTAAAAGTTCCTTTATATTTTAGCGCATATTTCGTAATAACAAGAAGCAAGGCTGCAAGGGGTTGTTTATAGATAAAGATGATTTCGAGCCGGTTTGAGTTGGGAATCGAGTATATCTAGGTATCGCGGTCTAAGTTCAGACCCAAATGTGTAAACGAACCGAGTTGCGAGGTAGTTGGTTTAGTTGCAGGTCATCCAGGTATAGCTAAACCATGACCCACTGGACTCCATACAGCTCAATAGTTGGGTGCCTATAGTTGAACCTGAGTACCTGAGACCTAGTTTAGCAGTCTCAAAACAACATCCGCGAGAGAGCTAGTATTGACTCGATTCCCTCTCCCACACAATGTCACAGCCTCCTCTGGAAACCCCGCCGGCGATAGATACCCTCAGCATATCACCCGCCAAAGTAACCGAATCCGAATTCTCCCAACGCGTATTGATCCGCTCCATCCTCTCCCGACCCGATGGAGGAGCCGCCTTATCGGGCCAGAAGGTCCGGATCGGAGGATGGGTCAAGACTGGTAACCAGCCGTCGTTATTTTCTACATGCTTGTGCTTTTATATTTTACGTTATTTGTTTAGTATCTTTTCATCGTCTTTGTTTTTTTCGAAGAATAAAATTCTACTATTATTCACTTTCAAAAACGTTAATTGGTTGTGTTTTGTATTTTATCTTATTTGTTTAGTATGAGTATCAATTTATTTGAATTTTTTGACATGGAATTTGCCTAGTTGTTAAGAGGCTTCGGTATGACTTAGATTCTCACCGTGTAAAGTTATGAGTCGATTCTCACCATGAGATTTTTCAAAATAAGATGTATGCTAATGTTTCGTTTTCGTCATTGCAGGTCGTGAGCAAGGAAAAGGGGCCTTTGCATTTCTAGAAGTCAATGATGGGTCGTGCCCGGCGAATTTGCAAGTGATGGTGGATGCCTCTGTTCATAATTTGGCTGAGTTAACGGCTACTGGGACATGTGTTCATGTGGAGGGGCTACTGAAAGAGCCTCCTGAAGGAACTAAGCAGAAGATTGAATTGAGTGTGGTGAAGGTTCTTGATGTTGGAACTGTTGATGCTTCGAGTTATCCGTTGCCAAAGACTAAATTGACGCTTGAATTTTTGAGGGATGTTGTTCATCTTCGTCCGAGAACTAACACGGTAATATGATTGTGGTTTAATTGTCTTCCTGAATTCTTGATAAAATGGTAAAATATCGCATAGTTGCACTTTATCTGACCTTTTTGTTATATTGAGATTTGACATGTCTCTTGGTTGTTTAAAGTTTAATTTAAAAATAAAATTACAAGTAAATACGTGGAATGATGTTAACGGAATGTAACATACATTGTCATACAAACTACCCGGACTTGATAAAAATGTGGTTTTGCAGTTGTGAGTGTTGTTATTGCCATTGTGTAAATTTTGCGTGGAAGTATGTTCAACATGATGAGTTATTTTCTTTATTCATTTTTTGATCAAAATTAACAACAATTGATTCAAATTGGCACACATAAGTTAGATTTCGACTAAATAAATCAGATAGTTATAGAGTAGTTGATAATACTATCTAAATACAAAACTAAATCAATGTTCGAGACGAGGGAGTACAATGTGGAGATTTAATGTGCCAATGCTTCACATATGAATATTGTTCAACTTGTTAACTTTTTGAGGTTCCTTAGTGACTGACTTGAAGCAGGGTTGTATCAGAAGCTTCAATGAAGTACTTTTACATTTTAAAAGATTGAAATTTGCTTATTGGTTGTTAAAATATAGCAAATTTCATGAAAATTATAGACACCAACACTGAAGTACATAAATTACTATCAAATTCTAAATTTAGAGCTAAATCATCAACATTTCAGATCTTAGAATCTCTTAAGGGAGGTATTGAGTAATGAGTATTATTAAAATATTATTTGGTCTATCTTACAGGAAAACGATTTGTTAATAAAATGTACTAATTCACAATATCTGAATAAGACTTTTTTCTGCAAAAATGTAGTTGATAACAATGCTTAAATTGTTAGACTGATTCACTCGACAGATTTTAGCGTAGGACCATTTTGCATTTTGTTGCTTGTGATTTTTCAATCAAGGAGACTCAGTTTTGATGTTTCGTACAAGTGATGCATCTCTTGGCTTATTGCTAACGTTTTTTCCTGCATGTAGATTGCTTCCATTGCTAGGATTCGCAATGCGCTGTCTTATGCCACCCACACATTCTTCCAGAAACACGGGTTTCTGTATGTTCACACTCCAATAATTACCACTAGTGATTGCGAGGGGGCTGGTGAAATGTTTCAAGTGACAACTTTAATAAGTGAGGCTGAAAGATTGGAGAAGGAGTTGATTGAGAACCCTGCTCCTTCAGCAGCTGATATTGATTCTGCCAAACTTATTGTCAAGGAAAAAGGAGAGGCTGTTTCTCAATTGAAGTCTGCTAAAGCAAGTAAAAAAGAGATTGTTGCAGCTGTTGCTGAGCTAACTACTGCTAAAGAGAGTGTGGCAAAGCTGGAAGAGAGAGTTAAGTTGGAGGAGAGATGTAGACTTACTGCTGGTTTCCCTAAAAAAGATGGGAAGATGGATTATTCTGAAGATTTTTTTGCTCGTCAAGCATTTTTGACGGTCTCTGGGCAACTCCAAGTCGAGACCTATGCATGTGCTCTCAGTAGCGTCTACACATTTGGCCCAACTTTCCGAGCTGAAAATTCACATACTTCAAGGCATCTTGCGGAGTTTTGGATGATTGAGCCTGAGTTAGCTTTTGCCGATCTCGAGGTATACTTTTTCTTTCTTTGTACTGGAGGTTACAGTAATTTTCATGCTCCATTTATCCCTACTTCTGGTAGGAAGGAGATTTCAGCGATTATTGCAAAAGTTATCATATCATTGGAGATGCATGTAATAAAATGCAGTAGTTCCGGCCCTGTATATTGCGTGCCATCTAGGATGTAGTCCAGTTATAGTTATCTAAAGCTACATCCATTATAACTTGCTAAAATCAGTGTTCAGCTCTTTTTATAGATGTGATAATGTCATAAGATATGTGTTTACTACAATCCATTGAAAGATAAATCAAGAATGATTACAGCCACGATGGGGCTTCCATCTCTAGGTCTTGCCTTGTAAAAACTCCAGAAGCCTCTCAGTTATGTTATTCTCCCTTTCTTTAAGCCTCTTATTTTCTGTATTCGTTAAATTCTCTTCTCTGTATATTTCGAGGTATATTATGTTGAGAAGCATGTTGAAATCTCTAGTTGCATTAATTCACTAACCTGCTGTCTGGCTTTCCATGCCATTTCCAATTTGTTTAGGCATTTCTCTCGCTTTACCATCTGTCGCAAACATAAATATTGATCCTCAAAAACTTGAAACTGGTTGAATTGATGATGAGTTATGTTTGAATATGTTTCTCTCCTATACCGACTTTAAACCATTTCTTCTGTTAGAACTTCTGAAGAGACATTTCACATTGTGGAATTTCTGCAGGATGATATGAACTGTGCAGAAGCATATGTGAGGTTTCTCTGTCAATGGTTACTAGATCATTGCCTCGACGACATGGAGTTTATAACAAAGTTTATTGACAAGGGTGCAATTGATAGACTTAAAATGGTTGCTGCAGCTGGTTTCCAACGCATAACATACACCGAAGCAATAACCATTTTGGAGGAAGCGTCGAAAGTGAAGAAATTTGAGAATAAAGTAGAATGGGGGATTGACTTAGCCTCTGAACATGAAAGGTGCCTTCAATAATGAAATGTAATTGCATTATTTATTTGGATTGTTAGCTCAATAATTAATATTGGCTCATGCTTTAGGTACTTGACTGAAGAGAAATTCAAAGCACCTACAATTGTGTATAACTATCCCAAGGGGATCAAAGCCTTTTACATGAAGCTCAACGATGATGGGAAAACTGTTGCCGCTATGGATGTTCTTGTACCTAAGGTACTCAGAAACACTTGTGATTACTTCTACAACATCTTAAAATGAAAGATGGTAACAGCTTAGGGAATACGTCTCTTGAACTATGTTTTGAAAAATCGTACCATCTGCTTTCAGGTTGGTGAACTGGTTGGAGGAAGCCAAAGAGAAGAGAATTACGAGGTCCTTAAATCAAGGTGACAGAAACTTTACCCTGTACTAGCTTTCATTGCCCAACCCTTGCTTATGCACTTCCACTAATAATTGCTGAAAAGAGGTCCATGTCAGCTAATAAACAATTGGAAGCTCTTTCAATCAGTTCTTGATAGCTACTCATTGTTTTATTGTAGGATATTGGATCAAGGTCTTCCAATTGAGCCATATCAATGGTATCTTGACCTGAGGCGTTATGGGACCGTGAAGCATAGTGGATTTGGCTTAGGCTTCGAGCGAATGTGTCTCTTTGCCACAGGGATTGAAAACATTAGAGATGTTATTCCATTTCCCAGATACCCTGGCAGAGCAGACTTGTAGTTCTGCAGTCATTAGCCACTAGACTTGGGATCTGGTCATATTCTTGTCTACTCTTTATAGTGTTTATCTTTTGTGAGATTTCGGTAGGCACTATCATCACTAAACAACATTTGAATACCCAAAAGGTATAGTTTCATGTTACTATTTGTTACAATATCTACATCTTTTTGGTTTTTGTGTTTGCTTTTCTCCTACTATCCTGTAGTTCCTTTCGGTAAGCATTTTAATCTGTTATATGTGTGGTCTGTTCTGATGTGGATGCTATGAGCATGGTAGCGATGTGATATGCTCATCCGAATTCTGTTATTTAACAACTGATAGACTAGGGAGGTGCTGCAACTTGGATGCCATTAAGTCGCCAATATAAACTCTACAAATTAAGTCAAAACATACAATACAGTAGCGACCAACGGCAGTTGTAATGTATTCTTCTATAAGAGTCGATAAGGGTTCGTGCTAAAACCAATTTGTGTAGATGATATTCGAGGTTTGAATAACGACTAGTGGGGTTGGTTTTATTGATTTGAAGTCTTTTAAGCACTTGAAACACATTTGAGATATAAAGTGCGTTTTTACATCTTTTTTTTTTGATAATAGATGCAGTGAATATTAAAACCAATAGCAATACTTTGTTCTTACATTGTTTCTAAAATGGGAAATAAGCGGTAAGGAATGATTACAATTTTCATTAAATTCATTAATAGTAATATCCTGAAGATTCCAAAAGCTTCCAACTTTAGTTGGGTACCAAAATGTTCTGCAGCATCTGTTCTTGATTTGCTCTTTAGTCCATTCCCTTTCTTGATTATTGCTGATTTTTGTTTGACTTTTACTCCACACCTTCTTCCATTGTGGAGTTGATTACTCCACAAAAACTCATCCATTATCTATCATAAGTATCTCAATTTGCATGGTTCAAATTAATTCGATTCCATATATATTTATATAAACGTGGGAATATTTTGTGTGTGTATGTAATAATTAATATGTAGTCTAAACTTATTAGTTTGTCGATGAAACATACACCATAGATATAGTAAGCTGGATAAGGGACCGCCGGACGGCAACGGGTCCTAGTATATATATATGTACTCCTTTCATCCTAATTCAAAATAAATGAAAAAATAGATAAAATGAGAGAATGTCTTGTGGCTTTTTGAGGTCCGAGATATTATACATTATATAGATTTAAATATATATTTAAATGCTAATTTTTACATTAACTTCTTTAAAATATACATAATTTTTTTTCTTTCAAAAAATGTATGTTCTACTGAACGGACGCGAACAGAAACACAAATCCGCCACTCAACGTAATAGATCCCAAATTAAACCACACAAACAAGATAAACCACGCTAAAGACAATATTGTGTACTCCTATGCCCATCTATCCTAGCTGTTTCAAGCATCGCAGGATGCTCTCCTACACGAAGTTCACTATTCCATAAAGAGTAATAATGCCAACTTGAGTAGTTAGTCATAAATAACATGGGGAATTATATAATGTTTGTGGTAATAATAATTAATAATGAGGGATATGATGATCATATACCATGTTAAATAAAGTTATCTTGGATGCCTAATCAACCTTTATAAAACCTTATCATTAGTTCTTCAATGACTAATAAATTAAATTGAGTGGCTAATATAGAATGATTACAACCCATCAGAATATAATGGGATTTGAAAAGGATATGTTATCTCATAATTTCTTAGCATATCTCATAGTTTTCAAATATTACTTACAATCTTTATTTATTTACACTATAATAATCACCCTCATATCAACTACTAGAAAATTATCGTTTCACTAAGAAATGTGATCAACCACTTGAAGTGATGGATTTTAATTTGTTTATTTAATCAATCAATTCTAGGTTAATAAAATAATGTTTCTTGCCCACCTTAAAATTAATTGATCATTATTGTTTTACTATTATGAGGGTGCGATGTTTGCTTTATTTGTTGACCGAAAACTTAATGCTCTGATTATTATTTGAACGATAATATAGTTGATTACTTATTTGACCTAAACTACCGATCCATTTTTTTATGAGTTCCTCTCATTTTTAAGAGTGTTTTAGGAGGACTAATACTAGGAAAACTGTTCATCGGTATATTTAATATATAGGACATGTAGTTTATATGATAGGAGTATTATTTCATGATCTAGATAATTAACTCAAAAATATTACTATAATTTCTTATATGAGATTTCTAGTTTCACAATTTTTTGAAATGTTATGATGGCGCCCTACTAGTAATAAAATAAGTTTATCTTTCTTCTTTTATTTCCTCTGGATTATTTTGATAATGGATTATTTTATGGACATAGCTCAACTGGTAAAGATCTAGAGTGTAAGGAGCGAACATTGTGTTTCAAAGTGGTTAAGAGGCAAAGCTCTAGTCTCCTGATCTAAGGTACATTATGCCAGTGATTAACCGACAAGCTCTAGTCTTCTGATCAGTTGAGGCATATTCCCCCATTTACCTCCCGCATACTCTAAGACTTGGGTGCGTAAGGACTGTTAGTGTAACGGTTTCACAATTTTTGAGAGTCGTTACTATTATTTAATTGTGGAAGATTTCGAAGTACAAAACATACAAGTATAAAATCCAGTCACTTCTACCTTATAAAACTACTCGATTTCATCTTCATCTTATCTCATCTCCTCTTTTTCCAATTCATAATTATTAGTAGTGAGTAGCTTAAGTGGACAACTCAAGAAAAAATGGTGAGAAAATGCTCACATTGTGGAAACAAAGGCCACAATTCAAGAACATGTACTATCAAGAAAGTCACAACTCCAGTAGGGCTCAAGCTTTTTGGAGTCCAACTTGATGCTAATATCTCTGCTTCTTCACCATCTTCATCTTCAAATCCAATTCCAATCAAGAAAAACTTCAGTTTGGATTGCTTGCATTCCTCATCACTATCATCTTCATCCCCCTCGACTTCGTCTATCAATGAAAACTCGGATAAGATCATTGTTGGCTATGTCTCTGATGGATTATTAGCCCCTTCCCAAGAGAGGAAGAAAGGTGAGTATTTCTCCGTTTTTATTTGAATGATCTAGGCGTATTTAGTCGAAGAGAGTTAATCGAATAGCCTAGTGAAAAAGACTCTTGCTAGTGACCAAAAGGTCCTGCGTTCGAAACTCACCTCATCGCTAATTTACAAAAAAGAAAGAAGAAGCGATATATATTTCTATGTCAAAAGGTAAAATAGTTTGAAATTAAATTCTAAGTAGTTTATAGAAATGCAATATTTTGTCCTTTATTATTGATTGATGATGAATGATTAGGTGTTCCATGGACTGAGGAGGAACATAGAGTATTCTTGATTGGAGTTGAAAGATTAGGAAGAGGAGATTGGAGAGGTATCTCAAAACACTTTGTGACAACAAGAAGTCCAACACAAGTAGCTAGCCATGCCCAAAAATATTTTCTCCGTCTTGCTAATCTAAACAAGAACAAACGCCGCTCAAGCCTCTTCGACATGGTAACATTTTTTTCAATATATAACAACTGTTGGTCTACCTCCATCGAGTGAGTTAGTACACGAGCCGAGCCGAGCCCGAGCCCGAGCCCGAGCTCAAGAGTTTTTGGCGCGGCTCGTGACTGAACAAGCTATAGGCTCGGCTCGGTAAAAGCTCGTCGAACTGAGCTTCGAGTTAGCTTCCTTAGCTTATTTTAAACTTTAATTTTAGTTAGGATTAACAAAATTATTTTACTTAAACAATTAATATAGATTATCTAGTAAAAAAGCAATTATTAAAATTGGTTTACATGTAACAAAGTTAATTAAAATTTAAAAAGGTAAATAAAATCATTAACTTGGAATAGAAATTAACATTAATCATAGAATTTGAAATGACTAACATAGCATGATAATATAATTAATTTTATCAAAATTAACATGTATACAACCAAGCTACCTAGCCAGCTGGGAGACCGAGTGATGAGCCGGGAATCTAGCTCATAGCTCGACTCAATTTAATGCGAGCCAAGCCTCCATCCTTAGTTTACCCGAGCAGACCCGATCGAGCCACTCTGTTTATCTCAACTCATGCACAACTCTAACTAGGAGAGATTTTAAATCCCGGAAAAGTGACCAAGTTGATACAGTAGGTAAGATTTGTAATCCTAAGTTCACGAGGTTGATTTCCACTACCAACTTTTTCATGGTCGACCCCGTCACACATGATTTGTCTAGTGAGGTTTACCTAAACGACGTAGATTCTAGACTATTGCGTTAGCACGAGGTCTACACAATATGCGCTCGCCCAACCGTGGCAACATGCCCCATTACAAAAGAAGAGATTTTAAAAATTATCTTCATATAAATTCAATTCAATTCAATATTATATGCAAGGAATATTGTTTATCTAACATGTACATGCCCATAAAACATTGTTTTAATTGATTAGTCATATGGTAGGGTGAGATGAATGATGGAGGCAATAATGAAATTCAAGAACTTCACAACATAATTAGTTGGGAGCCAAATGATGCTCATTTCACCATCTTCCAAGACCCTGGGGCAATACCATCTTTAGTGGAGTTGAACTTATCAAAAGAAATTGAAATGAAGGATCAAAATAAGAATTATAAGTACTCTCAATTTAATTTACAAGATCAGCAATCATCAAGAAACAAGAATATGGCAATTTCTTCAAGTGATTTGATAGATCTTGAGCTCACTCTAGCTGCTCCAAGAACACCGGCTCACCGGAAGTCATCTTCATCCACTCCCTTTCTGTTGGGGCCAATTGGTGTCATTTAATTGTTTGTATATTAATGAAGAATCAAGAAATTTTGAAGCTTGGTGCCACTTGAACATAATTATTGTATAATGTATATTAATGTTGAAATTTAGATAGATTATTAGTAGATGGCATCCATCAGGACACTATGCATGAGCACAATGATGATGTGTTAGTATGTTGTTACTCCATTGTCTGTTTATCTATTGTTTTAAAAAGAAATAGGGGATAGACGCCTGCAATTTATTGCTCATTCCATCTCAATTTATAAATTCTGACTTTACACATATTTTAATTTTTCTCCTGTACTTTCACAAATATTTAGTTGAAGTTCGATCACAATGACGAAAAAACTTGTACATTTTAAAATAGAGAGAGTAAAATAAACAATGGTTACAAAGATCAGTGAACATTAGTGATATAACAAAAAATAAGGAGTAATGGTTTGAGCTTGATCCCAGCTCAAGTAGTAGGAGATCCATATGTAAGAGAATGGGAATAAGGCAGGGGAGCCCTCACAATGTATGAATTGGAAAGGCCAAAGGCCTTAACGGTCACTACGAAATATGAACAACCTCGTACGCTATAATGAAATGTGTCTATTTATTTATACAAGTATACAAGTACAAAACGAACGTTCACAACGTGACTCAGTCCCTAAGGTCCACTGCGCCTCCTGATCCGGCACATTAAGGAGTGATAACTCACTCTTGAAGCGCAAGCCCTAGGAGCTAGGCGGGCATCTACCATTCAGTATATAACCCGATATCAAAGCCTAATCTCACTGCAACACATCACAATTCACAAGGGACCAGAGCCTCGTCCACCACAAGAGTCTCGGTCTTGACCCTCGAGTCTGGACCTTCGTCGAAGCAAGTCTAAACATCTAACCAAGGTGCACGAAACATCTCTGCCAGTCTCAACCCAAGAAGGCTTGACAAATCTTATCAATTGGCGTCGCCTGGTATGAATCCTGATCCTCAACAACATACGTCCTAATAAATTATTGGTTCAAGTCATCATGTGGACGACCACCATGCAGATCCAATGGCAAAGACGACGCACGAGAGAGCAACCACAAGCTACTACCACATAACTTAGACAACTTAACAACTGAATAAAAAATAATGGGTTCTTTCATGTCAGTCCAATTTGATTCAGACTAAGAACATATCAATAATTAGCAAATGCATTAAACAGAAGACAAAATTTTACAGAGTAGATCACCACCAACGAACATTACATCTCT
This sequence comes from Echium plantagineum, assembly GCA_003412495.2. Classification (NCBI taxonomy): domain Eukaryota; kingdom Viridiplantae; phylum Streptophyta; class Magnoliopsida; order Boraginales; family Boraginaceae; genus Echium; species Echium plantagineum. Next base: position 14,037,968 of record CM016563.1, on the reverse strand, counting down.
AGTAACGTAGTAATATATACAAAGAATATACGATTGCCCCCCATTTAACCAATTCTATTCATACATTTATCTATCCGTGGGCTCTCAACAGCAGGTATGGGAATTAAGTAGTCAGTGAGTGCATGAGAGATCATTTGAATCGTTCGAATGACGGGGGAGTTGTCCACACTTAGTCAACCGCCTTTGCGCTTTTGAGCACCTTCCCCCCCATAGTACAATAAGGCCATCAGGCAAAAGATAGATTTTCCCATTTCTGGATGCCTCTTACATATTTATCATGAAGTGTGAGATCCTTGGACCAGCACGGTAAGGCGTTTAGCACTCTCTGTTCGAGGAATATCGCCTTTATGTCCAATCTGGGATGAAAAGAAATATGCAAGATTCAAAACCTCTTATAATGATAATATTGTAAGGTGCAATGCACCATACCAACCTAAAAGATGAGACCAATATTTTTACCTCAGCCGACGGATCAGGAGAAAACCATTTTAACAGTAATCCAAGACGTACAACTGCAGGAATCATCTTGAATAGCAATGGGGTAGTTACCTGCATCAATCATGTGTTAGGACATGACATTGAGTTGGCCTTAACATGCAAAAGGTCACTAAGGTTGACCATTTGAGTTTCTCATATTGCATCAAGTAATTGGGAAGAGGCAAAGAAATCTACAGATCCATAGGCAACAAATCCAGCATACTAAGGAGCTTACTTGGAGTAAAAAGCATGCTTGTTCTGTGCTCTAAAGAAGAGGTTGTAGCAAGAACATTTTGAAGAAATAAAAGTATGCACCAACCTCTATACATTAAGCGCTTTTACAGATGTGTGTACTCTCCAAATATCTACTCATATTAGAAAGGCCACTAAAAGTAAAACTTGAAGCCTCCTCATGAGTCGGGCAAATGTCTTATTGGTTATCAATGGCCATGAAGGAAAGAAAGGTCGTACTTTTAGAAAATTATAGTAACTTTTAGGCCGTTAATAATCAGATATTAACACCCATAACAATTCTTTAATAGTCTAGGACATAATACGACAAGTATAATCTCTTACAAGACTAAGAGCTGTTGTCCCAAGAAGCAGCATATATACTTTACCCTGAAATGGTAACACAATCTAGTTAGATACAGATAAGAGCAAGAAAGAGGGTCAGGTCAGCCTATAGAACAATGCTAAATACAATATCATTATGTAGTTGCCTAGTGCACTCGTCATGCAAGGATCCCACTTCTGACTTTTAAAATGCTACTCTTAGATTGTTGAAAAAAGATGCTTTTACTTGGGGCACTAACCAGTCGACCAAAAACAGTTCTAACAAGTAATTAACTAAGAGGATTGCAGAAAGTGGAATTAGCAAAATAAGTTTTCTGCTTGTTGGTTTAGGAGTAAGAAGATATGATCACTTACCTCAATTAAATGATGATTTGATGCCCGGCTTAGAAGAACAAAAGCAAATTCTCCAATTTGAGCCAAAGACATTCCAACCTACACAGATCATCACTTATCAATCATCCGCTGCATAATTTTACTACAAAGTTCACAAATGTGATGTTTGATGTGATGTATTTGAAAGGTATCCATCGCTCCACCAATAGAACTTGTCTATGGAATTCAAGGGTATTCCGAAACTCTTCTATTATAAGTGATTTCACATACTTAGATTTCGAATCCAAATGCATCAACTAAAACACAAACAAAAAACTAGTTTTAAGTCTTACAAGGAGAGAAGTCTTGTTTCCATAACCGAATCCTTTGACTACCACAGCAACTACAATGGTTTTAATGACGATAACCAATATTACTGCTGCCAGCAAAATATCAATGTGATTCCAAAGGAAATGAACATGGATAAGCATTCCAATGCTGGAAAGGAATAGAGCAGCAAAGAGATTCCTGATTGGCTCAACCTACAAGATAGTGAATCCCATGTTATGCTCAACATCATAATATAAACAATTTTTTTGTTGGAAAAGTTGGCCAGGCCAGCTTCTGCAGTTGTCAAATAATTTAGTTCAGAGAGAGAAACTATATGCTAACTAAACACCAGATATTCAATTCTTATCTTACACGGTAGGTTGGCAATTGGCAAGAAATATGACGCTCCTTTTTAATAGGGAGATTTTTGGATGTTTTGAGTTAACATGCACATTAAAATAGTAGTCTTGATAATACTAATTAACTTACATAAAACAGTTTCAGTTATAAGAATAGAATAGAAAAACTGGAATCCCAAACTGAAATTGGTTGGAGGGAGTATAGTTGAAGTTCTTGCAGGAAGGAGATAAACATGTCCGCGGTAGGACCTAAAAAGAAGATATTATATGTATCTACCTAATTTTTGAAAGGGAAAATGGCCACAACAATAACCTTTGTTTACAAAATGTTTCTAGTCAATCACCTATGTTTCAAACGTCCTAGTTTCCATCACCTATTCTGTCGATCCGTTGTTAATAATATCATGTGAGGGGCATGTGACTTGTCAATACTGTTATTTCGGTCATTTTATTTAATATATTTTGGATTAAAAAAAATCAAAAGAAATTTTGAAATAACCGTCCCCAAGATGCACTTAACGAAAAAAATTAAGCGTGAGACCAAGTAAGAAATATTTTGAAACGTTGGTGATTGACAAGGACGTTCTGAAACATAGGTGATGGACTGAAAATGTTTTGTAAACATAGGTGATTGTTGCGGCTATTTGCCCTTTTTGAAATTCTAACATCTGCGTTTACATGATTCATTAAACACACATCATAATAGATGTAACAAAATTTGGGATTTCTGTAGTTGGTTCTCAGGTCTTTTACTTTGAAATGCTAGAATATTAACTATTCCACCAATAGAAGACAATATCATTGCTAAATAGTGCTCCTACAATAACAGATTATATTTGAAGTGCTAAACCACCACTGGTGATAGTTACATGGCAAGTGGAAAGAGGTACCTGCTCAAGTGTGAATTGACCAAGATCAGTGGTCGATATCATCACTCCAGCAGCAAAAGAACCCAACTCAAGGCTTAAACCAAGCTTGTCGCTACACTGTTGTGACAAAACAACCCTTTAATTCACATGTATTGATAGCATATGAATGTATTGCAAAATGCAAATGTGGTAAAAGATATATTTCACTAGTAATCCCTCCACCACGATTGTACGGAAGTATATTTAACAACCAACTCTAGTAGTACAATTAGGAGCTTTTCATAATAGTTAGAGATAAGATTTAAAAAAAGGAAAGTAGGAAGCGAGACGAACCCAAGCCACTAGCAAGCAGAAAGCCACTGATGCTAGTTGATAAAGTTCATTATTCTGCGTAGAGTTCAGAAACGAGAGTTAATTGGAAGAGATCATAGAGCTACAGAAAACATAGGGCATCGAACAACTCACCTGTGATGACAAACTTATCATCAGCTTAAATAGCCAAGGTATAAAAGTCCGTGACAGTATCGTTAGTATAATCAAGAATGCTACCAAAGTTATTAACCTGGAAAAGAAAGGAAGTGAGAACATGCCTTGAAGGTATTATACGTATGTACACGAACGCAAAAGATGTTAACGCAAATATAATTGTAGTGAAAGCATGAATTCCTTAGAAGATTGTTTCGACTTCATCAATAAAATAATGCACAATGGATAATGACAATTTGTGTATACTCTCAAGTTTGATCATTGGAGTCATTTTCAAATGATTGTTTGCATGTCCATTCCAAATAATTATTTCATAAACGAATATGTATGTAGTCTATGAACACTTACGATTTCGCCATGGAAACTATTCCTTGGAGGACACCTGTAGTGCCACCGAGAATTGGAAGCAATGCAAATAACAACCCAACAGCACAATCCTGGCAGCGAGGATATTACAAACGCATAATACAAAAGATTATAATGCTAACAGAAGGACATCAGAGCTCAATCTAGGGAGAAGAAGCAAAATAAATATTGGGCCAACAAAATTATGGTATTTTAAAGACAGACCTGAAGAATTAGAGTCCCGATAGTAACTTGTCCATGAATAGTACTAACACTATTCTTTTCCATCAGGAATTTCAATACCTACAAGAATAAAATACATGATGTAGATACATCAGCATAATCAGTTAAAAGAAGTTACCCTATAGTTCTGTAAGCCCTCTCCCTAAAAACTCATGTCCCAGAGTGTAACACTGCCAGGAGCTTCAGCAAAATCTGTTTCCAGGAGAAACCTTATGGCTTTAAATTTTTTTGTAGTTGAACTGTTACTGGGCACTCATAAGCGAGACAAATACATTTTCTTCCACTAGTCTGGGGTCTTTCAAGTCCCTTCTACTTACGGCAATAAAGACTAGCACAATATAGATCCACTCATTTTTACTTCAATTTTCTGTTAGGTATGTGTAGCATCACTTTAGTAAGTGCATTGACTATCTTCACATTTGAAATAATTCCAAATATCTATTGGTCACAATTCAGTACTTAGATGAATGTAAAGAAGTATGACATTACCACTGCAGTCGAAGACATTGACAGGAATACACCAACAAAGACCCCCTCAGATGCCTTTCCACCACATAACTACAAGAAGAAAAAAAACTAGAATCAGAATATTAAAGTTAGCCAAGAGTAGGAAGCAAGGAAATAGTTCAAGGATAATAATGATAACTGCAGAGAAGTAAGAAACTAAGACTCCCAGAAGGTTAGCTCTCACAGGCTGTTTGATATAATTGAAGTCCAAAAACTCTGAAGTTTAAATATATGGAGTTGAATACTACATTGCAGAAAGTGAATTATATCTGAATCTAGACACTGCAACTAGGTTTGTTTATAATGTATTAATATTGAGTTGTATCGACAACAACATTATATTTACTAATTCAGATATTAATATTACATTAACAAGATAAATAAAAAGTAATTTAAATTGAATCATTAAGACCAAATTAAAAGAAAGTGAACTAATTGGTATTTAAAATTGATTATTAAATAAAATATAATAATTAACCTGTGCCCTAAGGGCACATTTTAGGAAAACCGAAAGATTAAACCAATACCTATTTATACATTTTAATTTTTTTATTATTTAGTAATTTGTTTTATGATGTATGAACGATAAAATGTTATTACTTATATAAAATAACCCAATATATTATTATTAGGGAGATAATATTATTAATAGATATAAATTCCATTCATTTATTCAAAATAACTTATAACAAACTACACATTCAAAAGAAAAATAAACTAATTCAATAAATTAAAACATAACATAAATTAATAAAGTGGAGAAGGAGATTTATCATACAGATGCTGTTATTCCACACAAGCACATGAAGAGAAAAATCTGGAGTAATCCTCCTAACAGAGCAACTGCTCGAACAATGCGAATCTGCAACACAAACAAGATGTCATGACATATAATATTAAATTAACATGCCTCCAAAGTCTTGGGAGCAAAGTGACTTTGGAGCTAAGTGTAAAGAATACCTTTGCAGAAGAGAACTCCAACCCAAGAGCAAAAAGTAGAAAAATAACACCAAACTGAGCTACTGTTTCAACCTGCAGACTTGCACCAAATGCAATGTAAACAAAGGTAGGTCGCAAACTATATAATTTTATCATCTAAGTACAGAACTCAATAATAAAGATAAAAAAACAATTAATCAAGACTACCTACCACGAACAAACATGTTGAGGGTCGTATCATGGGTAAAAGCATGTAGTGAAAAATATTACTCCATACAACCCAAAAAGGATTGTCGAATTATAAATTTTGATGGTTGAGTTTTAACAACTCATATAAATTTGTAGATGTTATACGATATTTTATAAAAAAATATATCAAAATATAGTATTGCAAAATATACTTTACTATTAACATGATCCAATTCAAATCAAAGTTGTGTGTGTGAATTAAGACCGTAAAGCTTGTTAATTTTGACCATCGAAAAACAAATTGGACAATCTTTTAGGGATGGAAGTAATATTTTGTAATTTGTTCATAATCCCTCCATTAATTAATGTTATGGACATTTTCCTTATTAGAAAATTCCTAACTCAAGGGACATTTTTGGAACAAATAAGTGGAGGGAAAATTTGAAATGTGAGGAGAACTTGAATTTCTATAATTTTTGTGTAAAAGCTAATGTGCCTAACATTTAGGATGGAGGGACTGACGGTGAAAGATTATAATGCATCAGCAAAAATCAAGAAGCAAGTCTCGAAGTGATATCGTTTCTTACAAGGGTGGTACCGATTTCTAGATAGCTTCAACAAAAAAATCTGGTTCAAACAGTCATTATTCACGACCAACATAATTCAAGGATATATGTTGCCCATAATTCTAGAAGGAGAATGGTAGATATTTTTTCATAAGAGAAGATGAACTATGAAAAACTTTATAGATAGTTAATACAGCTTCTATTTTCAGTTGGTGATAATTTAAATTTCAGTTCCAAGATATTAAACTAAAAAGAAAATAAAAACGTGATAAATCAGAGGTGCAGATTATATATATATTTGAAATCTATAAACTAGAGCAGTAGAGCCACAAGGAAAGAGTAAAACTGAACATACTTGCACCATTTCACTGACAACACTCAGACCTCCAGGTCCAATAATAGAACCTGCTAGCAGATACCCAGTAATAACCTACACCATATTTCCAGGAAATTATAAAAAACATTCTGAGAATACATGAAGTATCAGTTCACTTATCAGATTGTTGAAACTGTGAATGTCAATAAAATACAGATAATATAAGCAATACAGTTCAAAAACATTCTGTATACTGAGGAAGAGACCAAAGAAAAGTAATGATGAACAGACCGGTTGTCCACCGCAGGCAAAGGCAATGCCACCACAAGTAGCAGACACAATAACAACCACAAGATCTGATATCAATCTGCCAATAATATGACAAAATTTATATGTTTAGAATAAATATTTTAATATACAGGAATCCATACACAATATCAATAAAGGGCAAGTAAACGAACCTTAAGTCTAACTGTAGAACAGGATACTTTGACTTGCGATTGGACATAATGAACACATTATCCTGAATAAATATCCAGCAACGGATCATAATATGAGACCCTTCACCTCCAAATTCCATGGCACTTGGCACAGAAACAAAGCATATATATATATATAAAACATATTTACAAATAGCACAAGATTATATACCTTTCTGTCTATCAAAGTTGGAGTATCCTCTTGTTGATTATCATTATCCAAGTTGAAAACGTCGTGAAACTTGAATGACCTACAAGCGTAAATATTTCAACAATCATCAGGAAATACACTACCTTCAAATGCAATCTGTTATTGAAGTACTGCTAATAGATACTTCAAGTCTTCTGCAGAATACTAGGCCCATTCAAAATCAAATGGTGTATGGAATGCATACTTTTCATCCTTGGTTTCATTCTTCTTGGGTTTCACCCTAGCAACAGTTTCTAGAATTGCCTACAAAATCAAGCATCTCATATAAGGATGTCAGAAAACAGGATGAAAATATGTGACTAGTGCCGAGGAAAGCAATGCATTGAAGCATAAATTACTTGAGAGGTGAGAGCACTAAGAGTTTGCTGGGAAGCCATTTTCAACTCAGTCATATTAGACATATATCCAAGTTCAAACAATTTTTGTACAAGGAAATGATTATGATAACACACACTCTAAGACAAACACTGGCATGGTATTTCTATGTTCCCTTTCGGATCTAATGATTATAATATTGTCATATTTTCCATCAAGATCAAGAAGGCAAACAACTTAATATGACATGATGATACTGATACCAACGTGATGCCTAAATAAATAAATAAACAATTCTTCGCTGCAGCATATTCAACCAACCACCAGCACATTGGAATATGTGCTCTACATAATACACACAGAATCAAACTAAGAAGGAAACCAACCTGCTGTTCCGCAACACTATTATTGAAGCTTCCATGGTCTATCTCTGCAACAGAACAAGAAAGAAAAGGATGTGATGCATTTCTACAGCAATATCCAAGCTTCCTGACATATAGACGGATTTATCTGGTTTCTTTGACAGAAGATACAAAATGACTCTTTATCAAACCAAAGCAGTACTAAAAAAAAAGCAGTAGTAAAACACTCCCTGCAGTGGGAAAATCGTCGGGCTTGATTTTCGAAGGTCAATGTTAACAAATTTTGTACCTTAACTAACACAGAACTTGGGTTTGCATCAAAAAAAAATTTGAAAATATTTGCTCTTGATATACTTTCTCCAAATATAGCATATAATACTTGATTATACAACATATAAAAAACAGGTGAGTTCAATACTTAAGGATTTAACCATCGAATATAAAAACTGGAGAACCTTTTCAAAATGGAGGTAGCATAACATATGCAACACAACCATTTAGAAACTTTACTCAAATGGACCCTATCCCAACACCTGATCTCAAACAAAATAATGCATAATCTCCAATACTAGGTATACATATTTATAAATTAATTATAACTTCCATGCCATCATACAAATCACATACTGTACTACACTAACCCAACAAATTGTTATAAACTTTACACAGTCCCCAGATTGCAAATTTGATCTCAAAACTCTCTTATTTAACAATTCAATTGAAGCTATTTAACATATATATTGTTATAACTTTTACACAGTCAGATTAATTATCCTAATCAACCCACTTGAACTGAAAATTCACTTTTTTAACAATTCAATCCAAGCTAAATGCAGTATATTAACTACATTAATTAATTAATCCAATACCTTACCTAATTAATGTACCAAAAATACTTCAATTCAACCTTAAAAGTACAATTATAATTGCAATGTAGATCTGAACTACCTTCCGTATGTTCTTCAGTCTCGTTGAACTCCTTCTCTAGCGCCCGATCGATGATTTCAGCAAAACTCCCTCCTTTCTCCGTCTCATTAAGCTTAGACTCGGTTCGATTAACAAGGTCATCTCCAATCAACGAATCAGATGAATCAGATATACCAACAGTGAAGAGATAGCTGACGGAAATGACAAGAATACACAGAGATCGCAGCTTCATTGACGGATGCATTGTGTTTGATCAAATGATTTGGGACAAATGAAGTGATCAAAATGTAGCTAAGATAAGAAAATGAATACACGTCAGAAAATTGAGTGATCTTTATTGTTATTTGACCTATGCATACGATGGAAAGTGACAATTGATTTGGGACAAATGAAGTAATTTCTTCAAGATCGCAGTTTTATTGAGGGGTGCATTTTATTTGAAGAAACGTGACAATTGAAAAGTGACAATTGATTTGGGACAAATGAAGTTATTGTTACCGGCGGCAAGTTATTCGTTGGAGTTGGGATATTATATATACTGTATGATGTATAAAGGTGGGTGTGAAGTGAGGTGGTAGTGTTACTCGCGGATGCGAGAATGAGATGCACGCGCCGAGTGTGATTTGACAGTTAAACGGAAGGGTGGTTAGGTTTGGGGGAAATCTGTTTGAGGTGAGATTTATTGGAGGAGAAAAATGGTTTTGGTTGAATGTGATGGTTTAGAATTGTCGCCCAACAATAACAACTGTTAGAGCACTCACATCAGTTTTCCAATAATTTCCCTATAATTCACTTGTAACCGTCAATTTTCTATTTTTGGCACTAGCTTTTTATACATCTACTTTATCAGCTTCCCTATTATTCACCAAACTTCAAAAATTAAATTTTCAAATATGTCAGTACTTTTTAAATTTTCAACAATCATATTTTTTTTAAGTACATACTGATTTAAATAAGTTGTAATTAAATTTCATTATCTCTTCTTTTTTTAAAATTTAGATGAATCCAAAAAAAATTCACTACCAAATTAAGTAAGTTTTATGACATTAATTTTTTTAGCATAAATTAATTAATAATAATATGATAAATAAAAGAGAGGAAAATAATGGAGTCAAAATATGATAAAGACAATATCGGTTGGAGGAAAAAGGAGGGAAATGTAAAATAACCGCTCAATACACCGTGTGAATCTATTCACCATTTTGCATTGTGTGAATAATATTTTTGGGAGTTAGTGTATTATAGGTGAGCTGATAAAGTACATTTTTTGATATTATTAATTTTTTCACTCCCTAAAATAACTTTTAAGGCAACTGATGCGAGTGCTCTTAAATGTCTTCTTTCTACTCCCTCCAATCTAATACAACAATATAGGAGCATTGTAGCTTAAATTAATGGTTAGTGGTATGTGACATAAGTCATGTTTGATAAAAAAAATACTTCATCCGTCCTTAAATGATTTGTACATTTTGACTTTTCATAGTCAACAAAATACGATTTCAAACATAAAAATCTCTTATTCTACATATGAAAAAATTATAAAAAGTTGATAGTTCAAAAATATATATTAAGACAAATCTAACAAGATATCATATGACTATATTATTTTTTATTGATTAATGAGAATTATTGATCAAAGTTTTTAAAGTTTGATCATGTAAAGTCAAAACATACCAATCATCTAGTCACGGAAGAAGTATTAATTACGATACTTATATGTAGATCTCATATATGATGACTAATGTTTAAAAGGTATAATACTCCGTCTATTTTGTTTTGTGTGCATGATTAAAGAAAATATAATATGAGCAACATGGTTATTAATGTTGTTACTAGCTCATCTTACAAACAATTGTCTCATTTGAATGTCTGGTGACTATTTATATTTAAAAAATTATCTCATTTGAAAGTTATTACTTGCTTATCTTTAAAAAATTGTGAAAATGTTGAAATAAGAAAGTTCAGGGATCAAATTTAGGATTCAGACTTCGAATATTTATTTAAAAAGATAAATATTTTAAGCTTCAATTTTAAAAAATAATAAAAGCTCAGGTACCTCTATGAAAAAAAAAGGCTTTACTTTTATATACTTCATGTCTAATAACGAGAGAACAATCGTTCATCTTAGTGGAACGTGGCTTTACAAGTACCTATAGCTTCTTTGGCCTATGCGGGTAACATTTGGCCAACATCTAAGCATTTGACATTTCAAGCCAAAATCACCATTTCAAAATATAAATACCTTTGAATTTTTAAAATTCCTTAACTTCTTGAATTAGGATTTATGTAATTTATAAATTTGGTGACATATATTATCATGGATTGAGCATGTAACAAACATTATGACGTATTGAGGTTGAACTGTGAGATAACAAAACTCGAGAAAACTAGCGAATTATAACTTGACAAAGTCCAAGCTACGAGTTATGTGCATATAAATTGATCGTGTGTCATCGAGCCATTAAGTATAAATATAATACAATGACCATACCTCGCGATTTTTCCAACTTAAGAGGATTCAAATATACACAAAGAAATCATTAACTTCTAGCAGCAGAGGGTCTTGTACTAAAACAATTGTGGAGATACCATGTTGAAGAAGATGTAACTTCCTTCTTCTGTGGAGCTTAAGCAGATTCCAGACTTATAAGATCTCCCACGCCCTTAGGTGGACCAATACTACACCGAGCTGTGTTGTGCAATTCAATTGCGTCCTTTATTTTCTGAAACTGTCGATAATTAAAAAAGACAAGTGTTGATTAGTAAACAAGTTTATTTTAGTGCTATCAATAACATGAGGTAATGAAAACTGTAGTATTCTCCAGTGGCGAGACCATCTTTTTGGTTCTCCTTGGTCCTTATACCAGTATACACAAAAAGGTGGTGTAGGGGTGAATGGGACAGTGAAACGATCTGGAGAATCATGTTTGGTGAGGATTATGAATTCCCCGGCCATATAAGAGACTTCCCTTACCGTCATAGTCCTTGCTTATTTCCCATTATAAGAAACAGCAAGGAACATACCCTTTGTTCCCTATCCTAATTCCTAAAAGCAAAAGTCCTTCCCTAGTTCCCTTGCCACTTCTTTCATGCCAACCCATTAACTACCAAATGAGCAAAAACTTTATGAGCCATAAGATAAACCTTTTGCTCCCCTTTTATATTTCCACTCTATCTTTAACCTTCCATCAAATGTATATTTGTTTTCTACTTGGAGAACGAGACTCACTAGCTGATGCCAGAAGGTTCCCATTGTACTTTCTTCAAATGGATCACTAGAATATTAAAATTTATATACACGGTATCGGAGGCCAAACATTAACATGTTCAAGATGTTGAATAAATGAATAATATTAATGTCTAGTGAGAAAAACTTACCTTTGCAAGTGAACAAGAAAATGCTTCCAATTGTCCATCCGCTCCACGATAGAAATGGAAACTGGGAAGAACTTTCACGTTCAAAGTTTTGCACATGGGCTTATTCTCATCAAAATTAACCTTCAAAAACAAAACTTCGGGGTGCTCCGCAACAGTTTTGCATAGCTGATAAAAGTAGAACAAGAACAACAATTAGACAAAATAGAACAGTACAGTGGTATACTGTATAAGGTTTTGGATATTGAGCTGCCATTTCTTCTTGATCCGAGTAAATAAATTGACCCTCTTCATATCCATGATAATTGAATAACCCATTCAAGGGAGATTGACACGACAGGGCTCTTTTCCACATTTTTAATAAAACTTCATGATTACTCCTCGAAATCACATAAATTGCAACATAGCTTGAGGAAAAACAAAGAAAGGGAAAAGCATTGAAGTCACAAAGAAAATAGAATGCTGATTTCTTGAAGGAAATAATACCATAAGGTCAAAATCTGGATTATCGAGTAAGTATTGACAAGTGGATCACCAATATTGTTATCATGTCATTATGTGGAACAGTTAAGTCAAGACTCAATACTACCCCCAATTTTAATTGACGTTTCGTTGTTTCATATCAAAATTGACCATCAATTATTTATTATTCATTATTCTAATAGTATTTCATAGTGCCATTTTCTTGTAATTCTTCATGATATAACTAAAAAAGTATTGATGATCAAACTTCAAAGTTCGACATAGTAATTTAAATTGAATTGAGATTTGAGGGTAGTATTAATTTCCAGCAACATAAAGAGAATGAAGGTTTTCCATTATAAGATAACCTGATTAATGTAGTTCCTATCTTAGTTTGCATGCTAAAGTTTTTTTGTCATAAAACAGAATATTAGATGCTCTGATCATAAGATTCTACTTACTTTATTACAATGCAAAATTATGATATAACAATGCTATAGAACATTTAAAAAATACACTATTGAGCCACAGGAAATCAAAATTAATCAACTTCAATTTGTCAACGGAGCCAACAAAATAGGTATGAAGAAATATATTTTGATCGGGCTTTAAGACTGCAGCTAACGAAAATGACAGAAAGTGCAATTGTAGGAAAACTGTTAATGGATTGAACATGAGAGAAGGATCAATGGAGTTTCAGAGGGAACTAGTTCTTATGAAAAAATACCTTGGGAAATAGTGCTCGGCAAGAAGCACACCATGTGGCATAGAATTCTACAATAACTAGCTGATCTCCAGCCTGGCTCAGAGCATCTAAAAATTCTTTGGTGGAATGTATGTCAATCATATTTGGCCCAGCATTTCTCTCCCACCATTTCGGCTGATCTGGATCAGTTATTCTTGCGCACACCTGAAACAGGTTTTACAAAAGCATCTTCAATACTTGTCTTCCCATTTAATCTTCACAACTCAGTACTCCCTTCATCCCAATTAAACGTTTTTCTTAAACAACTTCAACTTAGTTTTGAAACCATAATGCATCAATACAACTTTGTGATTATATCAAAATATTCAATCAATTTGATACCAAAACAACATATAATTATATGTCAACGTTTTGAATAGTAAGAAAATGAAATGAATAAGAATAATCCAGGGTGGGTTTTTCTGAGTGATTCTCACAGTTAAAATGAGATAAGAGATAGTATGAGCAATCTTAGAACGTTAAAAAACGTAATCTTTGCATTAAAAGACTTTCTGCAGTTAAGGAATGGTGGATGGAATAATGAAGTCAAACCTGTTCCTTATTCTTTAAAAAACAGTAAGGTGGATACGCAACACAGTCAACTGGATGGAAGCACATATACTAAAAGGGAGCTAACTCATCTAACATCAGATTGTTTTCATTATCTAGAAAACACTACGCTACAGAACTTCTAAGCAGGGTCACATATAATTGTTTGATAAGCGTGTATTAACTGCAACAAGATTAACATGGAGAGATAAAGAAGGGACAGTAGGCTACAGTTCACATCATTCTGAATGAAGTACATCAAAGTTGAACATCTGTAAGAGGAGGCCACCGCCTATAAAAATAATTAGGACGAGAAGAATCTTTGTATACCAGCTTCTGCATCTTGTATCAGGAGAGCATTAAACTTTTCAAACAACATACATTCTAAACAAGAAACCAACACCCGAACAACCAACACTCACAGGCTCAAAGCATAGCATTTCAAAAACAGAACATCTATGACAGTTCTATGCATACAAGAAAGTTTATATAGCACATCGGCCAGTAGGACCTTTGGCAACTCAAAATTCAATACTAAACAAATTAACTCTCACTCCCTCTATACCATGAAGATTGTCTACTTCAACTATTTTTTCGTTTCTCATACCTTGTTCATGTATTAAAATGTTATCTCTTAAACGATTGAAAAGTGGAAACTAGGCAAATGAAATTCACATGTGAACATACATAAAATTAAAACAAACTCGATTACTAAAAGTCACCCCTCTGCCCGTAATGAGTACAACTGAGAAGACACATTTTAGTTGCATAAGTTGATAAACAGCAAATAAAATATAAACTAAATCCATTATAAATTTTTTATTTTTCTGTCCACTATTTACAAGTTAGGCTGATAAAAAATACTCAAGTTTCCAAACATTAAAATAAAAATTAAATCTTTACCTTAAAACACGGAACTTTCTCGGTTGGTCTGAAGGCAACTGGAGATGCAAAATCATGAGAATTAGAAACAGAGCTTAAAGCACAGAAAACCCTCTTGCTAAATCTTTTTTGGGGAGGCAAATTTGGTTGCAACGAACTAAAAGATGAAGAAAATGAAGCCAAAATTGATGAAGAAACCCTCAAAGAATTCAAAGAAAGTTTAGTAATCACATCAGCCATCTAATACTTCTAACTACAAATAAAATGTCAATATCTTTATCTATTTCCCTTTCTTTTTCTTACTCTTCTTGAATTTTTATGAGCTTAATGTTTAATGGGCAATGCTGTTAAAGTGGGAAACAAAAACATGAAAATGTTCAGATTCATTTTATTATGAAATTTGTCCAAGAATGAAGAATGTAAGCAGTTCGTGAATTTTGAGTGAAGTGGTAGTCATAAAATGTGAAAAGATTTGTGTGAACCAGAATGAACCAAAAGGCTCTGATTGTCCGAGATATTTTCCACCCGAATAAGCTAAGGCGGGATCCGTTTTTGACCCGGCAATTTGAACCATGTGCAAATTTAATGTTGTTAACGACCGGTCGGAATGTTAATGAAACTGGTTTCACTCGCAAATCGGTTCATTAACAAACCGGTTTGAATGTTCAATCAGTAAACAATTCGAAATGAAATTGTATAAAACCGGTTTGTTAATCAAATAGTTTAAAATTGCAAAAAAATGGCTCGTTAATGAAATAAATGTACCTTAAATTTGTTAGTTATGTTTTGCACTATAGGCTTGTTATCAAACCAGTCCTTTTCACAAATCAGTTTGTTAAAACCGGCTCGTTTGCTTGTTCGAAAGAAACAATCTAATATAAAACTCTCACCAATTCATATAAATAATATTTTTATTTTTTGCTAGACCAACTTTAATAATTGAATTATCTGTTATTTTTAAATTAAAAAATATGATATTGATATCAATAACTCTATTTTTAAAATTATTTTTCATATATTAATTTTTTTATAATAAATTTAGCTTAAATTAATTACTATTAATTAATACTTTCATGCATATTTCAAAATTACTCAGTTAAAAATTTGTGAATATTGACTAAAAGCTATCACATGGTGAAGACACATTTTACCGTTCAGAATGTGAATTGAAGAAAAGTACTCCACACATTAATAAGGGTCTTGTGAACTTCAACATTCCTCAACTATACCTTAACCATCTCTTGATTTTACAAAGAGGATCGGAACACCCAAAAATATTGAAAAGGATGTCCCTAGTTCAATAGCTTAGTGACATTTGACCTAACCTTTCAAGCAAGAGGGTTGCGGTTCAAACCTTATTGGAAACAACTTGTCTCACATTTATTCTAAATGTATAAGTGAAGAATTTGTGTATTCGTTATTTGTAGTACCATTGTGTTGATACTTTCTCCGCTAACTTACAAAAACAAAAATATTCAAAAGGAATGCTGCCTTAATTGTCCCTTCACATTCCTTTTCCCTCTCCTCATAAATCATGAGTTTGGAATTAATATATTCTTGTTTGCAGTTTACTGGTTTCTTCGTGAATCATATAATGAGACTTGGTCATTGCTCTTACTATAAATACTTGTAATTTTGTTGTGAAAATCCATCAAAATCCATTTGCAACAAAGTAAATGTACAAGTGAAAAGATGTTCAAGTATTTTTTACTAATCCTTATTATCAGTTTCAATTTGTGTAATCTTTATGAAACAAGGCAAGAGAAAACACATAAATCTGCACTGCTTGTTGGCTCTGTATACTGTGATACTTGTTCACACCATAGTTTCTCTACTGGGAGCCACTTCATTTCAGGTTCATTTTTCTTATTATCCCCCTTGAAGTACAAATAAACGCAACTCGTCACTCGAGCAATTCGATGTTAATATTCTTGTACTCGTCTTGTATAGGTGCTGTTGTTGCTGTGGAATGTTCCGGGACCAGTACGACACCAAACTATAAAAAAGAGATCAGCACAAATGAGCATGGAAAATTCGAAGTGCACCTCCCTTTTTCAGTAAGCAAACATGTCAAGAAAATCAAGAGTTGTTCTGTAAAGCTGATAAAAAGCAGTGAGCCTTTATGTGATGTGGCTTCATTGGCAACTTCAACAACTCTCAATCTCAAATCAAGAAAGGAAGGAAAACACATATTCTCTGCTGGTTTTTTCACTTTCAAGCCATTAAAGCAGCCAAAACTCTGTGATCAAAATCCTAGTGTTCAAGAATCTAAGGCACTGGAGTCTCCGAACTCCATTTTGAATCCTGATGATTTTGGAAACCTTCCACCATTTGAAAATCCACCTACTTCTAATCCACCTCCAGTGGTTAAAGGTGTTCCTGGACTTCCACAATTGCCCAACCTTCCACCTCTGCCACAACTCCCACCTTTACCGCCCCTCCCCGGTCTCCCTTTTCTCCCCCCATGGTCTCCTCGTAAGGCTTCCACAACCGAAGTCATTATGAAAACATCACAAGTATCAAATCAAAAAGTGGCGCAACCACAGTTTTTTGGTCCTAACCCCTTGAGGCCACCTTCACTATTTCCTCCCATCATTCCTTCACCGCCAACTTCCATAACACCTCCTATTATTCCCTCACCACCAACTTCAATGTTCCCTCCAATTGTTCGATCACCTTCCGCACCATCACTATTTCCACCTCTAACTTTCCCACCACCTGTACCTAGTTTGTTACCCTTGCCTGTACCATCACCACAGCCACCTGTGTCCCGGTTCCCTCTGCCCCGATTCCCATTCCAACCAGTGCCTGGATTTCCTGGTGGTCCACGGGCAAGAGAGTCCATTTCTTCAAAACATAGTTCCCCTTAATAGCTGCATGTCTCTTGTGTAATATATCACACACTCGTGATTAGAGTGATATCCTCGTTTCTTACCTTTAACTAAGCAGTAATGTGGCCACGTATGTGACAGAATAATTAAATATGAAGTTGTTTTACAGAACCAGACAACCAGTGTGCATGTAAGAGATAACATATTTCGAAACTAGAGCTAAAGCATCAAACTTCAAACATGATGAGCATACAATAGGTTCTGTTCATGGTGAATTGAAGTTTGGTTTTAATTTCAGAAATGCACAATGGTGTACAAAATAACTAAAAATTTGCTTTTATTCTTTATAACATTTGCAATGCTACCACTCAAATAGTCAAATTTATAGGAAATTCATAACCTCATAGATTTTTTGGAAGGGAATACTTCATACGATTATTCGCCAGTTATGAAATCAGACATACACAAAAGAAAGGCAAGACAAAATTGTGGATTACCTTAACGAAAATGTCTTAATGTGTTCCCTAATGAATTTGCACAAACAGTTTTAAGAGTGTATGATAATCAAACTACTCAATGAACAACATAATGATTGTTCAATCGTCTGGACAATATCACATCGACACACTGAATGAATGCAAAGAAATGAGAAGAAATTACAGTCATGTTAACTCTACCGTAGGGATCGACAAGCCTAGAAATGCAAAGAAATAAAGAGTCAAATCATGTTTCAAATTCAATGCCAAAGAAAAATAAACTATTAAGTTAAATCAGCATCACAAATTAAAGAGGCAGGTAATGGCATTCCGTAGCACTTCAAATTCTCTCTCAACCATTCCAAGGAAAATCCTCTGGAGCACAAATACATCAATTTCTCATATCAGAAGCCTTAGCTCATACTCCGTAATCAGGCAGTGTCGGAATCACAATGTCTATAACTCTAGATAAATTAATCTTGGCTATGGAGCATATTACAACATCGGTAAGTACATACATCAATTGATTTTGTCATGTTTTTACATCCATGCCAACCACCTATTAAATGTACGACATCAATAACAACTATAGATAATAGAAAGACCACAAGATACTAGCTTTCTTCTGTCCTCAGTCTTTTGTGACCGTGATAGTAGTTTCCCCTGCTAGTAGTGTCTTGGAAAATAGGTTGAACTCCAGGTTGGTCCTGATGGTAATCCATTATTATATAAAATGATCCTGAAGCAACTACAAGCTGTACAATTTGCTTCAAAAAAGCTTGATTGGGTTTTATCTTATTTTCCCTTATGTAGCACTAAAATTATGATGGCATTGTTCTAAAGATTAGATTATGAGAATTGTTTATTTTTCATATCTATATCTGTCACACAATCTTCAGGATAAGATAGAAGAAAGAGAAAGGAATTGTGATCCTTTCTGAAAGTTGATGTTTTTACTTAAGAAAAGCTATTCATATAAACTAATATCATGACTAGAAGAAACCAAAGGTGATGTCAACAATGAAAGTTAAGTAGAAAAATCAATTGAATAACTTACATTTGTAGAACTTACTGCAACGGTGGATCCAGGATTTTCTCGTTTTCCAACATCGAGTTGTACGGAGATATTAGCCTGCAGTAAATCCACCCCTGAAGATTGTAATGCATTCGTTAGGGTGTTCACCAACCTGTTGAAAACAGAATATATCATGTAAGGTGAAATCTGGGTATATATGCTTGTGCAATCTGTTATTACTCTATGTTCAGTAAGATGGAAACTATAACTGTCAGCAACTTCTTAGTAGTCTGCTTGATATTGACAAGATTCTTACCTTTCAGAATAAGCATTCGAAATGCTTGGTTCTCCGCTGTTGCTTCTTCTATTTTCCAGATCATTTGATGTGCCGCTATTAGTAGTATAATCACTTGTCCATTTACTTGGTGCATAGGAAAACCCGAAATGCTCATTCAAGTTATCAGCAACTGGAAAAGATTCATGAGGTTGCACACTTCTGTCCACAAACATATTTGGCTGTAATGGCATGTTAGCAGCAATGGAATGGTCCACAGAAATATGGTGATGTTCCATCAACTTATAAACTGCCTCATCACTCAAGCAAGATTCTACAGAGTTCTGAACATTACTGAGTAATGGTGGGCTAACAGCAGCATTATCTTCTTCATTAAAGCCATCTCTCGGAAGAGGTGACTGCTCAACAAAGCTTTCCACTGGATGGAAATTGCTTCTCTATTAACATAATAAATTGGCAAGTTATCACTCAACCATTTCACTGAAATAATACTTTAATGTGGGCTTCTAGTTTTCTCCTTCTTAGAGGAAGGCATATGAACGAGCAGGACCCGAACGGCCAAACATCTGGTCAAACTAAAAGTTGGCTACATAGAACTTAAATATATATTAGTAGTTCAGCCGCGCATGTAAAGACACCTGGTTTGTTTTAGAAATATTCATGCTATGAACAAATAAGAATTATACGCTTGAACTCCAGTACTTTTACAAATTATTTAACTTTTTTTCTGAATTATTTAACTTTTTTCTGAATTTATTCTTCATAGATATGAAAGTAGGTACAGAATGTGGACAATAGGTGTATCGATGTATGAATTCAGTTGTGCAGAACCGAACTCAAGCTTGTCTCAAAGTGAACTTAAGGCAGAATCATACCAAGCGCATATTTCATGTATAAGATCAGAATCAAACCTAGCCCATTTTTTCATGTTCAAGATCAAACCTACCAAATAAAACATCACTTAGCATTAAGACTTGAAGCGGAACCATACCAGCTAGTTCGACATGCCTATTTGAGAGGCAACATGAATGTCAAATTCAAAAGAAAAGAATATGTAGAATATATTTCATGCAATTATCTTTCCCTAAAAATTGTGGGAATCTTTAGTGTAGCTGAGAAGAATAAAACAGCATTGGCGATGGATTATATGTTCTAACATTGTGTAACAAACTGTTTGATATTAAAAATGGGAAAGGAAGAAAAAGACAGAGTATACCCATGGCAACAGTTTCGAGAGCTCTGTACTCCGGCCTTGGTACGTTCCTTGCCTTCCTTCATAAAACTCTAATTTTTCGTTCAGAAAATTGATATATTGTATAACCTGCACCAGTGAGAAACTTGATTCAAGTAATGCTCAGGGTGAAACAATTCTGGAGATGTTCCTCATTTTCTTTTATCTTTCAAATATAGATGGGAAAGAACACAATGGAAAAGGGAAATAAACACAACTGACACACCTCCAACAAAAACGTAGCCTTATCTCGCTTTTGATCAGTCTCAGGTATAAGATCCCTTAAGATCTGAAATCTGCATAAGGTCAAATATGAGAGGGCTTCAGATAAACAGAGTCAAACATGTTTCTTGACAAAAGATAGATAAAGCGTATTGATACTCAAAAACATTTTCATAAGGTTAAACTAATCTACCAGCTGTAACAACCATATCATGGGAATATCGCTTTTCCACATACAATAAATATATTCACCGTAAACCGCAGGCTACTAGATGCTAAATACTAATGAACCAAATCCCTCCATCCCAAAAAGATAGTCCAGTTTGGTTTTCAATGGTCAGAATTATCATGTTAATCATTAGTTAGTCTAAACTAAAAAAGACACCACATCACATTAAGCAAACACATAACACCAAAGTTCACCAGAAATTGAATTTTGAGTAGTTACCTCTGGTTAATTTTGCTCCTTCGCCGCTGCTCAGTCTCGGAGTGCTTTGACCTTAGCTTCTCATCACCACTCTTCCCCACTCCTTTCACTGTCCAACAATTGTTTTTAACAATAAACCAGAAATTCAATTTTGCCCACCAATTATTTTTAAGAATAAACTAAAAGGTGCAGTTTGCCCAATAATTTTTTTCTAAAAATAAAAACCCAAAATTGAATTTTACCCACCAATTTTAATTTTAATAATAAACTCTAAATTCAATTTTTCCCACCAATTTCTTTCCAGCAATAAACTAAAAATTCAGTATGCCCACCAATGTTTTTCACAATATACCAATTTATTTTCAACAATAAGCTCACACTTCTACTTTACCCACAAATTTATTTTTAACAAAAAACTAAAAAGCCATTTTGCCCACCACTTTTCTAACAATTATATACCTACAATTGAGTTTTTCAATCAATTTACTTTTAACAACATACATAATATTCAATTTTCTCATTAATTAATTTTTAGCAATAAACCCAAATACAAAATTCAATTTAAACATATATGTATACCTTTAGGAGGAGAGGAATGATGATGGTCTTGTTGAGCTTGATTTTGGTGATGGAGATGAGTCTTCATACTAGTCACCATTTTTTTCTATAATTGCTACAATGCTTCACTTAACTCGTTTGTGCATATACATGTGTTTTTTTGCCTCCAAAACATTCAACACTTACTTTTAGGCTTTATTTTATTAAGGCCCCTGAACTATCTGGACTCTTACGAAAAAGAGATTCAACTATTATTCTTTTCAAATAAAGGACTAAGCTATCCAAAATTTTACAAATAGCCAATTTCATTTTTGAAACAACAACAATTAGGAAGCACACTAAAAATAGAATTTGGGACAATTAATAGATTTTTAATGATAAAAATGAAAACTTTATATATAATTTATTATTCTTTTTAATTTCAGATAATGTGTATCGTTTCATATAAAAATCATTAGTGTTAGTTATATAATTTTATTTTTACCTAATAGATCATTTATATAAATTATTCAAGGTTTCTAGCTTAGTGGTAGGTCTGATATTTTTTTGAGGACGTGTCGGTTCGATTAGACTCTTGTAGAGAAGTATATCTATGAATACTTCCTCTGCTTTCAGGTGCTATATTTGTTACTATTCAACATCTACTTTGTAAGATTTTTTATGTTACGACGAGTTTGAATTTGGAGCTTAAATCCCCATTTATTTAGTTTAGAATGTAATTTCATATTCTTTAATTATTTGTGAGTTCTATCATTTGAGGAAAAAAATATACTTTATACAAATTTATTCAAATAATTTTGATACACACATTAGTTAGGTTATTAGAATAATGTATGCCTTTCATTGTTTGAAATTTAAATCACATTAAATGGAAGATCTTAACTAATTGTTTTACTATATATTATTAAAATAACAACACTTTGTTAGAATTATATATGCTTTTCTGTGTCTGATACAAGTTAATGGTCTTCTTTCTTTTTAAATCCACTTCATATGTTTTGGTTGGTTAATATCTTCTACTTTAAACTAATATTATATTGTAATAAATGGTAGATTCAGAATTTTTATATAAAATAATCATTTTATCATTCAAATATATAAATTATAGTTAACGATAATATATAAAATTATTCAATAATTTTTCGAAGATTATGAATATATATTATATTAATAATTTCAAATGGCAATAAATCAAAGTATTATCACTGGGACTCTTCTAACCTTTTGGTACATTATTCATGTGAATACCCTTAATATAATACTACCTCTGTCCCTAAAAGATTGTCACATTTTGACTTTTGTTGGTCAGACATTACAAAATTTGTTCATGAATTCTCATTAAATGGTAAGAAATAATATAGTCTTGTGGGATCTTGTTAGATTCGTCTTAATATATAATTTTGAAATATCAACTTTTTATAATTTTTTCGCATGTTAAATAAGAGATATTTACGTTTTAAAACGTGTTTTATTGACCATGAAAAGTCAAAATGTGGCAATCATTTAGTGATGGAGGGACTATAAACTAGGTCCGTCTATATGGAGCTTTAACATGAGAATTTTGCTTCCATAAAAGGAACTTGGAAAAGAAATAATGTAAAGGTGAATGATTCAATGATGATCATGTATATTTCGACATGCAAGGTAGTTACAATTTAGTAATATCTTATGCATGAGTACCACATCCAAAAATGTTTAATGTATGAGTTATGAACACCAAATAAAGTAAAGGTATTATTAAAACCAAATTTCATGAATATCTATTACTTTCTGTGTGCTAAAGGAAAAACTTAATCCTATATTTTAGCTTCTTTATCATTTCATCGGTTATTTTCCTTTCTTTTTATGTGATACAATTATACGAGTATATATTACATATTAATTCGATCCAAAAAATTATTGATTTTAGAGTCGAAAGGCATCGAATAATAATGGATAAGCTGATAGGTATGAGTGTATTATTAATGGTGGTGCCATTAACGAAGTCAGAAAAAGGAGTAGCTCCACCTCCAGCATTATATGTATTCGGGGATTCATTATTCGACAGTGGCAACAATAATTTCTTGCCAACTTTAGCCAGGGCCAATTTCCACCCATATGGTCTCAATTTTGCCGATGGAGCCACTGGAAGATTTACTGATGGCCGAACATTAGTGGATTTTATAGGTATGACTCATTCTAAACTAATTCATTTTTTCTTCCATAAATGAACAAATAAAGTGATTTGAGGAATTGAGAGTGTCATACGACGAACTCAAAAATATTTATATATAAGATACTAGAGGCCAAAAAGCAGGGGCGGACGTGTATGTGTTCACTCCCGTTCAGTCGAACAGATGAAAAAATAAATTATACTCCCTCTCCATTCTTAAAAGATTGTACATTTTGACTTTTGGTGGTCAAACTTTAAAAAAATTGATCAAAAATTCTCATTAATATAGTCACGTGGGATCTTGTTAGATTCGTCTCAATATATATTTTTAAAATATCAACTTTTTATAATTTTTTCCGGATGTAGAATAAGAGATATTTATGTTTTAGATTGTGTTTTGTTGACCAGCAAAAGTCAAAATGTACCAATCTTTTAGGGACGGAGGGAGTATATATTTTTAAAGATAAATTAATATTTGTATTTAAATTGCAATATATTTGAGTGTAATTCGAACACCCGTTTTAATATATATATATATATATATATATATATATATATATATATAAAATATTTTAAACACCTATTTTATAATACTTAGATCCGCCACTACCATAGTAAGAATTTTGTAACCTTTTGCTTGTTTATGGGTGAATGAGACTAAATCCAAGTTACTACATTATTTAAACCATTTTGGAAATAAAAAATACTAGTATTAAACTAGGTTAATCGAGCTTAATACTTATGATTATCTTCATATATTTTCTTTAAAAATGATGTTTAATTAATTTCCTCAGCTGAATATATTGGATTGCCATATTCACCACCAGCGTACATGAGCTTGGAAGGACAACAAAATATAGTTGGGTTGAATTATGCATCATCTTCATGTGGAATTTTGCCAGAGACTGGAGACTATTTCGTAAGACAATTGCTTCATCAATTTTACCAAACATATAAACATTGTGTCAAATGAGTCAAGTTATTTTGAGAAATAACAAGTACACTAAATATGTAGAATATATATATATATATATATATATATATATAATTATATATCACTGATTTTAAAGTACTAGTACTACATATTTTCACGCAAAATATATAGGATAATGGAATTTAATTAAGTACTCATCTCGATTTCCCTTTATATAGTAGATTATAATATGCATCGGTCTTCCGAAATCTTAGTTTGAACATCAAATTCTATGTACGTATCGTGTAATATATAATCTAGCTATAGTCGACTATTTTGGATCTTATATTACATATTTTGTACATACCATATACACGGTACACGGAGCAAATTGATGAAATAATTTCGATAGTGTTACTAAATTATAGTTTAATCTCCTATAGTGATGCCATTACACTTTTGTCGCGATAATGGCCAAAAGGTTGCAGAGTGGTCCCAATTTAACTTTTTCATTAATAATTAACGATAATACGTGATTAGTGAATACTTTTGGTGCAAAAACGAGTTTTAAAAGTTTTAACTTTGTATTTGGTGCCTAAAAAAACTTTACCAACCCCTTCTATAGTGATTTAATTTTTTTTAAAATCATTCTTAGGCACCATTCCAAAATAGGATGTTCAAGTTATTAAAATTTGTTTGTTGCCCCCAAAGTATTCACTATTAATTGTGTGTGGCTTTACTTATTAACGAAAAAGTTAAATTGTGACCAATCTATAATTACTCTAAACTGTAACGGTATCATTATTAGAGAGTTACTGTAAACTGATGACATTATCCGGGACTATAAATTTTAGAATGATAAATGTCATAAATATGATGATCAATCATATATATGTAACATACCGATTTTGTATAACCTCTTGATTTCTAAGGTAAAATCATTTCTTCTAACTTATATAAGTTAATCATTTGTAGGGTAGATGCTTACATTTGGAAGAACAAATTAATCTTTTCCAGGAGACGGTTGAGAGTGAACTGTTTGGACAACTTTTGAGCTCCAAAGAGATAATGATGAATAACTACTTATCACAATCAATTTATATGATATCTATAGGTAACAATGATTACATAATAAACTACCTACAACCTCACCTACATGACACAAGTAAACGCTTTCCTCCCCAAGCGTTTGCCCAACTTCTCATCGACCACCTTTCCCAACAACTTCAGGTCAACAAATCTCTTCCTAATGTCTTTAATTAATGAGATCAAGTTGCGTTTTGATTTATCTATTGTGATATAGTCTTCAAATAAAAGCGGCTATATGCAGGCGATTAAGGCCCAATTTCGTCTCATGTACAAATTATGAATTTTTAAATTCATGAAACTGAGGACCAATTGCACTCATATAATCACTGTCTGGACCAATTAAAACACAACTTAATTCTACTATCTGGGACGAAAATGACAATTCACTTCATTTATATCTATCTATATAAGTAGTTTGGTAAGTATTTCAAATTTACCATTGATTAAACACGTCAAATTATTACTATAGTAATTATTTTGTATTGCAGAGGTTATACACATTAGGAGCCAGAAAAATAGTGGTATTTGAAATCGGACCGTTGGGATGCATCCCCTCAATTGTAAGAAAATCAGCACACGTAGGCCTTTGTGTTGACCAAATAAACAATATGGCATCATTATTCAACATACAATTGAGCTTGATGCTCAAGAATCTTCAGTCTACCTTACAAGGCTCAGACTTCATTCTCGGTCACAGCTTTTGGCTCAGTTATGATGCAATCATTCATCCTGCAAACTACGGTAAGAATGTGCACGAGTTACACTTTGATCTTCAATAATAACGCCACTTTCTCCCCAATATGGCAGCTCGTGCACATTATCTGAGATCATTATGACAATTAACTCTTCGTCCTCACTTTTATACGTGTATGTAGGAATAGAAGATTCAAGCAATCCATGTTGTATTACATGGAAAAACGGAACTTCAGGGTGTATTCCATATCTTTCAGCATGTTCAAATCCAAGCAGACGCTACTTTTGGGATGGTTATCATGTTACAGAACCCATCTATAAGCTCATTGCAGAACATTGTTATAATGATTCCAAAGTTTGCATGCCTAAAACTATTCAAGATCTTCTTCAAAGATAATAATGATCTACTCATTATTGATCATATGTTTCAAAGTTAATACTGTATTTTTATAATGTAAGCCAATATTCAGGGAGTGTTGAACTTACTTCAAAACTAAAGTTGGCCTATTTCAATAAAATTTATTTAGATATTGAACGTGGGTATCAATAGCTTTTATTCCGAAGAAATGACTACTTTTTCTGTTTTTCTAGTTGACGTTTTAGCCATTTGAACATAGATGAAAGAAAATAAAAAATGTCAAAAACTATAATGAAAATATAGAATGATATCCAACCAAAACGAATTGTCTAATTGAAACAATCACACACAATATCTACACTAGCATGTTGTGATTGAGTTTGTTTAGAAAGAATTGAGAAAAAAAGATGGTTTTGAGATAGAGAATCGTCTAAAAAATTATCTGAATTAACACCGATACATCTGCCTAAACTTGGCTAAGTGAAACATATTGGAGATGCATAAAAAGGAAAGCCTACACGATTCACATACAAAAATACAACTATGCTATAGAGTTGTGCCACCACCATCGGACATAAGAGAGGCGGCAGCTGCAGCAGCAGTTGGAACAACCCCTGTGGAGACACCCGGTTTCGACAAGTGGAGCAGCCTGTAATAAAAAAAAGAGTCAGATTTACTAGATAATGAGATGTTAACAGCACAAGATATATCCAGAAATGAGTAGAGCAGGCATTGGTAAAAGATTAAGCAATCACAACAAGGTTTTAAGTACAAAGCATATCAGTCCATCATATCTTGGCATTATACTCATAGTTCTTCTGAAATGGAAGCACAAAGAAAGAACATCATATAATCCGTTCAACAAATGCTGGACCCCAACTTCTGGATATTCAATCATCAGTGCATTTTCAGCACTTCATGAAAGCGACCAGATAAAAAATTGATGTAGGAGCATTGAGTTGATCGATGGTAGAATCAACCAACAACTGTTCAGAACTTCAAAAATAAAAGAACGTTATTATTTGAATGGATGATAACAGAAACAGAGCGTCTGCAGACTGTAATATGTCTGATATGGTAGTAAGGAATGGAAATCTGGGATGAATATGAACCAATCAATCGGAAATGAGGTCCTACCTGGTTCAGGTCTTGCAATTGGGTTATGGAAAGCCTTTTACCTAAAAATGACTTACTAGCAATAATAGACCAAAAGTTGGTCCAGCCCTTTAAGGGTCCTGCAAAGGTCGAACTTCAGTGCACTGGACTATACTCTCTCTTTTAATGACACTACCACAATTTATGTACGACTCACCATCTAAGAACCTTTAGCTAACCTAGAAAACAAAAATATAAAAGGTTCAGTAAACCTTACGGAGCAAGATATTCACAAAAGGAGGACATGGCGGAGACAACTTCATTGTAATTTTCAGATGATGCGGGAGCTGTCACTTCCACCAGCTGTATGCCTGGGGTTACAGGAACGGCATCATCTGTGGCATGGAGTTTCAGCATTTTATTTATTGAGGATACTGTTACAGTCATCTGGGCACCTCTTTGGAAATGGAAGGCAAATCCCACTCTCAACTGCTCATGATCTAGCCTGTATCCTAATGAATAAAAGAAGCGAAGGGCATTCTTGCTAACTTTGCTTTCAACCATGTTTCTCACGAGCACCGAGATTTGCTCAGCTCCAGCACCTCTCATGGCACCACCAACATGGCGTACAGTCCTAAGTAAATGATATTCAACAATTCAGGGGAATTAAATATGTAGGGATATTTTCTTGAAGGAAATTCCAGAAATTTACCATGTTGGTTCTGGCTGCTCAAGATCACATAATAATCGCACCTCTGATGCTACCAATCCTTATAGAAGAAAGAAATTAACCTATCAGTGAGTTCATTAGCCATTACAATTCAAGGCCATGCAATATTTCACTTATGAGAACAACTAGAAAAATCAATGAAGGATAGAATCTCGGCAAGACTATACAAAGCATAATGTATTGATTCAAAATTCAAATACATTTTCACTGGCTAAAAATAAAATAAAAGGCCTTATTAGTAGAACTACTAAATTTAGGAGAATAGCTTATTTTACTTTCACACTTAGATTAGTGACATGGAACATCTAAAAAAGACTATAGCTTTGCTTAGTTTAAATTGTTGTGGAACCGGAAGATATATTTGAAGATACCATTTGTAAGATTGTCAGGAAAACTACAACAGAAGGGAGGGCTCAGGAAGTCCCCATCAAACGACTGAAATTGAAATGTGTACATGCACCTTGCCTCCCTCGCCCATGATACCAAGTGTAAGAATGTAAAATTCCATTTACTCAACTTTCCAAGCCACAAAGTGATAAGTGAACCAAAAAGCTCCACTATCCAAAAGAAAGAGAGTGGCTACTAGCTTGATAAGCTAAGCATCACATACCTAAGTTGGGACCACTTCTTAAACACAGTTCGTGGACCTTTAAACGTTCCCTATGAACACCACAAAGTCCTTGGAGAAGGATTTCAAGAGCCTCAACATGCTTCAAATAAACAAAAAAACTTATTAGGGATTTAGTGTTCAAGACTTGGAAAATGAACCAAACTGCTTAAGATATTCAAAGTCCTATAACAGACTTACAGACCCGAAGTGTAGCAATCAACAAGAAGAACAAAACAACAACTCGCTCTTCCTATGAAATTGTTTCAAGTAGTCGATTTACAAAATCCAGACGGTTCACTATATCAAGGGATTAACTCAAACTTTTGCTATTGTATCTCTGATTACTTCTTTCCATGTCCAATGGATTCAAAGATATTATATTCACGGGCTCTTGCATATAATGGAATATAGGCTCATTATACTACCTAAGCTTCTTACTATTTTGAAGTCATAGATAGTGTTTGCACTCCACTCTTTGGTCAATTCGAAAACAACCTCCATGTTATACAGGGGTAAGGCTGGGAGGAGCGCATAAGGTCATGTTGATTTATCTCCAGTAACTTCTCAAGTAGTAACGAAGAATTCGGCTCGTGGAATTGCAACAACCATAAATTAATCAAACTTCAATCCCCATTTCAGTATTTTTCCACATTGGAACATAGAAAACAAAAATTTACCCAAAATAATATCCATAATGCAATTAAAACATCACTCATCCTCAATCCTATTACATAGAAAATATGAAGAACCTACAAACAAAATTAAAACTATACCTTTCGTGCTATTCTAAAAATATACCATAAATTCCCAGTAGCTGAAAAAGAGTTCAATATCTATTTGTAATATCCAATCATTCCACTAATTCCCAAAAAACGAATCCCTTTTCATATTTTAAATAATATATGTAGAAGATAATAACAAAAGTAATTATGAAATATAAATTGTACAAAACAGCAATGGAAAATATAGTGGAGCAAGAAAAATATAAGACTTACTTGGGTCTCGATGATTCCCTGTACCACACACTCCATTAAATCGGAGAACAAGCCAAGAGGGCGGTGGGGGGAGGGAATGAGGAAGGAGGAGTTGGGAACAATTACAACTCGAAAAGTGTCACAAAATTAGCCGAGTTACTATTTCCACCCCACAATAGCGTTTTCTTACGAGTGAAAGTACTATTATGTGCTTCTATTTGTAAGTGTAAGTGATCGAAGAAGTTTAAATTAGGAGCAAAATAGTCATTTGAAAACATTTTATGCACTTTTCCTTGTGAATATAGTGTATTAGAGATTGTCGGCTCATTACAAAAATTCTATTGAACTTATTAATATTATCATATTGCTTCCTCAATTTCAAAATATTATTCTACATGAAGTTAGATTAAATCTGTCATATTAATCCAGAGTCTGCTTCTGATGTTCATGTTGATTCTTATTCGATTAAAACTGTCACGAAATGATCGCTCACGAGAGTCAATACACTTAACAAGTTCGGAGATCCTTTTGACTTTATTATATCGGATATTCTTTTTATCAATTCTACACCCTCCGCTCTTTGATTCAACTATAAACGTGGTAATGAACGAGAATACATTAAGAAAATAACTCAAAGCGTCCAAATCGACCTACTGAAAAAAGTTCGGGCCAACTAACAAAGACCCGGCCCCATCCACTTCATATCTTACTGGGCCCGGACCGTGGGCATTTGACCCATTTTGCCATCGCTAACCAGTAAGTAGTACTCCCTCCGTCCCTAAAAGATTGTCACATTTTGACTTTTTATGGTCAATTACAACAAAATTTGATCACGAATTCTCATTAAACGATAAGAAATAATATAGTCTTGTGGGACCTCGTTAGATTCGTCTCAATATATATTTTTGAAATATCAACTTATTATAATTTTTTCGTATTTAGAATAAGAGATATTTATATTTTAAATCATGTTTTATTGACCACCAAAAGTCAAATGTGACAATTATTTAGGGACGGAGGGAGTAACTGCTATTGTTAATTTGTTACCTAGTCTCCTTAGGTAAAAAATGAACTTCCTGCTTATTTAATACATGTACAAAAGATGTCTACTCATTTGTGGTTGTCACTTGTCTCTAGTCGTCACCTTGAGCAATTCAAAATTTTCATTGAATAGTGAATATACTTCACAATCATTTTGTTTTGTGTACAAATTTAATTGGTCTTTCTCATATAACTCTCTTTTATTATTATTTTTTATATATTTTTATATTATATGATCTTCAGAGTAAATATGAAACTATCATTTTAGAAAAATAATCCTCAAATAAAAAAATGTAGGGAGTACTTTATTATTCCTATTAAATTATGTATGTAAAAATATAAAATACTTCAATTTTTATTATCCTTGATTAAAATATATTACTCCCTCCGTCCCTAAAAGATTGTCACATTTTGACTTTTGGTGGTCAACAAAATACGATTTAAAACATAAATATATATTATTCTACATCCGAAAAAATTATAAAAAGTTAATATTTCAAAAAGACATATTGAGACGAATCTAACAAGGTCCAACAAGATTATATTATTTCTTATCGTTTAATGAAAATTTATGATCAAATTTTGTAATGTTTGACTAACAAAATCAAAATGTGACAATCTTTTAGGGACGGAGGGAGTATTTCATTATTTTTCTTTGTTTATTATTCATCCTCAAACAATATTCTTACACAAAAGATAAGATAATAGTAACTGATAAGAAACCATCAAAACTTCAAGTCATATAATCAATTGCGATAGTCCCATCCAAAGAAATACGGATTACTACGGAATACACTAGTCTTTATTATGTAAAGATTTGACTAAAGCGTTCTGTCGTTCTGATAAGCATATGGCAAGAGTTGAATTCATTCTTTAGTACTCCCTCCATCCCTAAATAATGATAGGGACATTTACTTTTTCACAGTCTTCGAGACACGACTTAAAATATAAATATCTTTTATTCTGTCAATGAAAAAATTATAAGGAGTATATATTTTAAAAATATACATTGAGACGAATCTAACAACATCTCATATGATTATATTATTTTGTATTGATTATTAAAAATTAATGGTCAAAATTTACAAATTTTGACCAAAAAAATCAATATACCCCTATCAATTAGGGATGGAGGGAGTAATAATTTTTATTTATATGAAAAAATACACAAACAACTGAAGTAGTTTTAGTAATAAGCCTCCATAATAATTCTTATTATTATATTAACACTAATTAATTAATGTACATGGATGAAAACATACAAGCAATATAAAAATTTTATATAAAAATTTAAATGATGTTTTGAAAACTCTTCTTATCTTAACTAATTAATTTAATATTAATCATTGTTATGAGGTTTAAGTATCATGTGTGATATATAGAAGGGGTTTTATTTATCATATCAAGTAGTAATAATTACTAGCTAATATTGCATTAGTAAACTATTGCTCCCTCCGTTTCTTTATATTTACTTATCTTTCTAGCTATTTGTATACAGATTAAGAAAAATAAAATTGACTCGAATAATCACGAATTCGAACCAAAATTGGTCCAAACTCGTTAGGTATATATGTTTGTCTCTATTCCCAAGTCCTCCACCATGTATTATTGTCCGTACTTCTTTCTTTTCCATCCATTATTTCTTCGTTCCGATGATTCTTGTTCCATATGAATTATGAATTTTCGTTTCTTTCTCATTAAAAAGGAATCAACCAAGACATCAATTGAAATTGATCGAGGTGATTGGTTTTATATATGATCCAGTGCATACTATTCAGGAGTAGCATTCGTCCAAAATAACTAAAATAATTTGTCTCCTATGAAGTGATTGGTCTGTAGACCTGTAATAACCAAGAACCATTCAATGTGTAGTTTGAAGCATCATATGATGCTACTTCATACTATTTGTTTCCTTATTACTATCTTATTATTCTTGTTTAAACTACCAATTATGTAAATTATGGTGATGACGAGTTGTGTTAGGTCGCAACTATTAAATGAAATAATAATAACCTTGTAATGGTTAAATACTACTTCCTCCGTCTTTAAAAGATTGTCACATTTTGACTTTTATTAGTCAAACATTATAAAATTGATTATAAATTTCCATTAAACGATAATAAATAATATAATCTTGTGGGATCTTATTAGATTTGTTTCAATATATATTTTTAAAATATTAACTTTTTACATTGAAAATTAGAAGAGTTCTTTTTACAAATTCTAAACATTTAGTCTATAGATCGAGTATTATTAGTAAATTTAGATTTAAAAATCATCTACCAACAGAAATTAATTATTGAACCGACCATATATAATAAAACACCCACCTCTTACGGCTGACTAAGCATTTCCGGGCCCACAGCCGAGTGTACGAATGAGACATGTATGGATGGAATATTATAAGGTGGTTGAATCCAAATGGAATCATCCAGGAATAACGATAGTGATTGTGTTTATTGTACTGTTTGTACTAATTTAAATTATGAATGGTCTTTTTCCAACTTCTCTAAATTATGATTAATACAAATAATAGAATTAAGTAAAAGAGGCTAAGATGCATTGTTTAGTCTTCATCAAAGTTTCCGTTTATATTGTCTGTTTAAACCTAATTCGTGTTTTACTTACAATAATCATGGAAAATAATCATCACATTTCAACAACCACTAGAAAAAAGATACAATGAAACAGCTTACGATATTTATTCAGATTATTATAGTGCATGAGGAGCTGAAGATGATCCAGAACAGAGATAAAATTAAATGATTTTTTTGAAAGAATATTCATATTCAACTTTCCTAGTTGACAATTTTTTTAATCACTTTTTCTTGGCAATATTCACGGTTTAGCATGTATCGGGACTCATAAATGACGTAAATAACTATAGAGATGTGCGCAGTAGTTATGTAGTCAATTATAAGCGTTAAGTACGTATAAATTTATAATTATAATTGTTCGCCCGCCACAAGAATAGACAAGTTGATGGAGTATGTGAGTTTACGACAGATGAGTTCGACAATTCTCGTTACTAACAATAATATCTTGATTGTGACCTTGATAGAGAGCTGGAACTGCTATCTATGATGAATGCGCTAACTATAGATATATGATGCCGAAAATAGACCGATTTTATATCACCTTTCAATTCGAATAAGCAAAAGCAATGTTAGCGTATGTGATTTACTTGGCAAGCGTGGTTTGGAGCCTATTATATCGTTCCGAAGTCTATCAAGTATAATGCCCACTTGACGAATCGTGTGAATCACACCAAATAAAAATAATATGTAAATTTATTATAGTGAGGTAATTAATCTCATGAAATTGAATTTACCTCTACACCCTCCAAGCTCCAATAATTTTAATAAAAAGCCATCTCTAATTTCATTGATGATTATTAATTTAGTGATATTTGCCTTGAGCTTTATTAGAAGGTCACAGGCTCAATCCTTCTTCGAAGTGTTTTTTTTTTCCTTCATATTTTTCCTACTATATCCGGTAGTTATAATTATCATTGCTAATTTACAAAAAAGAAAAAAAAACTCCTTTTCGATTTGACCAACGTATATCCATCTTCCTTTAGGTAATCTCATCTTTATTATGAAGCATATTCTGAAAACTTTAATTAAATAAATTAAGTAATCATTTTCGTTACTTTCAAAAGTCTTAACACATTAAAATGAAAATTACTACTTGGTATAGTATTGAAGGAGAAGAGGCCAAATATAGTGTGATAATAATATGTGTTTCCAGGTGATCCACAATTGTCAACCTCAACGAATTATGAAGCTCCAACTCGTTGACAGCCAGGGCGCACACTCGCCATCAGAATTAAGTTTATTTTTCAACATTTTCTTTCTTTCAACTCCTTTATTTAACGCAAACTTAAACAAACATTAGGTGTTCACAATCAATTACTAAGATTAAAAATCATTAATAAAAATATATTAAACAACCTACACGATCCCTTTTTGTTCAGGACCATCATTTTGGATGTGTAGTGGTCGCCCACTTAGTAGGAAATAGTGATCATTTTTGGTGCAGCCTACTTATATAAAATTTATAAGATTAATAGTTGTGATAATTACGTGTGTATAATCAAATATTATTGCTCTTTTATATATGTTTCAAATTATCTTGATCAATCACCTATTTTTCAAAACATTATATCTAGTTGATCAATAGTTATTTGTTCATTTATTCTGTTAATTGCTTGATAACAAAATTGGGATATCCTATGGAGCTTTAAAAGATAGTGATCGAGTAAGAGTGAATTACACAAATAGTCCCAGATAGTGTCATCAAGTTACAGTTTAATCCCCAATAGTGACACCTTTGCAGTCTAATCCCCGAAAGTAAAAAAGTTACAGATTAGTCCCCACTTTAACCTATTCCGTCCGTTAACTTTTAATACCAACATCCGATAAGAGATTAAATTTCAGGCAAAAATTAACGTAATAGTTAATGTGGGACTAATCAACAACTTTTTTGTCACTTTCGGAGATTATAAACTGCAACGGTGACTCTTGGACGTGGAACTTTCAACATAGATAGAGACGCGAAACTTTCAACATAATTTTTTTTATGCACAGCAATAGTAATAATGACAATAATAACATTCCATATATATTTTTATCCAAGCTTACAAATTACAATGCATATATAAAAGTGCTTAAATTTAGGAGCACGAGTGTTAACTGATGAAATGGTCTTAGTTGGCAATTTTTTCTATTTGAGACAAATAATAATATTTTTAGCCTTATGTCATCTTCCCTACCTTCCTCTCATCTCCCTATTGAAACTATCTCAAATACTACACTTTAAAATAGGATAATTGATTTCATTGATTTCGTCTCACATTATTCTTTAAATAAGTAATTCTAACTTTAAAATAAACTTAAATTTTCTTTCTCCGTCAACAACTAACGAAACCATTAATTTAGGGATTATTACCGCATTAGCTACCATTTACATAAATCATTTATGCATCGATGCCACTTACAAAAATCAAAATACAACTGACTATTTATTTGAATATTTCAGCAATTATCTCAACTTAATACTATTAACAGATTAAACCACTGAAATTTAGATGTGGACAATTTCTGCGAGATGAGTAAACTACTTTTTTCCATCCTAATTTCTTATTCTTTTTTATATCACGATAATCAAAACACGATTTAAAATTTAAATACTTTTTATTCTATAAAAAACTTTTTATATACTTGCAACAACTCCAACAATATAACACAAATCTATATTATTTCCTGTCGATTATTAAAAAATCATAATAAAATTTTAAAGTTCAATTATTGAAATAATAAGTGAAATTAGAACTTGAAAAAGAGGGATAATATTTTTCCAATCAAGTTGTTTCTGACTACATAATCTAAAGTCAGCTTCATTTACTTTTGATCTTTGACTTTGCCGCTGAAAAGGATATCAATCAATATAATTAATCAAACTGTACCACCATAAAATGAAGATAATAAAAGTTATTTATAAACATTTATGTAATAAGTATATGTATCAATGAGATGAAATTCATAATTAATAGTAAAAGGTAACGTATATATAAGGCCCGGCTGCCTTTAAGTTTTACCATAAGGGTTTTGGGATTTAATGAAGTTTTGCCATAAGAAGTTCTTTTGCAATTCAAGCAACAATTATATAATGGATAATTCATGGTAATTCGTAAAGTGTGTAATAGATAAATATGATCATCTGAAACTAACGTAACGATGAAGGACATGTTGTTATTATGTTAAGTAAACTATATTGTGAAAAACTTGATCAAGAAGTTGTGGTAGAAAAACAAAACTCATAAATATTTGATCACAAACGTACCTACTTTACCAATTTAATCATTTTTACAAAATGAAATTTAACGTTCATTACTCTTTGGTTTTGCCATGATTCCATTAATAACATATTAACGTTCATTACTACTGTTAATATTATGCATGTGATGGATTGATGGGTATGTTATATTATGACGCCGTCAATTTGAGAGGACCACGAAGACTATTTATTATTTAATCGCCCAAATCACCACACTCGTATAAATTGGTGAATTATTTGTGGTCGTCTTTCCTAAAGACATTTACTACAATAAATAAAAAGTCAATCTTACATTAATATAAGTTGGGTGTCAAAGTGTAAGTGGACAAACCTTATTTGGTAATTTGTTTTAACGAAATATAATCAACATTAACTATCTAAACAAGGCTTTAACCCTATTTAATACTCCTAGCAATATTATTGAATACTGAGATTGAACCTTGCATTGTGAAATAAATAATAATAATGCAAATGGGTAGTTGATAATATAGATGATGTATGTGGAAAAGAAAGAAAGGAAGTTTGGGGGGCCCAACTGAAAAGAACGTGCTATAATATACTCCACACTTGCTGCAACATATATCTTCAGCTACTATATATAGTCCACCCCTAAAACCAATCTTCCACACAAGTTCCTTTCTTCGTTTTTTCATTTTTCACTTTTCCTCTTTTCATATAATTGCTTCACCTTCAGCACATAATATCAACTTTTGACGACATGGAATCTGGTGATTATCTCCACGAAGGACTGCTCAGTGAAAATGCAAGGGCAAGGTCCCGAATGTCGCTCGTTAGGAAGGTAATCCATCGTTGTTAATACACCTGAAACGTCTTAATCAAAAATTATATTCGATATTTAGATAAAATGCAATTCATTATTAATAATATACGTGAAATATTTTAATCTATGATTATAAGAGAGTGTATATTTACACAGGTGGTTGCTGAAGTAATATCAACATACTTACTGGTGTTTATGACATGTGGTGCTGCGGCAATAAGTGGGATTGATGAAACAAGAGTACCAAAACTAGGAGCATCAATTGTGGGTGGTCTCATAGTATTAGTGATGATTTATGCAGTTGGACATATTTCTGGTGCACATATGAATCCTGCTGTTTCTATAGCTTTTGCCTCCGTTAGATTTTTACCCTGGATCCACGTAAGTTTTCTTACACATTATTTATTAATAATATACTGGACCATGCTATTTAATTAACTACTACTTATTATTAATAAGTTACTATTAAGTAGGGTGTTTAATAACCACGTACTGTGCTTACATGTGCTATTAATATTACACCAAATAATTATGTATTGCGATACAATAATTTTTATGTCACTTTCGAAACTTATATGTGCAGTAGTTTTGATTGTGAAAGATTAACATATCAATTTCGTCTTATTATTTAGGACTAAATTTAATAATTACTTTTTGCGATGGAAGAACCTTAGATTAATTGTGAAACTTGAAAAACAATGTAGTCTATCTCAAACTGGGGCTCAAAATAAATGTATCCCAAGTGGCCAGGCAGGGTTGATAGAGAAATGGTGACAATTAATTTATTCTCAAGGAAATTGTTGATATTAGTCTGTAAATATGGGTTGATGTTTTCATTTGGTCTTCGATTTGAAGTTTAGTCATGGTAAATTAGTTATTGAAATTGTATAAAGTTTTAATTTAGTTCAAAAATTTATGAAGATGTATGTTAAACTTAACGATATTTGTGCAATTGACTTCCATTAAATGTTTTATAAAATTTTAACGACTCCAACCGTTTTGGACTAAATTGAAAATTTTGTCCAATTTTGAGGACTAATTGACAACTATTAAACTTTCGAAGACCAAATGACAATATTAACTATTTTTTGGGATTATTTCGACAATCTATTATTCACCTATTCACATTAATTTTCTTGTCAAGATAGAGAAACATCTTTCTCGATTTTTTCACAATTCTATTGTATTTTAATTTAGGATGTGGTTGACACGTTATGTTCAGGGAATCTGATTTGAATTATGTAACATATTATAACGAAATATCTTAATTAGTAATTAAGAGTTAGATAAGAGCCGGAGATATATATTAAAAGATAAATTAACACTCCTGGCCTGGACGGCTGGACCTCTTGTTTGAATTATGTACGTAACATATTATGATTTAGATGTCATTCATGATTTTTTTTAAAGATCTTCTAAAAATACGTCAATAAAATTAATTAATAGAAGGGGCAGAAACAGTTTTCATGATCTTTTTTTTTCTAACAAATATTCTAAAATTATTTCCTAAATAAAATGACGTACACCAATTTGCATTGTGTAGGTTCCCTTTTATGCAGCAGCACAATTACTCGGAGCAACGGCTGCTGCTTTTACTCTTCGAATATTGTTGCAACCAATCACCAATATTGGCACCACTACACCATCTGGCTCAGACGTCCAAGCATTGATCATGGAAATTGTTGTCACTTTCTCTATGATGTTTGTTACCATGGCTGTTGCTACTGATTCTAAAGCTGTAAGATAAATTACGACCCCTGTTTCTAAAAGATCGTCACATTTTAAATATCAAACTTACTTGATGGATATATATGGACAACTACTTGCAAATTTCGTAGACTTTTTCCACAATTTTCTCATACTATTTTGCAACAACCATATTAGATCTGTAACAACTAATGTTTATTTTACAGATAGGGAATCTTGGTGGTGTTGCTGTAGGTTCAGCCGTGTGCATTACCTCAGTCTTGGCCGGGTAACTAACTAATTAGTTAAGATCATTTAGTTGAATTCTCTCATCAAATTTTTACTCCCTCCATTTGAAAAATATTTTTGTGCTGAATTTTTTGAATTTTTAACTAAAGTGTTCTTGTAGTTGTAACATCCGAAGTATAAATGAAACATAAAATATGCAGGCCTGTATCTGGTGGATCAATGAATCCTGCAAGAACGATCGGACCAGCAATAGCAAGCAGCAACTACCATGGGATTTGGGTGTATCTAGTTGGACCAGTGTGTGGAACTCTGTTAGGAGCAAATGCCTATAATTTCATTCGAGCTACAGAAAAACCAGTTTACCAAGAAATATAACCTTGTTGATGAGTTGAAGATGAAGCAATAATTATGGTTGTAATAAGATGTAATGTATGGGTTAATACATTAAAGTAAGTATGTTATCTTTATATGCATTTCCTTGTAAGTCATTTCTATGTATGCAATTGCTGATAATGCTGTTGTATATTAGAGCCCAATAATAGTAAGGTATTATTATAGTCAATTGTATCACTACAATGGGACATAATTAAATGTTATGTGGTGTGATTTGTTCGAATTGTGTTGTAACTTAGTATCATTCACATTTTGTACTCGATTCCTTAGAAATGTATTACAAGGTGTGTAATAATACTAAAAATTAGAGGTGAACATGGTTCGGTTTGAACGTTTTTTTCTGTAAAAATATAGAGGGCGATATATTATTGATAAAAATTGTTCTTGTTCTACAATATAGAGAACACCTATATTATTTATAGGCGAATATAACTAACCCTAATTTATTATGCGGGCTTATAAGCTCGTCACTTATAACCCTAACATTTCCTGACATTGGCAGTTTTTAAAAAGTGAAAACCAAAACCGACCTTTTTAATCTCTAAACCATGCGGCTTGGTTTGGGGTGGTTAGGCGATTTGAAATTTCTAAATTATTAAGTATGCAAAATAAGAATATATTTCTAACATCACTAATTCAAATAAAATTATTACCTGCTTAATGCTTAAGGAAAATTACAAATATTACTTAATTCTTACATCACGTCAAGTAATAGTGAAAAAAATATTCAAAATTTTAAGGTGGAATACAAACAAACACATTAATTATCTTACAAACACATTATTCTTAATCTTCTTCATTAACTGCGGCACCGGCAAAAGAAAAACAAAAAGTACTAGACTAATAATATACTGTTAACTGAAGATGGAGTATTAATATAAAGAAAGTTATGGCATGCGCAAGCAATAAACAAGTATAATAAGGGTTAATGGCTGTGGATATCACTTACATTTTTTCAATATCAACAATTGATGACTTACCTTTTAAAGGGTCTCAGTTGATCACTCACTTTTTAAATTTTGTCCCAGTTAGTCTATTGATTATTTTTCCGGCTGGTTGACGTCTGGTCAACGCACGTGATGACCACTAGTAAGGGCTTTTATGTTTTTTCATGTTGAAATTAAGCAAAAAAAATTAAAATTAAAAATAAACTCAAAAGCATCCCTTAATGTCGACATGAAAAGGAAAAAAAAAGACCCTTAATAATGGTCATCACAGGGGTTGATCAGTCGGAAAAATGGCCAATAAACCAACTAAGACAAATTTTAAAATTTGAGATATCAATTGAGACCCTTTAAAAGTTAAATGATCAACTGATGATATTGGAGAAAAGTAAGTGATGTGTCCGACCATTAACCCAGTATAATAATGTAAACTACATAATATAGACTCCATAATAATATAAAATATGGATCGGTCATTTGGCCTAGCATGTAGTTCACGCATCTAGTTAGGTTATCTTTTTTATATTATTTAGTAACTTTTAACTATAGATTTTAACTTTAATTATTTTATTATATATTTAAATATATTTTGGTTTAATGGTGGTTCGGTTCGGTTATTGCGGTTTACTAAAAATTAAAACGAAAACCAACCGATTAATATATTATTTGAAAAGTCAAAATCAAAACCGAATCAAAAAAATTTAGAACCTACCTTATCGGTTCGGTTAGACTCGGTTTGTGCTTGTGCGGTTTGGTGATTCCGTGATTTGACTGTACAACCCTACTAAAAATGCACATTATAACTAT
The DNA here is from genome assembly GCA_003412495.2 of Echium plantagineum. NCBI lineage: Eukaryota > Viridiplantae > Streptophyta > Magnoliopsida > Boraginales > Boraginaceae > Echium > Echium plantagineum. The sequence goes on along the minus strand of CM016563.1, from coordinate 13,995,739 downwards.
TACGTATATAATTAATTATTGGGAGTCAAATATACCTTTTATATTATTTAAGGAAAGTAAATTACTATTGTGACACTACAAAGTACAATTTGGTATCATTAGCAATGAGTAATTGCACAACATATACGTCTTGGTCAGTTGGTCGTCAGCATAGTATTTCAAAAATTTAAGTAAATGAAATCAAGCAAGGCCCACTTACACAACCCTCTCTATTTTATGCCAACATATGAGTATGACAAATTGACAACCCAAGAGGCCAAGACTATTTTAGGCTGTTTTACTAGTGCCCTGAGCCCAAAATCTGTGTCTACTCCCCGCGGGCCACTGCTCAACTGTTTATAGAGAGAGCGCTCAACACTCAACAGGCCAAAATGTTGGGAGACCTTAGGGCTAGGACCTAGAGATAAATATTGTTCTTTTTAATACTATAATTCACATTAATGAAAACCGTTCATACAGATCTACTATTACAAACGAGAATATCAAACTGTAAGATCTTTAAAATATCCTTATTGATTAAAGTAAGTTTTTAAGGAAAATATTGCAGCTAGGTTTGACATGATCCTAAAAGAAGTTGCTCCAGACTCAATCATGTTTGTAGCTTCTCGATGATTTTATGAATTACCTGAGAAAGAAAAAGGTCCAAGTATATATACAAATTGGACATGTTATGTTAATTGGTGATAAATATGCTTTGTACAATGGCTTTATAAAATCGGACAATGTATTTGGGTATTATGAGTTGAATCTATGTTATAATGTAAGTGGCTGGTGAAAATGTATAGAATATGTGTTCGATTTGCATTTAAAATTAGTGTTTCATATTTTTAATAATATGTTAAAAATAATTTAGTTAATAAAATGCACAATAATAAGCTAAAGCATCAAATATACACAACATACATTTGTTAAGGATAAAGTTGATAAAGATTTATATCTTGAAAGACAGTGCTTTAGAAATAGGATTCCCCTTAAAAGATCTAGATCTTGTACACTCATGTTGGTAGAGATAACATTTGTGTTTCCAATTTAAAAGGCATTGTTACTTTATAATGTGGTCAATGAATAGTGTAGTACTATAAAGGAAAGAGAGTAGTTGGCTATGCACAAGAAATCACAAGATGAATATTTAAGGCTATTCAAATATGAATATTTGTTACAAGCTCCCTTTGAGTATAACGTAATACTAACATGTGTCAAAATTATTGGGGTAAAAATATGATGAGGGTGTGATTTTTTTTTTTGAAAATTAGCGATGATATGATGAGAATGTGATTTTGAGTCTCTATAAAGTCGATATTTTGACGAATTTGGTCTTTCTTTTTTTACAATTCACATGGATGTTACTAATACATATCCCTTAGTTTATAAATAATATTCCCTTCGTCTTTAAATAATTGGCATATTTTAACTTTTGGTGGTCAACAAAACACGATTTAAACGTAAATATCTATTATTCAACATGTGAGAAAAGAAGGCTTAGTTTCATATGGACACCTGACCTATCAAAACTTTCCTAAATAGGCATCTTGTAACCTTTTATTCCAAGAAGGCACATGGACCGAAAAATTAGCACATAAACTTTCATTTTTCTGAATTTCTCATATTTTTGACATTTTAAAATCCTTAACCCAAGGACAAGTTAATCATATTGAAAATATGACTTTTTGGAGGAAAAAATCGAGAAAAATTCATGTGCCAATTATAAAAAAACATTTTAAACATCAATAATAGAAAAAAGTTCAAGTACCTTCCTTCATGGTTTATCACAACTCACCATCTCCCTTTTTACACCCCCCACCCCCACCCCCACCCCCCCCCCCCCTGTAAATGATGATTTTTTCATCACCCCATTACGTATCACCATTACTCCACCTTCAACGGCTCAATTTGTCTTGATGGAATGAAAGGACACAACAACTAATCAGCAAACCCACAAGCATTCTTGAACGCAAATTGGGCAATTATTTTGGGATATTATTGCAAAGTTCGAATCTTTTGAATGGGGGAGCGGGGGATATATACCCAATTAAACCCCACAACTGCAACTCCCATCCCCCAACCCCGTTCTGCACTCCCTTATCTCCTCACCCCTACATTGACCTGCTCATATATCATGGAGGTCGGGGGTGCATGTCAAGGGATTCTCGAACCTAGTCTGAACATCGATGAAGATGCAGGTGAGATTTTAAATGGGGAGGGGACGTTCTGTTGTTGAGCTTCCTAAAAATGTAGTCAAACTAGAGCACGTCTGAGCAGGTCAATTGGCTGTTGAAGATGCAACCAAATTCTGCCGTGTTTCCTTTCTTACATTCTCTACCCACAAACTCATGCTATCATCTTCAAGAAATAAAAATGGCGATATGCAACCTCTGATTATTGGTGAATTTTATTTATTAAAAGTTGGATTTTTGTAGGTTGTTTTAGATAAGAACTTTGTGGATTAGTGAGTTTTGGTGAGGTTGATATTTGGATAAGTTGCTAATTTTCTTTCAAGCTCAACTCCATGGAAGTTCAGAAATTGCACGTAATTGAAGATGAAAAGGTTACCAGGTGCCTACTTGAAATAAAAAGGTCATCATGTGTCTATTTGAAAAAGTTCTGATAGTTCAGGTGCCCAGATGAAATTACGCCAAAAAAGAATAAAAAGTTGATATTTCAAAAATATATATTGAGACGCTTCTAGCAAGGTCCCAAAAGATTATCTTATTTATTTATCGTTTAATTCGAATTTATGATCAAATTTTTTATATTTGATCAACAAAAGTTAAAATGTGACAATCTTTTAAGGATGACTGAATACAACATTTATTACAAATTACAAATATGAGTACATGACATAACCCTTGACCCCACATTGTGAAATATAACTCTAGAGATTACAACCCTGGTTCAAAATAAACAAATCGTTAAGAAGCACCACAAACCAAACATTTTTTTTATTACCTACACTCATCACTACTCATCATCATCATCATTATCATTACCATAACATAAAAAGTATTCTCATTTTCTTTTCCCAAACTTCCTTTTCTCCATTCCTTTTACCTTGTTCCATCCTCATCTTCACCTTAACCAACATTTTTCTCACAAATCCCAACCAAAATTCCAATCATAGATTCTTACAAAAAGGAGTTAATACAAGCAAGAGAGCTTTAAAACATAACCCACACATTTACACACAGAAATCAAGACTTCTCTTTTGTCATATGTTATTTCAGCCATGGATTTGACCAACCCTACAAACACTTCTATTACAACACTCAACAATGATGCTCAAACTCAAACCCAAACCCCACCCAAGATCCACCACCCAAAGCCTTTGACTTTTGTCAACGGCGCGCTAAAACAGCCACACCACCACCATCATGCGGTGGTTGTCACTTACAAAGAATGTCTGAAAAACCATGCCGCCGCTATGGGCGGCCTCGCCGTAGACGGTTGCGGCGAGTTCATGCCTTCAACAAACAATAGTAGTAACCCAATTGATCTAAAATGCGCTGCCTGTGGCTGTCACCGGAATTTCCACCGCCGTGAACCACCACCACCAAACACCATTCCAGCACTAGAATACCAACCCCACCATCGACACCACCCTCCACCACCACCAGCACCACTCAATCTCAACAACGATGACCAAAGCACCCCTAGCTCACCCTCCCCCCCTCCCATCTCCTCCTCCTACTACCACCCTTCACCATCTCACATGCTCCTCCCCCTTACCGGAGGCAGTGGTGCTTTTTCAGGCACTGAAAACAACAACAATTCACCAATTTCGAACCCCAATTGCAGGAAAAGGTTCAGGACCAAATTTAGCCAAGATCAGAAGGAGAAAATGGTAAAATTTGCTGAGAAAGTTGGATGGAAGTTTCAGAAGAAAGATGAAGATGTAATCATGGGAGTTTGTAATGAGATTGGTATTAATAAAGGGGTACTCAAAGTTTGGATGCACAATAACAAGAACACTTTAGGTAAAAAAGATGATAACTTCAGTATCACTCCATCAGAAAATGTTAACCAAATTAAACCGAAACTTATCCCACTAAATGAGGTCAAGTTATCCGAAAATGGTAACATCAACGGAAATGGAAATGGGTATGGCGGCGGCACTGAGTACCACCACCACCACCACCACCACGAAGATGGCACAAACAATAACAAAGATGGGCGGAGCTTGGATCAACTCCACCAGCTTCTGAATAATAGTGCTAATGGTTCTGCTTCATCTTGATTTATCCTTTTTGGAGATTAATGGGTGTTCTTAATAAATAGTTTAGATCTTATCAAGGATAATTAAGTTGGTATTATTAGTTAATTAAGGTTGTTATTAACATGTGTTTTTAATCATGTTCTTTAGGTATTAAAACTTATTAGTCATGATGTAGTTCGGATATTAACAGTGAAATGAAGACAAATGTTTTATCGGCAAAATTTGATTTGTTCTTGTTCTTTCTCTGTCTCTCTCTTTTCATGAATATAGTTTATGTTATGTTTGTCTTTAAATTTTGTTACATTCATTTTTTACAATTACTTTTACTTATAATCATATGATAATATTCATGAACAATTTATTTATAGAAATTACAATGCTGTTTGGTTCAATCAATTAGGGGCTTTGCCAAAATATAATGCACCATCAATTGTTTATCTAGCATTCAATATATATATCGCATGCACAAATTGAAGTTTTGGATAACTGACGATGTGGTGAATCGTGTGTTTGCATTTTTTTCATGTGAAATCGAAATTAAAATGAAATTGAAAGAATATTTATATAAATTTGTCGACATTTGTATATATAAAGAGTATAATCCGACCCTATTTCTATTTTAATTTCACAACATTTTTCGTGATGTGGTCGATTTGGAAGGTGAATGGTGAATGGCGAAGATGAAACGGTGGAGATGGTGATAGGAGTGGATGATTGTTGTTTTGAGGAAGTGATGACATTGTACTGAATTGCATAAAGCTTCGACGAAAATGACAATGATTTTGGGTGGAAGAAGAATAGTGAATTAGTGATGGCTGTTAAGGTAAAAACCAAATTGCCCAAAATATTATACAAGTGGGTGAAATTTTTAGTAACAACCGAAAAAGTAACATCAGTACTGGTTTGAGTCAACTTTATTTTAAATAAGAATTATCTAAATTATGTAAATTTTTTAAGATTGGAATAAAATCATTTATCAAAGTTTTTAAAGATCATAAAAAAATATACATTGTCATTAATTGTTATCAATTAGTTTATATACTACTTAACACATATTCGCAATCGGGAAAACTCAACAATCAAATTCTGAACTTATGAAAATTATTTGGGAGTAGAAATGATGGTGCTATTTAGGTTCATGGTGGATATTGTCTGAAGTAAGGAAGTACCATCTGTCTAAGCTTAGTAAGTACGCATTTAGGTATATAGTACTCCAAATAATTGTACTATTAAAACGCAATCATAAAAGTTTGTTCTATAAAGTAGTTGTAAAAATAATGCTTATCAATTTTTGAAGTTATAGAATAGTTCTACAAATACTTATCAAATTTACATTGGTAACAAACCACTATTAATGGAGGAAAATGAGTGTGTTAACTAAATTTTAACTATTGAATCAACTTATTTTTAATTTTCTAAATTTTGTGACTACTTCTAATAAATTTAGTTATACAATTACAAAGTTAACTAGTACTCCCTTCAACCTAAACTAATTGACGTTGATTTTTTAAATTGAACTTTGACCATTAATTACTACTTATATTACTTATTCTTAAGTATATAAAACTTATATAGTTTGATTCATCTTATTTACATAATAAGAGTATTAATTTTTGAAATAATATAATTAAAAAATAATTAAAGGTCAAAGATTTATTTTCATATGTGAAAAGTACAACTATTTTGAATTAGAGTTAGTATTAGTTAACACATAAACATAACTCATTTCGTTTTTCGATGAACTCTAATACTCCACAATGTGTTGAGCTACCAAGGAAGTAATAACTCCTAAAGAAGCTAGAGCAAGGCCTAATATTTACCAAAATAATGATCTTTGTAGGATTTCATATAAAATAAAACAACACTAATACTCCACATAATTGACCTGTATATTCTTATATAATTGCATTAATAATCCACATATGAAATACATCAACACTGCTTGTATACTAAAATAAATGAGGGCATAAAAGAAAAAATAACAAATTATGTTTTGATTTATATAAAAATAACTATATTATATTTCTTAGGAATATATTTAAAAAAACTACTCATTTATTTGGATTGAAGAGAATAATATTGTACTTTTCTTTTGCATAAGTTACTGCATTCGATTTTGATGACAACATTCTTTTCTTGAAATTAAAATAATCAGATCCAGTAATTTAATGTAGTACAGGACAACCAAATAATGATTCAGTACTGAATTTTGACCTTCGTTGGAAAGTGTGCAATTCTTTAATATACCTAACACTACTACTTGTGTCTAATTAGAATAGGCTGTTAAGAATACTTAGAGCATGCCTAAAGTTTAAAAATAAAAAAATTTTGATTGAGTACTTTAATTTATATCTTCATCTTAAAGTAAAGATTAAGTATATGATTGATACTTTATGATGTAAGCTTTTAACTAATTTAAGTAATCTAGATTTTGTGTACGAGGTGGAGAATCGTTGTCCATTAACCTAATCTAGTATAAGTGTCACATAATTGCCAAAAAAGACAACAAAATCTCTTGGAAAGACTTTTTAATTGTATCTCTCTTTCCTTTTAAGTGAAGAAGACTCCTTTAGACTTAATTAGATTTGATTAGAACATGAATTAGTACAACGTAGCAACTAATTAGTTAATTACTATCTTCCTCATTTTAGTTTAGTGAAATTTACGAGATACAATCTCAATTGCCAACTGTTTTGTTTATATATTATAGAAAATTAGAAAGAAAATAATATTATGGAAATATTTATACAAATTAACTAGATGTATCATTCTTGAATAAGTGAATAAAAAATAATTTGTAAATACAAATTCTCAACACATCAATTAATTTAAAATAAAGGGATTATAATGTAATATTATAAAGGTAATTATTTAATTGGTATCAATAAATGGGTGACGGTTACACGATCATTCTCATAAGTAACGACAATATACACAAATTCTTGATAGATATATACTCATCCAATTCTCAATGCAAGTTGTTGGAAATAAAAGTATTGTTTAATTCGTATGACGTTTTACCAAATTCAAGATGCATTAATAATTAATTTCTCGTTTTACCCTAACAGTACAAAGTACTACTAGTACTACCTAATTGAAAAGTAGTCTAATGAAGTCTTGCGGACCCTTGTTTAAATGATACACTCATTTAAGGCGCTTCCATTTGGTTAGCCCATCGTTTAACAAAAAAGGTGAATTTGGGATGTGCCTCTAACGGTTCAGTGTTCCACCTCAAGAGTGCCCAGAGTAGGCTGGGTAACCACCCACAAGCAGATCCTCCCTTGAACAAATATAGAGTTACTCATGTACCTGCCGTGAATTGAACCCACGCACTTGTAGAGAAGCACACTCTTATAATGAAATCTTTTACTATTTAAGCTATGTCCCGTGGGCTAACCGTCACCTTGTTTCTTCATATTGAAGGAAGGCTAAAAAGGTAAAGCAGATAATCTCTTAATTGCTGTGGAAACTTTCCAAACGACTTGTATTGAGAATTAGAAGGAGTATTATGTATGCAAATGATCTAAAAATGAAGCCCTGTATTTAATGGAGAGTAGTAGGAGTAATTTGTAATGATTGAAGACATTATTAAAAAAAAAGAGAAGAAAAGTAGGAGTGGTGTCTTGTCGAATACCTACTGTACGTGGGTTGTTGTGTGGATGAGGTTGATAAGGTAAGGTGGTTGTGTTGATGAGCCCTGAGGGGTCTGTCGTGGTGTGTTGGTGACTTGGTGTCCGGACTCCTAAGATTCAACAACCTCTTAGTATGGGCCATGGGGTCTGTCCTTTCATTTATTTCAGAGGTGTGTATAGCTGGATTTTTTCATCTTCATACGCCAAACTCAATCTACAATGCCTAAATTTATTTAAGGCACATACTCCCTCCAATTCAAAAAAAAAAGTATTTGTTTAGATATTTTAATAATATTTAAATTTTTTTTTACATAAATCAATATATAATATACAACTTTTTCCTTTAATATCCCTATATGCATAGAGTAACTCAAAAAAGATAATGATTGTATTATATCGTTAAGTGATAATTGGATTATTAATGATTGTTTTATAGGGGTATAGATGAAAAATGTGAATGTAATAATTATTTAATTTGTGTGAAATGCCTAAAAAGATATTTTTTTTTTTATGAATTGGAGGGAGTATAATAGAGTATTTAGTTCGATATATACCAGACAAATGTAACTGAACCATATCGACAGTTTACCAATTTGATTGAGTGAAAATGGTACCGAACTAAAACGATAAGGAAAAGATAAAAAATTAATCAACTTAGCTTTTAAAATAAATCGAGTTGAACCGAATATGTACCTAATTTTTAAGAATATTTATACTTGTGGTCTTTTAAAAAGATTCTCTTAATTTTGAATTTTTTTCTTTGTGATTTGAAACAAAACAACAAATTTGTAGTTTTCAAAATAAGTTTTTCTGTCATGCAATGTATTTCTATGTCATTCTATGCGTTAATGTAGTTTGAAATCACGTGGACTTCATTTAATTGAAAATCATAATTGTCTTATTATAAAACCAAAAATCAAGCGAATCGAACTGTCTAGGCATCACAACCAACATCAACCGAACAGATTCAGGCCAAACTAATCAATCAAGGTGTTGGAGTGGTAAACATGCCGCCAAGTCTCCTAACCATCTGATGTACATCTCGCGATTTAGCTCATCGTAAAAGCCCATGTCAAGTGCAATGGGCTCTTAAGATGAGGGTATCATTTCTTTTATTTTATGAAGATACGAAAAGAAAATTAGGCGACCAATCTAGAATTGATTGTTATATAAATTATAACATATATACCGTTATTCCAAAAGCTTGAATTATATGATTATCACATATATGTTAAATAAAACATCATTTACATATCTGTAACCATTTATACGCAAATAGTATATCGAAGGGAATTGTAATGACATACCGTTATTCCAAAAGCTTAAATTACATGATTATCACATATATGTTAAACAAAACATCATTACATACCTGCAACCATTTATATGCAAATAATATATTGAAGTGAACTGTAATGTGATCCTCATTATGAGATTTCTTCAAGATATGAAGACAAGTTTATTTCTCTGAACCTAACAACTTCTTTTTGTGTTACTGTTTTATGTTAATAATGTGTCTAACGATTGTAAGTTCGTAATAAATTTAAACATTAATATAAAAATAAACATCGTACTAACGACCATTTTAATGAGAATTAAATTTAAGTTGATTTTGAATTTATATTATATTATAATTGTATTATTAATATAATAACAGCAAATAAAAATATTCTTACATTAGTTGCATAATTGTTGAGAAATAATGAAGAAACCATGAGGAGAAAATAGATTGATATATGGCATGACAAGATTGCATTAAGCAATTGGAAACAATAAAAGTGGAGCAATAGGACCACTATACAGTCTACACTCTACAGAAGCATAAAGTTGAAATAACTTTGAATTTCAATTTTCAAAGGTGGTCCAAATATTGAGTTAATCGGATAGTCTAGTGGAAAAGACTCTTGCTAGTGACCAGAAGGTCCTGGGTTCGATACTCACCTCATCGCTAATTTACAAAAAAAAAAAAAGGTGGTCCAAATATTAACTTCATAATAAATATGCTTCTGAGCATAAATTTGTTATGGTCCTATTTTACATTCCAATGCTATCTTATAGTCAACTGGGGAAAACTAAGTATTCAACCAAAGTTAATTGAACAATTAGATTATTGTTAGTAAATATCAATTTTTATTTTAATCATGTGTAAATTATAAAAAGTTGAAGTATCTTGCGAATATTAAAAGCAAAAAATAACGATATTCCATAAGAAATTATAGAGATTACAGATACTTGAATAACCTAGTGGAAAAGGCTCTCGCTAGTAATCCGAAGGTCCTCGGTTCGAATCTCACCGCTAATTTACAAAAAAGAAAAAGAAATTATAGAGACTACACGGGCCAGGCCCATTGTAAGCCTCATCGAGAGATAACTCTGCAAATCTGCGAGACTTTAACGCTGTACTTTGGGCAAATGGCTTGTGGTCTTGTGGACCAAATACTGACGCTCAAGTCCATTAAGTAGACTATAGTATACTAATATAAACCAATGTTATTTTATTGAATTGCGACTCGAGAATGTGTTTCCAAGCATTAATTGGATGTTGCAAGGCCCGATACAAGTTATGATCCGATTTTGGTTGGGGGGGGTGCGGCTATTCTCTTAGGTTCATGGTAAGGATTTTAGGTTTAATCTCGTAGCATATAAACAGAGTACTCGTAATTGAAGTATTTCATTATCATAACCCTCGAATATGCATAGTCTAGGGTTTTGAATAGTTTTCCCTACACAACTGTTCTACTGTTGTTATCAACACTATGATCATAATTTGATTATTTGTACTATGTTTTTCTCATTATAGTATAATAACATTTCAAATAGACACATAAGATCTCTACAGTGGCTAGTCATTAAATTTCATATATACACTTGAATTATCACGTATTTTTAGTGTATTTTTTTTCGTTGACTTTCAATTGCTCTCTACCCAACAAATTAATCATATTGAAAATAAGAATTTTTGTAAGGATAATTCACAAAGATTCATGTGCCATGATATTCCCCACTCACAAACACACACAATCAACAACACCATGTAGCCCACCCTAACCTCTCTTTCGTCTTCATTCCTCCTAGTAGCGATGGCCACCACCATCACAACACTTCAACGATTTAGTTTCATTCCAAAAAAACTTTGATGACCTAATCACCAGGGCAGATGTAGATAATGGCTAAGGCCGGCGATATGTGATGGTGTTAGGAACGAAGTGTGGTTAAGCTAATTAGAACAAGAGTTAGTATATTGACAGCTGTTTGACAAAATTACATTTCGCTACAACTTTTTTTGACGAAGATAAGTTCTAGTGCCAAGTAGGAATATTGTAGGTGCTTATTTAACATGTTACATGTCCAAACATTAATGTGTCAATTTGAAAGATTTAGTTGAGTTCAAATGGCTATATAAAATATTGTCTCATCTCATCCAACTTATTTTGAGTTCAATAGTATTGGTTATAATACTAGTTACTAATAAAGTCCCCAAACAAATTTATCACAACTCTCAAGTCAGAATCTATATGCCTATATCTGATATATCGCCCTCATTTTTCAGCTTCTCTACCTCGAGAGTCCAGCTTGATAGATAAACACATTGGCTTACATAATTTTCCCCATTCCTAATTTGGTTAAGCCTCACAACACCTCTAACTCTCAAGTCTCTAGTAAAGAACAAATTCTAACTTAATGTGAAATTCATTTTTAACGTCCTGAAGATCGGTGCTTTTATAACAAAACTGAAATGCTCCTGAATGAGCTAGGGATTACAAATACTCAGTACAACTTATTAATTGAGTAGAAAATAAATTAAATTTTTTTTGCATCTCCTTCCAATATGAAGGTCGAATATTTAGGAGATGATGAATTTCCTCTTTGACAATCTAACAGAAAATTTGTGTGCTCCTTTTATATTCAAATCGAACAAACATCAGCTGATCGAATAATCAAAGACACTTGCTAGTGACCAAAAGGTCCTGGGTTGAAAACTCACATTTATCGCTAATTTACAAAAAAAAAAAAAAGACACTTCATGTACCCAACTTATGCCATATCTTTCTGTTAACTCTGAACTATAAAGCAATTTAAATAACTGTTAAGTAATTAAATGTTCTTTTAAAAGTTCAAATAGAACTTGTATTTTTCAGCTTAGAAGGTTTTGATATGATTAGAAACACGAACAAAAGCATTATGGTATAAATCCCAAATTTAGAAACTTAAACATCCACTAACATGAAATGTAGCAAACATATTGAAAAACATTGCAGAAACAAAGAACCAAAGAGACAAATTGGCTTTCCAAAAGTAAACAAATTATCTAGTACTCTTCACCGTCATCATCCTCTCCCTCGGCAGACTCAGCACCGACTTCTTCATAATCCTTCTCAAGCGCAGCCAAATCCTCCCTCGCCTCAGAGAACTCGCCTTCCTCCATACCCTCACCGACATACCAGTGGACAAAAGCACGCTTGGCGTACATAAGATCGAACTTGTGATCGATCCTTGAGAAAACCTCAGCAACGCTAGTGGAGTTGGAAATCATACATACGGCCCTTTGTACCTTAGCCAAATCGCCACCAGGAACAACAGTAGGAGGCTGGTAGTTGATACCACACTTGAATCCAGTTGGGCACCAGTCAACAAATTGGATTGTCCTCTTAGTCTTGATGGTTGCAACAGCTGCATTCACATCCTTGGGCACTACATCACCACGATACATCAAACAGCAGGCCATGTATTTCCCATGGCGAGGATCACATTTGACCATCATGGATGAAGGCTCAAATGCAGTGTTGGTTATCTCAGCAACCGAGAGCTGCTCGTGGTAAGCTTTCTCAGCAGAGATCACAGGTGCATAAGAGGAAAGCATGAAGTGGATCCTTGGGTAAGGCACCAAGTTGGTCTGGAACTCGTTCACATCGACGTTCAATGCACCATCAAATCTCAGTGATGCAGTCAGTGATGAAATGACCTACACAAGAACCACGATTCAGTTAATCAGAGTGCCTAATCTCCATATCACCTAGTGAATAGTCGCTATAAAGTGAATTCTCCCTCAACATATTAACAATAAATCTTCAGAAACATGAATAATATAGGCACTGAAAATAAGCTTCAACATTTGAACAACAAAATTATCATATATTCTTCACTTAACCAAGTAGACTTCGTTAAGTTAAGTGTTGTATTGCACTAAAGCATTACCACATGCATCTGATCTTTAAAACATGAATAATATAGGCACTGAAAATATACTTCAACATTCAAACAACAAAACTATCAAATATGCTTCAATTAACCAAGTAGACTTAGTTAAGTTCGGTATACCGTATACATAAGGAACGGGACAATAAATTTGACTCTTACCTGAGAGACAAGCCTGTTTAGGTTGGTGTAAGTGGGACGCTCAATGTCGAGTGACTTACGGCAGATGTCATAGATGGCTTCATTATCGAGCAAGACAGCGACATCAGTGTGCTCAAGGAGAGAGTGAGTTGAGAGCACAGAGTTGTAAGGTTCAACAACAGCAGTTGACACCTGAGGAGATGGGTAGATTGTGAATCCAAGCTTCGATTTCTTTCCATAATCAACGGAAAGCCTCTCTAGAAGAAGAGATCCAAGCCCAGACCCAGTTCCACCACCTACGGCATGGAAGACTAAAAACCCTTGAAGACCTGTGCAGTTGTCTGCAAGCTTCCGGATCCTATCCAAACACAGATCCACAATCTCCTTTCCAACTATTCAAGAAAAAGTAACAATATTAATAAAAATCAATCCAAAAAAGTCTATACAACATCTATATTGAGATAGGGAGAGAACTATATCCAATACTCCGTTTCCACTTAACAAAAAGCAAAAGTACCATATCTAAATCGACCAAAATTGGTTATAAACCAAACGAAACCAAGCTATTTTAGATGGTTATAACACGTCTAAATTGGGATTTGGGACGAGGGCAAATTATTAGACATCTTTCGAACTATTTAACAAAATGATGCCAAATCAGTATCTATAAATCATAGAGAATAGATAAATGACATCGAAATTGGACAGGGATAAATATTGCTGAAGATCCACGATCTCCTTACCCACCATACAACAAAAAACTCACAAAAAATCAACATATAAAAATGGACGTGAAAATGTTAAAAGACATCCAATATGGGACCATATGCAAAACTCATATACAACTAATTAACAAAAGCAAACAAATCAAGTAACCAGCAATTAAATTGGTACAGGGACTAATAAAAATTACTGGTATAATGGCCACGGGCGAAGTTGTTGGCGGCGTCTTCCTTGCCACTGATGAGTTGCTCAGGGTGGAACAGCTGACGGTAAGTCCCAGTACGGACCTCATCGATGACAGTTGGCTCGAGATCGACGAACACTGCACGAGGCACATGTTTCCCTGCGCCGGTTTCAGAGAAGAACGTGTTGAAGGCGTCGTCTCCTCCTCCTACTGTTGCGTCTCCTGGCATTTGTCCATCAGGCTACATATCATGAAATCAACAAAAACCACATTAGTTCAAAGTACACAAAAAATGAAAAAATTCAACCAAATCAAAACAGACCCATTAATTCAAAATAATAAAACATATTATCTAATCAAAACAGCAAAAATGAGTATGCATCCTCGGTTTGTATTAGAGTCCTCGTTACCTTACATTAACCTCATAACAAGTATATCACTTTCTGTTTTTATATTCATTTTCAGAAACGATATATATGTCACCATGTTAAGGAGTGTAATATAAATTGTTACGCAAACGTAAATGAATCTAACACTAACAAAAACTTATTAATTCAAAATTCCGAAAAATGAGCATATTAAATAAATGCACTAATTATTAAATAAGAATAAATGAAATACATCAGGCTGCAGATTGAACAACAACAAAAATAACCCATCAATTAAAAAACAACAAAAGCCAGTAATTAAAATTATTCGCATGAAAATATATTACATCATTTCTATGGTGAAAAAAAGGGAAATGAGATTACCTGGAGGCCATGTTCAAGGCAGTAAAGCTCCCAACAGGCATTACCAACTTGGATACCAGCTTGACCAATGTGGATCGAAATGCACTCCCTCATTTTCGATTAGATCTAGGAATCAAGGGGTGGGGTGGGGTGGGGTGGGGGGGGGGGGGGGGTTGGTAGAGGCGTATACAAAGACGTCTCTGAAAAGTAAATTTGAGATCTAAAATCAGGGAAATGTAAAAAGTGATAATGAAGTAGGCGATGAGAATAGAACAAGATTTTATAGGAGGAAATGAAAGGTTACTTAATATCTGGATAGTAACTTTTGAAAAACAAATCGGCTTTGAATCACCTGTTACATTATGTTCGAATTTTTAGTCATTAATTAAAATATTTATCATTACTTTTTACTTTCTAAGACAAAATTTTATTCTATTAAAACAATAATACCCGTATGAACCGTTATATTTTATCATGATAGAGTTAAATTACGGGATAAAATTTTACTGTAACTAATATTTAAAGCGGTTACATGTGGAAGGATTAGATTTTTGAATTTCGAATTTGGTGAAACGTGTGGGAATGGCCGTTATCCTTTCACTCTCGCTCATCTAAACTTGGCCCATCAACTTTTAAAACATTCATTTGAAAGAAAATGGTTTTTGGGCCGTTTGCCCCTTATACAATTGGTTAATTGTTTATGTGGTCCTGAACTATCATTTTTTTTCAGGCTGACAACTTTTTCCTTCAACCTTAAAAAATAAATTGACTAATATACCCTAATACTAATCCAAAGTATAGGGGTATATTTCATATAATTAAAATTAAACTCCCACCCCTTTCTTCTTCAACACACACATCCCTACCCTTATCCCGCCCTTTACACCACCATGCTATCCGGTAACCCACTACACACGCCTAATCATTCCAATTTGCTTCGCACCACCACAATCAACAAAATCCAGACAATACAACTCCCCCCGTCGACTTGCAGCCATAAGCACCGATTTCACCACCTCCAAACCCAAACGGTGCTCACAGTTTCACCATCGATTTCAACTATTTCTTTGACGATTTCCTTGATCAATTCCACCCTTTTCATGTTAATTAAAATGTTGAGGAATTCTTTCGTTTTGTTTTGTGTTAATATTGTTGAATTTCGAATTAGGGGTATTTTTCGTAATTTTTTTAGCATATGTGTAATTGAGCTTCTATGTGGACAAAAGATGTCATTTTGTTGATGGGTTTGAGATAACGTGGATGAAATGGGATGTTTTGGACAAAGAAATGTCGATGGGGTTTGAAGAAAATGAAATGAATGATGATGCCAGAGAGGAGTATTCATGCCTATTTTGGTATTCATGCCCATTTTGCTCTGAGTTTTTCAATATTATCGGACTGTGTTGCCATGTTGATGATGAGCATCATATGGAGGTAAAACAAGGTTGGGGGGGGGGGGGGGGGGGGGGGCCATCGGGTTCGGGGGTGGGGTGGGGTAGAGGTAGGGTGTATTGAAGAAGAAAATGGTGGAGTTTAATTTTAATTATGAGAAATATGCCCTTATACTTTAGATTAGTATTAGTGTATATTAGTCATGGGGTAACCTTAAAAGAACTGATAGTTCATGGACTAGATAGAAAATTTGCCGATAATATAGGGGGGCAAACGGCCAAAAAGCAAAAGAAAATTTAGATATTACAATAAGTCGACCATACTTATTTCTTCCTAAAAGATATGAGCTCATATTTTAAGGGTTAATGGCATAAAAAATTACTGAAAGTATATAATATTTTCAGTTCGATCATCCTTATTTTAAATGGACCATGTTGGATTACTGAACTGCATATCGAGAAAACTTGGTCACGAAGCCGTTTCGAAAGATTTTGGGGGCATTTTGAAAGTTCTTAATGGGCAATTTTGTCCCTTCACATTTATAGACATTCAATCATCGTTTTAAAAAAAATATATTTAATTTTTTTTTCAAAAACTTTTGTGTTGATATTTAAAACAATACATTTTAATATTTAATTTTTTTTAAAAAAAACGATGATTGAATGCCTATAAATGTGAACGGACAAAATTTCACTCGTTAAAAACTTACGAATTGCATCTAACAAGTTTCAAAACGACCCAGTATCCAAATTTTTCCAAAAAAATGCAGTGGGGTGATCCAACATTGTTCTGTCCTTAACTAACACACATATCTTTACCAACGAAGGTCAAACAATTGGTAATCCAGGTTGGCATGTGTTTTTAACTCTGAAAGTTGTACGACATCATTTTCGACATGTTTTCACCTTCCTGGTCCTGCCTTGGAGGGTGGCTTGTTCCTAGTTCCTGTATTGGTTGCCTTGGTTCGTATAGTCGTCCCTGAAAGTGTGATCAGTGTTTGACCATAAACACTCTGACGATCAAGTCAATTCAAAGTACTTATGAGTATAATAATGTAAATGTGTCAATACGCATTACCTCATATGATGAACAGAGTTGAGTATTTATAGGGGGACGTTTTCGTTATAATCGCATAATTGAGATGTGTATTCCTCTATGATTGGTCTTCCTCTTGTCTTACTAGAAGTGGACGGATGTCCTTGGATCAAGTTCAAACACATCTGAGCTCGAATGTGAATATTAAATAAGGTCCACATCATTATTCATCCAACCAATAATTTAACTTTTTGATTATGTATATATGTACCATATACAATTTGAAAAGTGAACAATTACAAATTAAAAATAATGAATCTGATATTCTCAAATTTCCTTAAATGTTACTATATATAATTTGAGAAGTAAATAATTATAAGTTACAAATAGTGAAGCCTCCTTAAATGTAAGATGATAAATTATTAGTATGTGCCTCAATAAAAGGACAACTCTTAGAAATTGTGGTCCAAATAATGTGCAAGTTTCACTTAGTTCCTGTAAATGGATGATATGCGCGATTGGTCTTTCATATTGGCTGAAAATGGAACTTTCTTTTTTCGATGGAGATATTAAATTTTGACGGAATGAGGTTAAAAAGAGAATTTGCAACAATTAGATATTCTTGAAAATACGTTATTATCCCATGGCGATATTAGTCGACGAAAATGTATATTTTAGTCTCTCATGTCATCAAAATTTTAACGTATCCATCAAAAATGAAAACCGTACACTAATATTAGAAACCATAAACATATACCATATATTATTTACAAGGATTAAAAGGTAATTTACACATAATATTTATGACTATTTTTAATTTTTGATAATTTTCTCCATGTGGAGTCGTTAGAACCTTAGAGGGCAAGCCAGCATATACATCTACAAATGCTTGCTTATTATTTAATGTTTATTTCAACTAGGAACTACAAATATTATTAGTATCGATTTGAAGGTTCTGTCCGGTCTTTAATAAGCATCGCATCTTCCGAAAAATTAGTTTAAGAATGTAGGTCCGAAAATAGATAATGATCAGAATGACTGAAGCTTCATGTTCTCCCTAACCCCTATTTAAATTGAGATACATTAAACCTTTAAATGTCTTAGTTAATGAGTACATAATAATTAATTTGATGAAACCAGTTAATGGTAGATTTGGTTTTAGAAATTGGACGAAATTGTATTTTAGTTCAAATAAACGTAATTTCTAAAAGATGTTAAAGTATTATATAATTTGTTAAAGTATTATATAATTTTCGTTAGTGATAAATCTTGCACACTCATTCTTATTCTCTCATGATAATATTGTCATATTTATCATCTTCGAGGGATCATGTTGGCATAATAGCATTGCAATACTTGATTCCAAGTTGAAGATTTGGGGTTGAAAATTTTAGTTTATTTATTTATGTATTTTGATGCACATTTCAATAGCATTTTGTTTATAATTTTTGAATTTAATTTGTAAATTTTGTAAACTCTTATCAACATAAATAAATAAGTTATTTGATTTTTATTATTTATATTTTATCACTACTTTTTAATAAATAATGTTCTTTTAATGTTTTATTCCACTTAAATGCCACTCAAAAGAGTTGTCTAAGTTATTAAATAAGTGTTGTGTCAAAGTATGTGCTTATACTGCGCTACAAAAAAGTGATGCCTAATCTTTTTTACCTAGATGGCGCTTTTAAGTGGTTTTTACTGAAACAATACTTTTCATTATGGTGCTTTTATATGTGTTCTCTCAATCCTTTTTTAAGCATCGTTTAAGCTGATTTTTGTAATAGTGATTATTGCAATGTTGAAACTTCTACGAACGTTTATGTATGTAAACTATGACTAATAGTGGATTATGGGTTTTGGAGGTGTACACATGCATCCTTATTTTTTGTTATGTTTTTCGAATGTCCTCTCTTATAAACACAATTAAGGATCAATTAGATCGAGGTCTACGGATTAACTGGCATAATGATTTATATGCTATTGAATTGGCATATTTTATTTACGAACTCCGTTGGAATTATCTGTTAAGATGCATATCCTACATTATCTATACTCATATGATATTAATACTATTGAGTTGACATCTTTTATTTACAAACTCTCTCAGAATTCGATAGTAAGTTTGTTAGAATATTATTAGAGCACTCGCATCCATCGACATCCCTAAAAACTAAAATAGGGGATGAATAGAAAATCTGCGAAAAAACATAAATAATAACACTTAAAAAGTATATCTTTTAAAAAGTATATTAAAAGATGTAACATGATGTTACAGAATCACCTACATCTTACATTGGTACATTTTTACTGTTATAACCTAACATATTGATAAAAGTTTTTGAGATTCTACTCTAAAACTAATTAGTAATAGGGGGAGTAGCCCAAGATTTTATATATCCGGGAGGACATCGATATCCGATGTGGGTGTGCATCTACTTAACACTTCCCCTCACGTGTAACTCAATCATCAGCAGAATTTTTTCATGCCGGTATTACTTACCGGAACAACATCGGCGGAGTTACACATGCCTCAATAACTCGGCTGGCTCTTAATACCATGATAAGAGTCTCTGGGGTTCCACTCTAAAATCAATTGGCAATAGGGGGAATAGCCCAAAATCTTATATATTGACTCGGAAGAACATCGATATCCGATGTGGATGCGCATCTAATTAACACATATATTTCTCTAATCCACTAATTTTGTGTGGAAGTTATATTACATATATACTTAATTGTAGGCCTTACATTTGAGTAATCATGTGATAAGAAGTTGACTAATAACCACATCATATATTAAAAGCAAAAATGAGATTGTGCCATTTAAGCTGACCATCCATATGCTTTATGATTGTGATTTGTGAAATATATATATATATATGTTCTATATTCTCCAATTTCCGAATGACAAATAATGTGTTAATTAGGGAAATAAAATGTAGAGGTTGACATAATAAAGATGCATGGTGGTTAGAGAGGAAGCACTAAGCACATGGGCACAGGAAAGCATGTGGAGACATACAGTGGCAGGAACTAAATAATGATGGAGCCACCACCTTCTAAAAACAATACTCGATACCATTCGTATATTTCCAACTAAGAAACCCATGTGATCACAACCTTATTTTTAGGATACTTGCTCTAAGTTCCTTAATAATATACCAATCCTCACCTTCCATCATTTCTTCTTTCATCGAACAAAAGTTACAATTTAACGAAACTTTTCTTCTGAAAATAGAAGTCAATTACAAAATTTCGTTAAGTTTTAACACCTTTATTTTGGATTAGAGCAACTCTCATGCGATTTTAATGACTAATTTGTAATTTTTGAACTTTCGAAGACCAAATAATAACTTTGACCCAATTTATGTAATATTTAACGTCATGTTAACAGAGAAAGGGCAATGGACTAGAATATTTTGCAATATAAGTGATTGACACATACATTTTAGAACATAGGTATGCAATAGCGGACCCTTTAGGTTCCACCTTGTTCTGTCGAATATTCCTTTTAAAAAAGAATTATATATAGGTATAAATAAAAAAAGATTAATATAAAAATTAACAGTTGTTTTATATTTCAATACATGTAAGTGTTTTGAACTTCCACTTTAAAATTTATGTCAACTTGGAACATCTAATTTAAATATCTAGATTTACCCGTATAGATAGTGAAAAAAGTCTTATAAATTTATGTCAACTTCGAACATCTAATTTATAGGCTCTTGTTAGTGATCAGAAGGTCATGAGTTCGATACTCACCTCATCGCTAATTTACAAAAAGAAAAAAAAATCTTATTTAACATTATTTTCTTTGCAATACCAAATATTGTGATGTACATTTTACGGAGTGTGTAACACGCAACAATTTGTATGTCTTTGGTATAAACTTTAAGTAAATGGAGTTAGTTATAAAAGAAAAAATTAAATTAAATTAAAATGTAAAAAATATTTAATTAGATACGATTTTTTTTAATTGACATTTTCGCATTCTATTAGTTTCCCGTTGAGGCAAAGTATATTTAGTCCCTCAAAGCTCTCACAACTTTATTGTTACCTTCATAACTAAACCAGTTAACCACCCTCTATTAACTCTGTATTATTAAGAAAAACAAAAACAAATTTTTCTTTATTGTTAGTGAGCAGGTGGACCCACCCAGCTAAATTGGGCGTCTTTACAAGATTTAGTGATTTATCAGTGGGTAGCCTATCTTTATGATCAATAGTAAAAAATTTTTTTACTAGGTTATTCGATTAACTCAGTCTCCAACTCAATTTTAAAAATGGTAAAATATTCATATATTAATAGATGATTTTACTCAAAATATAATATATACCCATGTTTCATTAATGTAAAAACATATTTTAAATAATTTCCCTATATATTTATTAATTATCTGCCTTTTCTGTAAATAAAGGCCATTATAAAATGGTGTTAATTAAACTTCTAAGGCAACCACAAACTTTGATATAACATAATCTTGTTAAAATTATTTTGACGAAATAAATTAACAATATTAATGTTGAGAAGGTCGGAGTTCATTTATATATTATCGAGTTATCGAACCGATTTCTCGAGCTAGCTTGCCGAGCTGACGAACTAGAAACTCAGACAACTGCTCGACTCATTTTGTTACAAGTCGTGCTTCGAGCCGAGCTAAACAGAACGAGTTGCTTGATTTAGCTGCGGAACGCTAATTGGCGGTAATAACTCACCGCCCACATTATCTTTCACTCAGAAACATGTATACATATTAATCGCTGTACATGTCTAATGTATTGCCACCCTCTCAACATGTTCCTTCCTCAACATCTCTCCCCATAAGAACACTCCCCTCCTCATCTAAGCCTCTTCACAATTCTTTTTGTTTTCTCTTCTTTTTTTTCTCATCAAACAAAATAATCTTGGAATGATTTACAACACAAATATGGCTTTTCTTCCTCATCAAGAAACAATGTTTCATCAACTCAATGAAGACAACCATCATCTTCTTCCTGATATTCTTTCTCCCTCCTCCACTCCTCAAGATTTCCATGGTTGGTTTCTCTACTTTTTCATTCATACAACTACTGCTTATTATTTACTTGTGTTTGTAGACTTCATTTTTTGTTCTAAGTATTTTTCTTCTTAAAACAACGAAAGTTATACTTCTGCATTTTTAATGTATCTTTTAATTAGTTTTTGTTATTAAATTATTAAGGAGCCAATTATATATATAATTTTAATCAATCATCATTCTAATTATGAAGGAGTACTTTTTTTTCTTAATTCATATGCAAATAACTAGGGTGTTACTTATTTTACCTAACCCCATTTTTACGCACATCGTCCCTACTTTTTAGATTTCTCAAAATAATTCCAAAAATCAACTTCTTATACTACTTTATTAAATTCAGTAACTATGTTTTAACTTTTACATAAATTCAATTTTTTTATATATAACTTACAATATTTAATATAAAAAACAAAAGCAGTTTGAGAAACGTGTAAAACTGTAAACATAAGACATTTCCTATAATATTTGAGGAAAATTTTAGAGATAAAAAATTTGACATCCGATACTTTTTTGCTTTTTATATATGTTTTTTCTATTCTAAATATGAAATAATAAGTGTTCCACTACTCGGGATGCTCTTACATACTAACTTTATGAATGTCTTATTCAAATATTGAACAGGTTTGCCAACACTTACGATGAGAAGATCAATGTCATTTTCCGGTGTGGAGCGGGGCGAGGATCTGCCCCGCAGCGGCGGTCTTGAGGACGATATGTCGGATGATGGTTGTGGTCTTGGGGAGAAGAAGAGGAGGTTGAACATTGAGCAAGTGAGGGCACTAGAGAAGAGTTTCGAACTAGGCAATAAGCTTGATCCAGATAGGAAAGTGCAGCTTGCTAGAGCTTTAGGGTTGCAACCAAGACAGATTGCAATTTGGTTTCAAAATAGGAGGGCAAGATGGAAGACTAAGCAATTGGAAAGAGATTATGATATCTTGAAGAAGAAATTTGAAGCAACTAAAGCTGATAATGACTCTCTCAAGCTTCAAAATCATAAGCTTCACTCTCAGGTATTATTGTGTTTATTTACCTAATAATTTCAACAATTAAACTCAGAATCTCATGCAAATACATTATGTGCTATTTCAATAGTACTGCAGAGTAAAAAGCATGCAAAATGCAACCCAAGTGTCCTAAACTTTCTCGTTGTAATCGGGAAAAGGTTGTCTTTTGTTCCTCGAATGTTCTAAAGTTACAAATTAGTCCCTTAATTTGGACAAAAATTACAATTTAATCCAAAATTTGACGCAGGATTTAATACTTAA
Organism: Echium plantagineum; assembly: GCA_003412495.2. Taxonomy (NCBI): domain Eukaryota; kingdom Viridiplantae; phylum Streptophyta; class Magnoliopsida; order Boraginales; family Boraginaceae; genus Echium; species Echium plantagineum. The sequence continues at coordinate 13,972,170 of CM016563.1, read as the reverse complement.
CCATAATTTGCTTGAGTAACTGCTTCCACCTCCGTCAATTTTTTGTACTAGACGGCAACTTCCAATTTGAGGGACTAATTTACAATTTTTGAACTATTATTGAAGATCAAATGACAATTTGACTCACATTTCTGGAACCATTTCGGGAATTTCCTCTTGTATTAGAGGATTGTTCATTTTTACAATTGTCATATATATCTAACTTATTTCCCAAATAATGTAGTTGATGGGTCTAAGAAATGAAGAAGGGCAAGGAATAGGAGTGATTAACTTGAACAAAGAGAATAACGAAGGGTCTTGTTGGAGCAATAATGGAAGTGAAAACAGCATTGATGTTAACCTGGGAACAACAACAGGGACAACATCTGCAGCAGACAGCCCTTTATATTCACATCCAATAATCAACAAAAATAATAATAATAATAATACTTCAGCAATTGCTTCAAATCTAACACAATTCCTTCATCAAACTTCTTCAAGACTTGCTGATCTTCCCAAAATTGAGCAAGATAATACTCAAGGATATTGCAACATGTTCAATGGCATTGAGGAACAACACAACTTTTGGCCATGGCCTCACCAGAATCATCAAAACTTCAACCAATAACGAAATCGAATTTGAGTGAGAATTAAATACTTTTGTTTAGTTGTATTGATCTTATTAATTTGGTGGCACCGTACTTAGATTTTGCATATATAATACCCCTCCTTTATTTTCAATTTTGTTGTAAAATTAAATATTTATATTGTAATGATATTTCAAATAATATAATTCTCATTTATATTGTAATCAATATAATTCTCGTTATAAACATTACGTACTTTACGTTTAGACAACATATGTCATTATATCTATACTACATTTTGACGCAGCATACGTATGTTGCTAGAAAAAGTTCAGACGATGGTCTCCAGTAATATGTGCAAGTTGTACTTTAGTGTCTATAAATGTGCCGACGTATGGTATTCCCAAATGATACATGATAGAAGCGTTAAAGACTAAAAGGTATATTTTAGTCAATCTTTAGTGCAAACCATGTATTTATAAGGACTAACGTATTCTCTGAAATATTATTGTTAAAATAAAATATAAATGATAACAATTGTGTTCATGAACACATAGACATGATAATATTTGAGGGGGCAAACAGCTAAAAACCTTTTAACTTTTGTCTCGATAACTATATACGAAAAATCAAATGAGACAAACTTGTTTTGTACATAATGAGTAATACTACTATACACACACCACAAAAATGGTTGTTGGTCAAAATAGTAATTTCATCTCTAACATTCACTATTGTGTGTGTTATAGTAACAGATTAGGTACAAATGTTACTGAGGTCAACAAAATAAGCTGATCTGTTATATGCTAATAATATGCACACCAAAATAAGCTAGTTAGCAGTTAATGAAGAAAGAAAAAGTTGGTGAAGAAAATGAGTACAAGCTCCGAAGCAGAAGGAACAACAGCATCAAAGCTGGTCTCGAAGCTGAATCTGAAACCCCATCCAGAAGGAGGATTCTATTGCGAAACATTCAGAGATCACTCTGTTCTCCTCTCCAAATCCCACCTCCCTTCTGGATGTACGTTATTATGTTCTTTTCTATGTATTTTATGGGTTGTTTGGATATAGTAGGTGGAATTTCATTCGGTTCATCAATCAATTTTTTGTGCTCTCCTATAATCAATGTTCCATTCACTTAGATCCATCTTATTTTCTAAATTGAGTAATTTCACATCGATTGACTTAAATAAGCCAACATTGAGGCAACTTAGGAGAACTGTACGCAAAACAAAGCATCATATGAAGTGGGCGATTTGCAAAATTTAGGCAGTTGGAGATTTGGATCAAAATCAACTGGATTGTCAGGGTGTCAGCTCGCTACCAACGATACTAGTGTTGGGGAAAATGAATTATGTAGATAATCTAAAATTGTTCTGTGCCGGGTTATTACTGATTATTTGTGAACATCAAATGGTAATCTCAACCCGATATGAACTCAACTTTTTTCCGGATGAACAGGGCATTGAGTAATCCTTTTCACTAGAAGGTGTTCTGGTGTTGTTTACAGAATTGGCCCTAAATATGGTACATAATTAAGGCTTTGTAATATGATAAGGGGTTATTTTAATAGATCGAGGGGTTTGCAGGGCTTGGTGTGCATATTAACAAAGGCGGTAAATTGCCATTTGTTTCGTAACACAATGTACCCTTTGTCATACATGCGGGATAAATACACTTCTTTGACTCCTGCAATATTACCTTCCTTTTTGTTTGTAGTTGGTGTACAAGAAACTTTTTCAGTGAATTCATTCTTCATTTAGGGAAGTAGTCTTTCCTTCTTTCATACGGGTGTTACAGTGCAATGCATCTTTTGTTACGAACGTCGTCTTTCCTTCTTCCATGATTTTGAAGGGTAGCATTTCCAGAAAGTAGTAGGAATTTTGTGTTTGTTGTAGTATCTTGATGTGCGGTTAAACAGGATAAATTGCATTTCTATCTAAATTGTACTTTTAGTTACATGGTGTAACAGTGTACGATTGTATATACACTAATACTACACATGGATTACATTAATATCAGCTTAACTTAAGATGATAGTAAGGACTTCCACCAATTCTATTTATCTTTCCATCTCAGATAAGGTTGATAGGCCTGTCAGCACATGTATATACTTCTTGATGCCTTCTGGAAGTGTTTCTCACCTTCATCGCATTCCTTGCTCTGAGGTCTGGCACTTCTATTTGGGAGAACCTTTGACGGTAAATTTCTAAATGATTTTATATGTCCATCATCTGTATTTCACTATTCTGATTCCATTGATATCTGATTTCTATCCCATATTATTTCCTGGCTTGATTAAATCTGAAAAGAAAGCAACTTCCGTTTTATATTGAGTTTAGTAGCTCTTCCAGAATTCTTTGATCGAAGTTCATATTGCCTCGAGTCACGGAGTTGTAGTATCTCTTAATTTCGTTTTAATTGAGTTAGTGAACTTCTTAAACTAGTAAGAAGATTTCTAGGCTCACATTTTCCACTAGGAAGTAGGAAGTACCCTGTGGTTTGCCTTAATTTCCACGTTTAGTTTAGTAATTTACATGTCTGTCATCATACAAGTATGTCCCTACTTACATGTTCTTATGAGAATGTTATGTCTTGTATCCTTCACTTGTGCATCCTCGATATGACATAGCTTCTTCTTGTGCATACAACGACAAGCGCTCCACTGGGAAAACAATGAAATTGTATGATTTGTTTGACATTTTCTGTGTAGGTGATGGAATTAAATGAAAAGGATGGCAGTGTCAAGTTGACCTGTTTAGGTCCTGATCCACTTGCCGAGAATCAACATGTTCAATACACAGTTCCAGCAAATGTATGGTTTGGCGCATTTCCAACATACGACTTTGACATTACGAGTGATCTCGAAGTTACCAAAAGAGAACCAAGGGATGCAGAGAAGCACTTTTCCCTTGTGGGATGCACCTGTGCTCCAGCTTTCCAGTTTGAAGATTTTGAGCTGGCAAAACTATCTGAACTCAGTACACAGTTTCCCTCGTATAAGTCCCTTCTCTCTCTGATCACTTTCGACTGATGATACTGTGTTATCATGCATATTTTGTACCCCTTTTGTCTCTAAACTTAGACTTATCGTAGCTTATTATATTAGAAACATTACAAAATTGATGAATACGTTTGTATGTTTATCGTGCAACGACCTATGAATGATGTGTGTATCAATTTACGTTTGAAGATGCAATGCTACCTACATACGCTGATTCGTGATGCATTGTTGAAAAAAAAAATCATTACTCCTTCACGTCTTTCTCGTTTCCCTTCAAATTGATTTTCCCTAAAAAAACCCCTCCTTTTTTTACCACTATTTTTATGATTATTATTACTCATTTTAATATTGTAAATGATTTTTTGTTTAGATTTAATTTCTTAAGACCTTTGGGTAATTTTTTTCAGTATAAAAATTCATATTTATTCTTCGACCTCTTTATCTAACTGAAACATATTTTATTAGTGTAATTATCTTTTAGTGAAATAAATTGTTGAAGAATTGCACACTAGGATGAAGATGTACACTCATAAAAGGTATATGATCTTGGATACATGAGACTTATAGTATTATATAGACATAGTTAAGAATATAAAATCGCAATTGATCTTGTTTCGAAAGATGCACTTTCATGACCAGAAAATGCGAACTATTCACAAGTATAACATTATAATGCCATCTGAAGTCTGATCAATCACCTCCCCCTGCACAACATACATAGCAACCTAGACACGCCAATGCACCGCAGAGCTGTGCCATCGCGATCGCAAATTGGTCGTTTAACCGTGAACAACCCCTGATGCAGCACATACAACATACGACATCACAAACTTTTCCACAACAATCTGAAGCTGCCTTAGCTATGACATCTTTTGCTTCCTGTGGTTTTGTTCTACATCCAGGAGGAATGTTGTCAATCGTCGCACTTAGGTCACCAAAACCAATGCCAAGGGCTTGCAGCAATATTATATTCTGAAGTTTGGACTCTTCTATCTTCTGAGGATCAAGTTTAGAGAGGGAGTTCATTAGTTGTAACAGTTTTAACACACCTCAAACAAATTATAGCATGTGAAGAGACAAGCATGGTGACATTAATGTCATTCAAACATTGGAGTTACCTGTTTCGGAGAAGACGCTACACTTGATTTCCCTTTCCCGATCTCGATCAAGGTCATACGGGTATATTCAGAAACTACAGCAGATAGCAAACTAATTTTTCTGACCTGTCAACAAGATATATGATTAAATTTATATTCTCTCACTACAAGCCCATGTGATTCTTTACAGTATCAACTCTTTAATATGAGACGTAAATCAACACAAATAGTAAGCATGTCTGCGGCAGTCTCTTGGACTCAACATGTAGCAGCATTAACAATTTTACAATAAATAAAACTGATTGACCAATATGCCAAACTTAACTAATATATAAGAGATAATTGATTAACCTTTTCCTCAAGCTCTCTGTCTTCTGTAAGCCATGCTTTGGCTGTTAGCATATCGATTTGTTGCTTTGACACCACCTATTGGCAAAAAATGAAGAGAAGGAAAATTGTCAGACTTGTGAAAAGCCACTCCCCCTTCAAGAAATAAAATCTCGGAGTACGACGGGAGTACACCATACACTCGACAAAAAAGTATTGACTTTGATAATGCACGATTAAAACCACAAATTAGTAGGGAAGGACATGAGTGAATGAGGAATGCAACATGAATTGGGATCATGAGTCTACATACACATATGTAAATAAGTTGTGAGTAGTGACACCATTAATTGACAAAAGAAATATTAACTCTCATCTCAATTGAACTTAGAAGTTTGAGTAATCACTTAACTACTCAACTTTGACCATGAATTTATAATATCCAAGTTTTTAATGTGCACAATTTTGTACTTGGGTTTAGTGTGTAGCATCTATTTCCATATAAACTTCGTCTGTTACGTGGATGAATTATTGCTTCAAAAGTATTCAACTAATCTGTTGGAAAAAACAATCCCAAATTCCCAACTAAATTAGGTTATATATAGTATTTTGAACTTGCGTGATTAACATTCACTTATTATCTGAAAAAATGCCACTTTAGAGAAGGCAAATATGTCCAACTATCCAGATGAACGTCTTAATTTCGTCTAAACTTTTCTGACGGAAATTAAGCAGGCAGACATAACAGGAGATACACTTAATCTATTTCATACCTTATTCAGGAGAATGTCTTTCGACTCTTGTACCCTCAAATCTACAGAAAAGCTGCTCATATCTGCAAGGAGTCCCCTGACTTTAAGGTTCGGAGGGAATGTACCTTGATATCTGCCTGATATTATTAAGTACCCATGTGATGAGAGGTCGGGAACTCTTGGAGGATATACCTAGCCAAAATATCATGATAGTAGCTTGTCAAGTTACTCAGAACACTAGAAACTACAGCTGCAATATGGATAACACTTGAGAAATTTGTTAGCCCAATTAACTATTGACAACTATTGATGCTCATTAAACTACAAAATTACTCTAAGAACAAATAAGATTGACTAGGGTCATTAATGACCTTCATCTAATGAAGACAAATAAACTTTAACCTTTACTAACTTCTTTCTGATGCAGTTTTATACTAGCATTTTTACCAGATGGCAATTTTTACTCTTCAACTGGTCGAAACATTATAACCTCAAATTTTTTACATAATCATGAGTTACAGTTAGCATACCTCGAGATCATCAAGATCATCAAGATCAAGTGTAATATTAGAGAGGATAACAGATGTCACTCTGGTAAGAAACCTTTCCATTCGTGCTTCAATTGAGTCTGTTGAAACAAAAGATACATCATGAAACCAGAGACATAATGTAGATCGAGGTCTTATTGGATGAAATTTACAACACTATAAGAAACAGAAAGATTGATTATAGTTGAGTTTCTCATACAACACTTCTGTACTATAAATATTTAGAAAGCCACTTCTTCTTTTTAGATATTAGAGGAAGACACTTCTGTGCTATAGATATTTAATGTTTTATTAAATTAGAATATCTCAGTGTGATTCACTCAGGCAAAGGTTGAATCATTCCTAACAGAAAGAAGATCTATTCATATTCTTTAGATAATTCTTACTGGTAGCTTAAGATATGAACATAACAGAGAATTGATAAATCTCGAGGTGAGAGCCCATTGCAACAATAGAATCAACCACTTCAATATTTAGAAATAGCTGCATTGGTATCTAAGCGACACTTCAGACAACAACAAGGTTTCAACTAAAGCAAATGATATTTAATTAATATGACTACTATGGACATGAACTCACCTTGATCAAGGGCAGCATCATAGTCACCACGACCAAGTACAGAAAGCATGCGGAGAAAGTAATGGTTGCAGAATGTACCTATCATGCAGCAACAACAACAATGTTATAGTGTTGACACTGAGGGCAGGTTGACAGGTGGGGGGATATGATGTTAATATTCAATTCGTGAAGAACATACCTACGATTTATTCCATCTTATATAATCTTTAGTTGAAAGGAAAGGAAATACTTATATCAAGCATGGAGTAATTGTACCTATTCCAAATGTATGAATTCTTGGGATTATTGCCTTTTGATCTGCAAGTTTGGTTTTCATAATATCACATATTTTTCTCTCGTCTTCAACAGCCCCATCAGTGATCAGTATAACACAGGAGGTAGAATCTTGACTTTTAGATAACATATCCAATGCCTGAGACAAAATGAATCACAAATTAGTTTTAACACCAGAACATTTGAAAGTATTGTGTTATAAGAAAGTTGATTTCCATGTCATGTGGAGTCACATATTTTTGTGTTCAAAACTTACAAATAATCCACAAACTTGGGTTCAAGACTCTTCCTTTGAAAAAAAAAATTAACAGTATTCTAAACCATATCAAATATTAACTTCACAATATAATTTAGATTTGAATTCTTAAAATACAAAACAAATGTAAAACTACACGCAGTCATAATTGGATGAACCCCTTAATTTTATCGTATCTACAGACATGTAGTCAGTTTTATGTCCTTTGAAGTCCAAGATTTTATGTAATAGCATATTGCACTACCACTACCTATGCCCCTTATATTTTGTGAAGTAGTAGAAGTGTTGGAACACCTTGAGTCAATTTGGAAATAGCCTCCTTGTGTCAGGGAGTGAGGCTGCGTACTATGGGACCCCAACTTACTAGCTTAGGTTGGAGTATCTGGAAGTCATTCGGGCATGTTGATGTACAGAGATATAGTCACCTTTGTCCTCATATACTCCCAATTTATTTCTACTTTATCTGTCACACTCCCAGGGTGTGAATTAGATTAAGATGATTGCCCAAATTCCAAAGCAATCACAACAAAAAACTAAGGGTTTCCTAAATTTATTTAACAACAGCAACAACATGCCCCAATGCCTCTAAATAGTCTCCTACCTAAGCGGGTAGGAGGGGTGGTCAGATTGTATGCGGCCTTACCCTTGTTAATGATGAGGAGGAGGTTATTTCCAAGTGGGCCCAAGATGAAGTATAAAGACTATCAATCACTTCACAGTAGATAGGAAGCATAGGTAGCTTAATAAGTCATTGTCCTAATCATTCAACCCACTCGTTATCTGCATTTCTGCATTCAAATAATTATATTTCCCACATAACACCATTTCTGCAAAAGATATGTAACCAGAGCTTATTATTAAGTCATTTATCGGTTAATATCGTTCGAGCAGAAATAAATTTAGTGTACCGTGTTATTTCCCATGTATCCCCTACTGCTCGTATACATATACATAGTTAAAATCCATCAAGGCATACATCAGTTCATAGATTATGAGAGATGTCAATCATCACCTGATTCAATGGAGCAAAGACATTTGTACCACCACTTGCTATAAAGGTCGTATTGATCCATTCAGTAACATTTTCTATACTTTTTGTGGTTGCAGGCTCCAGGGACGAGGAAAATGGGTACACTTCCCCATTGAAAGCTATGATATTGAAGAGATCTTGATGACCAAGCTCCCTAATGGTGGAAAGTAGTGCATTCTTAGTAGACTCGAGTGGTCTCCCTTGCATGCTTCCACTTATATCGACAAGAAATATCATGTTTCTTTTGAAAATCTGTCCAGAAAATAAACAGTTCTACAGACATTAACACTAACAATCCGGACAGGTTACGATTCTATTAAGAATTTTTCTATTAAGATTTCTTTTAATGCATAAACTAAACAATTAATCCCTAAATTTTGTATAAATCACCATGATAGTCCTTAGAAGAAATCTTAATAGAAGAAAACTTACTAGGACTATAACTTTCTACCTGACAATCTGTCTAAAAAAAGTGTGTAAACACGTATAGGAAGATCTCATATGCAGATTGTTCTCTTATATAATTATACGCGTTGCAAAAATATATGATAGGAAGAGGATAAGATAGAAAGAAGTTGACATAAATTCCATTCTGGTTGTGACTTTTGAAACATGCCAGATTGGTTTTGAAATTCTGATGTGAACCTTCTTCCCTTATCTGGCAACATATTTATTCTATGATGTCATGAAGCCTTACATGAGTAACATGACACTATCAATCATTTTAGGAACTTTGGCATGACGTTACAATAGTGGAAATCAAAATACCACAACAAATGTAAGTAGAAGATGAAAAGGGATAGTCCCTTGCAACAGAATCATTCCAGGTTCTTACGTAAAAGGATAGTCCCAAATATTGATGAGAATGAAAAAACTAACCTTTCTACTCTGCTGCTCTCCGGGGTGAATATAGCAGCAGAACATTTCTCTTCTATCACCATCAAGCATTCCTGGAGATTGCAGAAGGACGCCACCATCAATATGACCCAACGGTATCTGGGCAATGGAAAGATTGACAAGAAAGAAAAATTAGTTTCCCCAATTCCACCAGCGTAAATCATACAAATGACAATTGAAGTTTGTGTTCGATAGTGTTGCAATAAAATTAGCATGAAGATGGTAACTTACATCATATGTAAATAGAAAGTCACTTTTTGACCATGTAAGAACATCAGATTCATATGAGAACACCAGTTTCCTTGCAGTATGCTGCAGTTGCTGAATGAAGAAAAAAGACAACAAGGTAAGAAAAATGCCAACAATTAAGGCTCATTCGGAAAACGAAGACATGTTAATGATAAGGCGGGACCTTCAGAGGATGACTGGTTGTCTTGCAAAGAACTTCTGTGTGAAGACCAGCATCAATATTCAGCTGAATCTTTTCTCTTTTTGAAACTTTGTTCCCGCCAGGATTAACATACTCCGGAAATGTGTACGGAATTTTTAATGTGAATTGGCCATCATTATACAACAATTTCTGAGACCACTTTGCTTTGATCAAAATATTGGAACCTCCATCAATCTGAAACGCTTTTTGCAGTCATTTGTTGGTTGTTTGAACTATTTCGTAAAAGGTTCTAACTAGGACTAACATGATTACCTGAGGTATTGTGAGGGTAAACAGATGAGGCTTTAGATAGCCTCCATCTTCAGGATTTACTATTTTCTCTTCGGCATTGTTTTTCTGCTCATCAGTTAGTTTTGTGCGGTATGAACCTTTTGGTACTTGAACCTCAACACCTAGGATTGAACCCTATCGTAAGCCAAATAGTATAGCATTAGAACATTAACCCAGATTTCACTTTCATTACTTCCATCATCCCTAAAAAATGAACTCGACCTTTATGGTAACTATTCAAATTTTGAACTCAAATATTTTCGTAATATACTTTGTCGGACATGATCGAAATATAGTCGTTTCAACCTACTTTTACAATTTGCATGATTATACATAACTTAGACTTGGGCAGAACCAGGATAAAAATGAAGGAGTCAAATTTGAAAAAAACAAGACAATTTTGAGAAAAAACACTAAAACTATAAGAAAATATCAGTTATAGCTGAAATTACAAGGCCAAATATGGCTCAGCTTGCACGAACCTGCGACATTCCTATTGCATTTGTTTCAACCAATTCAACTACTTATTTGCTGGTATTTTTTTACATTATTATCTAATATCTACTTGAGTCACTACAACAATAAAATTTGTTAATTTTGATCATCGAAAAATAAACTAGACAATTTTAAAGAATGGAGGTAGTAAACATTATTCAATTTGATAGAAATCTAAAGAACGATTTTATAGGAATGTCCCAACAAAAAAGTAAAAGGAAATTATGTTGATATGAATACATTATGACCCATAGGTAAAGCAAGACGACAATCACAAGTTCGACTAGTCATAACACAGTGCAACCTCCACGACCCCTCCACAGTCACAAATGCAGTATCCAAAACACACTCCACCTCCATCGAAATCTGATTCATTTGGAGAGGAATCAGAGCAGGAGGATTGCACCTGTCCAAGTAACGAAACCAAGATTTTTATGCACTGAACTGATAAAGAAACATGGCCGAGGGACACAACCGCACAAGGCCTCCATGGCCCTCAAAATTTTCATAAATATATTACTTACTCTATACTAGTTTATATTTCAAACAATTATAAAATTCATTAGGCTTTTATCATTTTTTAGATACTAAATTCCACTAATAAGAAGTTACTACAAATTCGCAATTTTTTATGTGTAACTAATGGCCTCATCTTTAGTTTTCGAACTAGATCTCAATACGTTTGGACCGACTCTGCTTAATGGGGCATATAATTTTCCGAAAAATGTACAATAAATTTTACTCCATATTTATTAGTCTATATAATCATCTATTTTCCAGGAACTTAGTGGACTATTACACATGAGATGTTCTTAACTTTTTCAATATCTATCCTCGTTATTTGTAATACTATTGTACTCATCCTTTCATCCTAATTTACAAAAAAAAAACTTTTTCAACTAAAGATGAGACGAATATAACAATTTTGATTTAAATAGAAATTCTCACACAAAGTATGAGAGAGGATCCAAATCTCAAATGAATCGGTTAGTTGGAAGAGTGACCTGCCGTGCACGTGAGGCTGGTAGCTGGGCATGTCTGGGTTATCTACAACCACAGGATCAGTGATCACTGCGTACACCATCGGGGCCTCAGGTAGGAGTGATTCAGACTGCTTCTTCTCCATTCCGGTCATCGGCTTCGGCGGAACCACCCCGTAGTAGAGCCGTTTCGAGAGCCTAAGGCCGTCGTCTACGGCTGAGGAGAATTCGTCTGCCATCGAAGACCAAATACAAGGGTTTAAATGGGAATAAGGCGAAGTTGAAGGACTGATACTCAGAGGAGGAGGAGGAGGAGGAGGAGTGGGGGGGGTATAATTGTTATTCTAGTTTTGGGGAGAAGATGATCAATGGAGAAAAGTGGACGTTAACTATGTCGACTACTAGTGGGGTCAAAGTCACTCAAAGCTGCATTTATTTCCATCTTTTCAACCTATAGAAATTGGAGACTTTGAGTAGTTTGGGAAATTCTAGTTGTTGGGATGTGTAATACAGACAATTAATATGCATATGAGTATAAATTAAATTCTAGACTAATGAACAACTTGTCTTTATGTCTAATGTCTATTGGATGAACATTGTCGGCACTTAAATATTGATATATTGTACTCAATCCACATGACTGCTGAAATTACTAAGAGTAATTAGTAAAATCACCAATAGTAAAAGCGAAAACTCGTTAAATCAAATAGAAACTTAAAAAGTATGAAATAATCCTCAATAAATTCGAACCATTTATGAAAGCAAAACCCCGTTAAATAAGAAGGAAACTTGCAAAGTAAAAAATAGTGGTCTTCAAGAGAATTTCAATTGATTTATTTATTTATATGTATAATCATATAATAAATGAATTACGCACGTAGCAACAGCCAACCATACTAATCACAACCAAAAGCCTAAAGGTACGACATAAAGATTTGAAGATTAGGCAGGGTTAAAGAGGGTAAAGCCATAAAGGTCTCACATTATTGATCATAATTTAAAATAAAACTCTGTAGTATGAACATACAATTAAATCGGCAGTAGACAATTATGATCAAATTGTTAGTATTGGGATTTAAGGGTTGACCTAGAAATGAGTTTATTTTTGTTGACATTTTGACAATTTATATTACTCTGTTTTCTGTTCTGTCTTTTCAATTTCAACCACTCCCCCTACCGATTTTCTCATTTATTTATATGTTGTATTATTTCAAATATTGTTTTCTTTGAGAATTATGATGCAAATTTATATAAACTTCATCTGTTGCTTCATATTTCAAAAAGTGATCAGTATTTTTCCCAATGGTTAGTGTCATTTCTTTTGAATTAGGGCAATATGTAATTTCGATGATTGTGTATTACTCCAACTAACTTAAATAATAATGTGCTAGCAAATATAATTAATATATGATATCTATAATTGGATTAATCAAAAAGGTTATTTACTCGAATGATTGTTGGAATCAATTTTTTTACGTAAAAGATACTCTCATAATTTTTTTTGTGGAATCCAAACTCTCACTTTAATTCCAAAAAGAACTATTATGGAGGCTCGAAGAATAAGCGAGATCAGATGTAGATAAAATTAAGAAATGAGAATTATGTAAAAATAGGCTTTATCATTTCTAGTTGTGTAACACGAATAGAATTAGATAAAAAATTAACTTAATGATACTTTGATAATTTTGATAATATCTTATTATATTCATTATTTAAAATAATAGGTAATCTAACCAACTTAATTTATTGGATCCTCTAGTATTTTTATGCTACCTTATTGGGTCTGTGAACCAATTTTTACATTATCCAATTATAATGGCATTTATTTTACCTTAAAATATATACTACATTTTTATCACATCAATTTCAAGAGTATTATACATGTTATCAAGACACGATTTAAAACATATATATATTAAATTTTTACACATAAAAATCAGAAAATGTTCACATTTCAAAAATATAAATTTGAGCGAATCTAACAAGATGCAACATGACTATACTTTTTCTAATCGGCTAATGAGAATCCCTAGTCAAAGTTAGACTCCAAAAATATAAAGGGGTCTTAGAAAAAGGGATGGGAGGGAGTATATTCGATTTTGTGATAACAACGAAAAAACACTGATACTTTAAACCAATGAATTTTTTTTGGCAAGTTTTAAGTTAATGTTTGGACTCTGCTATTACATTTATCGAGTGAAATGCATGTCACGTTCGAGTCAAGTCAAGTCGAGACGAGATCGAGATCGAGTAGCCAGTTGAATATTTAGCATGGGCGTCCGATCCTGCAACGACCAAGCGCTCCAGAAAACATAGTCATTTCAGGAACCATACGTGCTGGTGCATGTGGGATCATCCCATATTGAAAGGCAGCTAAATTTGGGTGTTGATTTCCAGAGGTCGTAAAGAAGGCACCTCCTGAGAACTCATCATCAACTGAAGTCCACGACCATCTTTTCCAATTGGGATCATTTGTAACCCTATGTGTAACCTCCTTTGTCTCAATGTGACCATGTTGAGATATGAATCTATTACCTTCACTCATTATTCTAGCTCCTGAACTACCACCAATTGCATACATTTCCCAATGTGTGTAGTCATTGTTCACCAAATTGAAGAATCCCAATCGGCATCTAGGCATCCTCTGTACTAATCTCTTCCCGAAATGAGTGTATGCAACTGTCACCTTCATGTCCTTGTCGGGCATGTAAGCGTCGTTCGCACCAAATAGCAAGACCTGCAATTATGCATTAATATAACTTAGTTATCATCTTACCGCTACTCGATATAATTAATATATGAGGTAGAAGTCAATTTATTACCTTGTCGTGGTCGGTGAAATGGCAATTAGAAATGGTAACATTGGTTGAACCTTGAACAACATCAATGAGACCGTCAGCAGATTTAGACATAGACAAGTGATCAAGCCATACGTTACTTGAATTAAAAACAGTGACACCATCTCCATCGGTTCGCAACCTTAATCCTTTGTGTGCGGTAGATTCTCTTATTGTTCCACCATTTGTTGATACGATGTCGTGAATGTAAAGTGAATGTACAATAACATTAGTAGCACCTTGTATGGTGATCCCAGCACCACCCCTGATTCTAACCTTGAAACCACGACCATCAATTGTCTTGTAACTTTGGACTATCAACTCTTGTTTCAATGTAATTGCCATACTTCTTGCGAATATAATCCACAAAGGTTGGCGTTGGATCACCGCCCACCTGACAATCGTCAAAAGGGTAGATGTTAGTGTGAGTGCTAGCATCAAAGCCGACTGTATGTGGTCATTTTATCCTGGAAAACGATCATCAGTTGTCCAGGGGCAGACCCAGGAAATTCTCGTTAAATGCAATAAGAAAATATTTTATTCGAACCTGAGGGTTCCTCGCCTTGGCTCCTCAACATCATCATCTGATGCATCAGTGACCACATAAATCCTTCCTTTTTTGCCACCAATGGTACCTTTACCGAAACCAAGGGCACAATCTGCAAGTCGTTGTCTGTTTGTTGCCCAATGTGGGTCACACCTCCAACATTTATCAATTGGGTTGGTTGCTTTGCATGGTCCGTTGTAAGGGACCCTCCTCAGGCTCCTTCTTGTCCCATTCACAATTGAGTTCACATCATCCAAATCCTCGGATACTTCACCCTTTGCCTCATCATATAAACTAATCATTCAAAACACCATATATCATCACCATACCATCATGTAATCATTATCTCTATAGTTTTCAAACACAAAAATACAAATGATTCTATAATTTATATTTTTTTATGAAAGTTTATATTTTTAATCATTAATATTCATATATATAACAATTATATTTTATGGTTATTTGACATCAATGCGCTAACTATGGATATGATGCCGGAAGTAGACCGATTTTCCGATCCAGTTCCTCCACCACCGCGAACCCCAGTTAGATTCAGGCATGCTACACTTTTTAGTTATTGGGAGAACCCAAGTACGCTCTTCAGATTCTGGAAACAACTCTCAGAGATCTTTTTCCCTTTTGGAAGATGCAGGAGCGAGACAATCAACCTATTGATATTGGAAGACCCAACGGATTCTTCCAATGTATCATTTATGGGTCCAGTGGAATTCGTAGGTATACTAAGAAGCCCTATCAAGTCTTCTATGAGGCCCGGGACCTTCTGGTCACTTGAGACCTTTCTACTAGGTTGTTCGATTTGGTTCGGTTAACTTTTTTTGTTTTTATGATGTGAATTTTTGACTTTTTATTTCTTAAAATCTATTCTAGAATAGTATTCTCTCTTAAGTTTCGTGATATATCGTACCAAATTAATTCATTTTAATCAATATGATACATTGATTAACAAAATATGAAATAGTGTATATGTAGAGAAGCTCGATCTTACGCACTTTTCGAAATTTTCAACGAGGTCTGCTTGAATGGCTGATGAGAAAACGACACATATGAAGAATGCAAGGAGGACCGGAGCCAAATATGGCTTTAAGGTAACCATCATCAATTGATGATGGTAATTTGGAGGTAAATAATAATGTTATTTTCTGCAAAAAAGGATGACAAAATAAATACTTTGACAGATGAAGTTTTTTTAACCATGTTACTGTAATTTATATACTAATTGTCGAAATACCTTAATTTCATTTAGTGGTATCTAATTAATTAAGGGAGAAAAACAATGACTCACCATTGAATTCTCTACTCCATATTGGTGGCTCCTTTTCACCGCATGAATTACGTAAATGATCGAATGGAAATTAAGCTCTTTCTTCTACTTGCCTCTAAAACTATTGGACATTGATTAAATATGGGATCAAATTTTTAAATATATCGAATTATGCCTCAATAGTGTTTTTGGTCACTTTTTTTATGCCACAACTAGTGTTTTTGGTCACTTTTTTTTGAGCAATTTTTTCAATTAACTTCTTCCTCTTGTTGGGATTGCAATAAGGGTAAAATGATATTTGATATATTTAAGTCATGGGGCACAAATGCTTCAATTTTTTTAAAATAATCATATTATATTTTACCTTTAATTTGTTAGAAATTTATTGTGGTCAAATTTAAGAGGCAGCTTGACCTGAAAAAATTGTTCTAGGGACAATCATACCTAAAAGATTGACTTATTCAAGAGGCAATATTTTCTATTAAACAAATTTAACATCTCACTAGAGTCAATCGAATAGGTTAGTGGAAAAGACTCTTATTAGTGACCAGAAGGTCCTAGGCTCGAAACTCACATCATCACTAATTTACAAAATCAAAATAGTTTAGGAATAATATGAAATTTAGCCTTTATACAATACCCTGGTCGTTTGTGTTCAATTTGGGCAAAGATTTTAACTTTTTTGAAATAATTTTTTTTGTATAGTAATTTAAATAATATATGTAAGAGTAAGTAATTGATGTCTTCCTTTTTCTTTTTAATCTTGAATAATATTTTTCCAAATTTTACTTTTTTATGCATGAACATTGAATAAACAAAGTATTTGTTTGCACAATCTTGTACACTGGCACTTAGTGATGATTAATATTATATTTATAAATAATGAGTGCATTACAATTTAAAGAGGAATGAGTTTAATGAAGATGGGTGATTTGTTGAGAGTGATAAATCTTTAGATTAAGGCAAGAGACTCAAAATCAAAACCTCATAAAAATAACAATGGTGATTTTTGAAGTAATTCACTAAAGAAGTCCGGGACACACTGTAAGATCACCTACGTCGTCAAAGTTATTTCAAAAAATAACATTGTCTATCATATCAGATTATTCTTCACTACATCATCGAATATATTCAAATATTTTTATGCTCCACAATAAAAAATATTTGACAAAAATCATTCACTTTTATATTCTATTATAGTAAAACTATAATTTAGAAAAGCAAATGAACTATTTATTGTACAAACTTGAGTTTTGCACACACTCTCTCCAAAAGTTCATCACTTTTCGGCTTTTTGTACAACTTTTGACAATTTTGCATAAAAACAAGCCATTGTTTCGATTGTTTCCTCAATTATATTATGGTTCCGTTTTCCTTATTGTGTGAATATTTGAGGTCACGTACCCTAATTATTCATTATTGTAGGCAGTCTAAAATGAGAGATAACACATTTCATAGTGTAAATATTCATCATCATAAAATCAATTGGTGTTAGTTGAAATAGTTTTCTAATTCATAAAATTCTGAATTCTTTAGTTATTTTTATATGTGAGACTCTCACATATAATATTAGGCTTATTAGGTGCAATTCTAAAAAAATTTGAATTAATTCTATCAAATATCTTAACTTATCGACAATAATATTTCTAGAGGAGAATTTTTCATTAAAATAAATATCGGAGTAAATGAAATTACATGAATCTAAAATGATACCTAGGCCAAAAAAGGAAATAAATCTTGATCCCCTAAATCACTCATCATTAATTGTTTTATTTTCATTTTTCTTCTTTATTTCTGCCGACATGTAAATTCCTTTTTCTAAAGCTTCAAATGACACCTATTTCCTATCGACTTCAGTATATCTAGAGCTTCAAACAAGTAGAAGAACAATATTTTTTTTGTTCAATTTATTTAATAGCTATACCATAACTTTTGGTTTTGTGAGAGAAATTAACAAGATGGGTTGCAAAGATGTTGAATTTTCATATGAGCAAAATGCGGTTTCATCCGTTCTAAGTGATGCTTTGCGTTTCATAACCATGAACATAATTGACCAACCAGTTGATGTGCATGTTAAAGATGGCACAATCTATACGTCATTTACCATAATTTTCTTCTGTAGAAGTCGGCCGTATACCAAAAAGAAAACGATGGGGATGGTGATGATGAAGGAGGTAGGGTATAAATAAAGAACAAAAGTACTAAACTTTTTTCAAATTTTTTTGTTTAAGAGATCATATTTTTAATATGATTAATTTGTTTTTGGTTAAGTATTTCTAAAATGTTAAAAATTTGAAAATTTGTGAAAATATGAAAAATAGAAATTTAGATGGCATTTTTATACCTTAGATCTATTTGTTACAAAAAATTCATCAGATACCTATTTAAAATTTTGTAGTAGTTCGGGTGCCGAGATGAAATTAAACCTATCTAATCTAGAAACACATTTCTTGGAGAGAAAACCACCACCTAATCGCTTATCATTTTCCCAAAGAAAAAAGGATACACGTGGCAGCAAACCCACTAATCACCGCTCCAGCACGAACGAAATCAACGGTACAAAATACCTCAAAAATATAAAGCTGGAGATCGGACGGTCTACAAAAAAACATCATAATTAGGGCTTTCCACTATACATTTATATTCACTTGGTCTTCTTCAAAGCTGCAAAAATTATCCCATATTACCTATATAAATCTCACTATTTGTCCTTCTTCTCAACCCCTAATCCGATATGGCTAAAGGTCCCGGTCTCTATACCGAAATCGGCAAACGTGCCCGAGGTTTGTTCATTTTTTGGGGTCTAATTGTTTCTAATTTTTGTACTTTGTATTGGATTTTAAATTTTTGTTTGGGTATTTGTGATATTTTTGGATGTTTAATTGTTTCTGATATTTTGGATGATTAATTGTTTTTGATATTTTTGGACTTTCAATTGTTTGTGATTATTTAAAAAAAAATTGTTATGATGATTTTACGAATTAATTTATAATTGTTGGTTTCTTTTTTGGAATAGATCTGTTGTACAAGGATTATCAGAGCGACCAGAAGTTCACACTCACAACCTACTCGCCTACTGGTGTTGTGAGTATTTGTATTTATTTATTTATTTTCCCTTTTTTGTTTTTGTTGCGATTGGTAGAATCATTGATCTTATTGTTCTCTCCATTTAGAAAAAAATTGTCCATATTTTATGTCGAAACTTGACTTTTTCTTTTTAAATAATTCAAGTTACCCATTTATTGTTTTTTGTATAATATTGAGTGAATATATACTGATACCTAACCTTTTCGAACTAATTTACAAATAGCATGGTAATTTTTTATTCATATCATTGCTATGAGTGTTAATGAAGTTTACGGTTGACTATGGGAATTACTAGGCTATCTACTGGAGTGGGTATGTTTTTTGTTGAGGTCATTGTTTGGCAATGTTGCTTTAGTTGTAACAGTCGTGTTATTGTTCATTTTGATTTTATGGGCTTAACACATAGTCGAGTGGAGATATCATATTCATATAGTCGACCCTACTTACTCTGAGAAGCCCTGGTTTGGTTTGATTATTGTGGATGTGCAATTAAAGCTTCTATGTTTGTCATACTTGTGTTTATTGTTTCTCATGAGACTATATTTTGGTTAGTGTAATGTTTGGTTATATTAAGCGAATGCTAAATGTATGCTTTTAATTGTGTGTGGTTGGAATGTTTTATTGTTCTGAAATTTGTTGGAGGAGGGAGTATGGTTATGGTTTGTGTAATTGGAATGTTATATGGTTAGAGCCACCTTCTATTACATGTTCCGCACATGTCACCATTCGATTATGCAAGTTTTAACGTCCACTCGGTCACACATGTTTTTGAAAGTGTCACACGGGTTATTTGGTCATAACCTACATTAAGTTTGATTTGTTGTGACGAAATTGGCAGATATTTAGGCAATTTTGCAATTTTAATAAAATGTTCGGTAGATATTTATGTTTGGAGTTTCGAGACTCAAAATCAATATTATAGTAATAATAAATAATAAAATAAAAATAAATTAAAATTAGTATTATCTCAAAATAATATGTGCGGACAGTTTTGCCCCTGCCAGTTTGCCCCATGAAGTTGATAACTTAACATCCATTATGGCTGAATGACCAAGTGGAACAGTTTTGAAACACGTGTGGTCGAATGGTAACATGTGTGATTGAACGTGCATTTAACCCAAATTTGTATATGTTATAGGATTTGTTGTAGGGGGGTGTATGTTTTCTGTTGGAAGGCGTGCTCCCAACTATCATGGTAGTCTTCCATAAGTCACGAGTGCTTCAAATTAGATTCACGTATTTAGATTCTCTGCATGGATGTTTCTAGTATTTAGGAGTTCTATGGTACCCTGAAGGCTTCTTCTGAACTGATCATCGCATTATTTCATAATTTGTCATTACTTAGAAGTTTGTATCAACACCTCTGTTGTAGTTCCCCATTCTTAACATCTCTAGTGATGTTTCCATAGGCTCTCACATCAACAGGGACAAAGAAAGGTGATTTGTTTTTGGCTGATGTCAACACACAACTAAAGAACAAAAATGTCACCACAGATATCAAAGTAGACACAAGCTCCAATGTAAGTTTTAAGTCATCTCAGGACCTTGTTCAATTTACCAGGGAAGTCGTTTGATTTTAGATGACCAAACACCTTTTTTTAATTGTTGTAGCTTTTTACCACTGTTACTGTCGATGAGCCTGCCCCTGGCCTAAAGACCATTCTTAGCTTCAGAGTTCCTGATCAGAGGTCTGGAAAGGTAATTATATTTTTGTACAACGATTCAGATCTCCTATTTGATTTATTGAGTTCTTGGAACATTTCTGAACATTGGTTGGTTAATTTTCTTGGTTTTGTCACAGTTTGAACTTCAATACTTGCATGACTATGCCGGGATCACAGCAAGCATTGGTTTGACAGCAAATCCCATAGTCAACTTCTCTGGTGTCTTGGGGAGCAATGTCCTTGCTCTTGGAACAGACATCTCCTTTGACACCAAGTCAGGAGCCTTCACGAAATGCAATGCTGGGTTGAGTTTCACCAATTCAGACCTTATTGCTTCATTGACACTGTAAGTGTGCCCATATTACATATTAATCAAACTTCACTTTCCTGTAATTGAGATTTGTACCAATTGTTGTCATAATATATTCGATGATTATGTTCCAGCATATTTACTGTTACCTCTTGGCCGGGTAGGTTGCTGATATGACGTTCATTTTGAATCTTTGATCAGGAATGACAAGGGTGATACCTTGAGTGCATCATACTACCACACAGTGAACCTTTTGACTAACACTGCTGTTGGTGCTGAGGTGAACCACAGCTTCTCGACTAACGAGAACACCATCACTGTTGGCTCTCAGCATGCTTTGGACCCATTGACTACCTTGAAAGCACGTGTCAACAACTATGGCAAGGCAAGTGGTCTGATTCAGCATGAGTGGCGCCCGAAATCCCTTTTCACCGTTTCCGCCGAAGTAGATACCAAATCAATTGAGAAGAGTGCCAAGTTCGGCCTTGCATTGGCTCTCAAGCCATAAGTTGGCTCGTGGTGCTTGTGTTGGTTGATATCAATGTGGTCATTTGATGGATTGTAGAAATAAAGTACTAGTTGGTTGCATGAACCATTGTCTTTAGTTCTTACAGTCATTTTAATTGTGATGCAACACTCCAGGTGGGGTCGACTTGAGTTTTTCCCATTTAACTTTCATCGCTTCAGGTGGTCTGGCCTGAGTTTTTGTTCGAATTTTATGCTCATCTGCAATATAGCACTACTAAACGAGTATACCGGTTGTCGGCCATTGTGGATGTTTAGATTGTGTGGTATATCAGCTGGTGTAAGGTGTTTGGCTGTTTCCAATGCTTGTAGTAGTACTGAAATGTTTATGCAATCACTAGCAGTAGCAGTAGATACAGTAGCTGATTCGTTTTTTTACAGCTCTCGGTTCATTTACTTTTAATATGACGGAACTGTAAGAGAAGTGTAACGAAGGCAATCAAAATATTCGAGGAGCTTAGAGAACATGTGTCTGCGTTGTCTAGCTTTTGGATACACTTGACAATTGACATATTAAACCTGTGTTAAAATTTTATCGTGAGATGGGTAATTTAGAAAAACCCCACAACAACAATGAGAAGTTGAATGAAACTTTACTAGCGTATTGGTATTTAATGTGGTCATTTGATGAATTGTAGGAATACAATACTAGTTGGTTGCATAAACCTTGTCTTTAGTTCTTATTCACTTTATCTTATTCACTAATTGAAGTGGCTGTGTTGAGTAGAAGATATGGGGGTGTTGAAGAGGTAATGCCTTAAATTAAAACGGGCTTGACAACTTTTTATGGAGTGCAGTTAGAACATGTACATCAGCTCCCATATAAGTTATAATAGGGGTTCAACTTACTAAAACTGACACTTTTTCAGCTCCCCTAAAATAGTTTGGCTCCTTATAAATTATTCACTCGCTCTCAAATTTGTACTCTCCCTATTCTTTAGTTATAATTACTATAGTTTAATTAGTTGTGAATAATAGGGAATCTGTTAAAAAACAACTAGTCCCAAAAATAGAAAAATGATAATTGAGAGTGAATTAGAGAGGAAAATTTAGGGGAGCTGATGTACATGCTCTTATTTGCAAGCCCCTTTATCTGCAAACTTCAAAGATTTATGTTTTTACCCTTTCATATATAAGGGAGGAAAGGGGCATATCGTGTGCCGAATATGACATCATAGGATAATTGTTATTGTATTTCTGACAACTCTGTGATAATGTCGTGTGGATTCACATGATATGTTCAAATGTATGTCGTGTGGGTCCATATGATATGTTTTAAAAGTTGTCGTGTGTATCCACATGATATGTTTGAAAGGCTATCATTTGATATCAAATGTTATTCTTACTTTTTACTTAATTTTTTATTTAAATTATCATCTATTCAATAATATGGTGACAATCAATGAAATTTTATATTTTTGATATACTTTTTGACTACTTTTATTTTTTTTCATAATGTATGTGAAAATAGCTAAATTGACAATTACTAATCAAAATCATCATTTTAAAATGATATCGAAAATACGGTTATGTAAGTGCACACGACATTATTGGCACATGATCATGTCAACCACACATCTGACATCACCAAGGCTAATACATCTGTGTGATTTACACGTGATACCGAAAGTGGTAATTTTTCTCCTTTTGTCATGTGAGACACATGAGACATGTGATCACTTGTAGTGTGAAATGACATGATACAAATGAGGTGGTGTCGTGTGACCAACATGAGACGGAGATATAATGTCGTGTGGTAATTAAAATTAGATCTTAAATTTGTCACAACTACAATAATGTTATATAGTTCCCATTTACATGTGACCTATATGACATAAATGACTTATGTCGTGTTCACCATATAATATGATTCGGATTTTACCTTATATATGAAGGGGCAAAATCATAAATATTAGGGGCTTGCATGTAAGAGGGCGTGCAATTAGTTTTTGCCCTTTTTATGCTCTCAACTTCACCTCATGTAAAGCGCCTCCCGTGTAAAGGACAATAAGAGTATAAGGAATTTAATTTTATACGTAATGTTAATAGTAAATTTTAAATTTAATAAAATGATTTAAAAAATTGATTTTGAGGTAATTTTATATGATATCTGATGCGAGTTACATTAGAATTTTCAAAAAATCTCCATATGTTTTTTAAGCTTGATTCTAAATTTTTTAGGCCAACCTCTTATTTGGCTTAATCTACACTCTCTCTACACCCTTCACTCTTAAAACTCATTATTACTGTCAACAAGAAGTAAACTAAAAAAATTTGATTTTGTATAAAAAATACTATCTCCATCCCTAAAAGATTGTCACATTTTAACTTTTGTTAGTCAAATATAATAAAATTTGATCATGAATTCTCATTAAACGGTAAGAAATTATATAGCTTTGTGAGACCTTTATCAATTCGTCTCAATATATATATTTTTGAAATATCAATTTTTTATAACTTTTTCGCATGTAGAATAATAGATATTTACATTTTAAATTTTATTTTGTTGACCATCAAAAGTTAAAATGTGACAATTATTTAGGGATGAAGAGAGTATATTTGTAGCACCTATATATAATAAAGTAGTATAAGAAATTGATCAATAAGTAATCTCATACGAATACTTTTAGGGTTGGCACTTGGCTGGGATAGTGTTTTACGATTTATATTTTTAAGTTCAACTGTTAATACAAAATATGCCTCAAAATATTTTTGTAATTTTTTGGAAAAAAAAAATGAAATTTTGAGGTAATTTAAATATTCCATAAAAGGTTGATCTGTTATACCCATACCAGATTAGTGAATTATTATTCACTAAATGACTATTTTGCCCCTCCTATTTGGTATTGTAATAATTGAGGAAGTTAAATGGGAGGAGTAAAATAGTCATTACAATCCTCAAAATCACTATTTAGAAATAGTAATCCAGTATGTGCATAGTCCATAGTATTCCATAAAAGGTAAGTCATCGATTTAACAGATTAAAAATTGAATCCTCGGTTGGTGAAAGTTGAGGAGGGGCCATAAGAAATTAAACCTAAATTAATAAAATCTGATAAACCCTTGAAAGAAAAAGGTGAGCCATCAAAACCCTCAGCCACAGCTTAGTTGAGAGCATTCAACAAAACAATGGGGAAAGTATCATACATGAGGCTGAAGGGCAGCCAAAACTTGAGACTCCGCCTCCTATTATCAACTCTTTCATCTTCACCAGTAATAATCGAAGATATTCGCTCCGATTCCACACTCACCGGTCTCCGCCCCCACGAAATCTCCTTCCTCCGCCTCCTCGAAAAACTCTGCGATGATTGCGTTGTCGAAATCAACGAAACAGGTGATATTTTCGTTTGCCTATTTCTTTTTCTTAATTTTGCGTACTCTGCTTACTCGGGAGCCACTTTAGAGCTATTGAGTCATGTGGTATGTTGAATATAAGAAATTGTGGTTGTCTAATTGAGTATTTTTGGATTAGGTACAAAACTTAAGTACAAGCCAGGAATTGTGATGGGAGGAAGGCATTTATTTCATGACTGTGGGCTTAGTCGCTCAATGGGATATTTCTTGGAGCCCTTAATTGTTATTGCGTTGTTCGGGAAAAAACCTCTTACCATCAGGCTTAAAGGTTCTACTTTTAGACCTATATATTGATTGATGTCGTTTGTTTTTTGTTCTCTTGTTTTATGAGTTAGTGGTAATACTTTGATGGTATCGGAGAGCTTAGATATAGTTGAAACAAGCTGAGCAGGATAATTTCTGATGTGAATGCGACCTGCAATGTCCGCTTGTTTATGCAGAGTAACAGATTATCTTGACATTTAGAGCATTTGTATTGAGCCAATAAATTCTCATGTGCTATAAGCTGTAGAGGTTTGTTTGATTAGGAGGCCCTACTTTGTGACAGTTTATGGTACTACTTCTTGAATATATATTTTTGTTATACGGTGTTTGAATTACGATGGGGCACTTTGGTTGTTCTTCAAGGCACTGGGTTTATACCTAGCCATTGTTGACAGCTGCATTTGATTCAAATTACAATATGTTTACTCAAACAGACTACAGTTTCTGGGACCCTAAGATCAATCTATCTCTACTTACTACTTAGATAGTGTGGGTGCGAAAGATTCGATCATCAGTATTGCTTGTTACATTTCTCTAGTTATGTGCATTTATAAATTGAACTCTGGCATCAGCTCGACATACTAAAAGTCCATTCGTTTGAATAAAACTTGGGTCATGTTCCTAGTGTTGTGTACCCCCTGGACGTCAGTATTTACCTCTAGTCATTTCACTTCACCAGGAATTACAAATGATGCCAAGGATCCATCTGTTGATACATTTCGCTCAACAACATTACTAATGTTGAAGCGCTTCGGAGTTCCAGCTGAGGGATTGGATCTTAAAATTGAGAGTAGAGGAGTAGCTCCAAATGGAGGTGGAGAAGTTGTTCTGTCAATCCCAGTTGTGCAAGACTGTTTGAAAGTGAATCCTTTTCCAGATCTGTTTTTTGTTTTATTCCTTTCATCTGATCCTTGTTATTTTCAAATGAGTTTCTCATGACATTTATATTAACAGGCAATGACATGGATTGACGAGGGAATGGTTAAGAGGATTAGAGGGGTGACATTTTCTACTAGAGTCTCTGTGCAGTTCGAGAATACTATGATTCATGCCGCTCGTGGAATCTTTAACCCATTGCTCCCAGATGTTCATATATTTACTGATCATAAGGCTGGTGCTTTGGCTGGGAAGTAAGTTAAATATTTAATTTAGGCTAGTAGAAGCCAATAAAATTATGCAATATTCTTTTCTTTATTTGAAAACCCTATCCTTGTCATTGAAATGACTTAGGTCTTCAACCCGGAACCTCGTCATTGCTAGTAACATCTCGTTGCCATTAGGCTAATCGTAGTGGTCAAAGAATTGCAATATTGCAGTTCTTATATTTCATGCATAGCATATCAAGGGTTAACTGATTTTGTTCTTAATGGCAGTTCTCCTGGTTACGGGATATCTCTGGTTGCAGAAACGACAACTGGGTGCTTTATTTCTTCTGATTCTACTGTTTCTTATGCTCGAGGAGACGAAGGTGATATTGATGATGAAGAGAAGAGAGAGCCAGTGCCGCCTGAAGAGATCGGGGAGCAGATGGCGTCCGTTTTACTTGGGGAGATTGCACAAGGGGGAGTAGTTGATTCGACTCACCAGGTGTGTGAATGAAGTCTACGTTTCTCTGATGTTCCCTAGCTGAATGTTTGTCTTTATTCCTTTAGAATTTGAATCATTCTGCTGTTCTACGTACAGGGTTTGTTGTTTCTGCTTTGTGCACTTTGTCCACAAGATGTTTCTAAGGTTCGTGTTGGTAAGCTATCTCCATATGGAATTGAATCGCTGAGACACATCAAGGACTTCTTGGGTGTTAAATTTCACATCAAGCCAGATCCATCGACGGGAACCGTCATACTCAAATGTGTTGGATGTGGGTTGAAGAACTTATCTAGAAAGGTTTCCTGATAGAGCAATTGCATGGAGAAATCTGCATTGTAGTTGACACTCTAGGAATTTGAATTGTGTTTGCAACCATATAACTCTCAGGGAAAATCATGACAGGTGCCGGAAAGCTCTGGTCAATTGTGTAACTCCAAGCTTTTTTTGTCAAATGAGATATCTACATTAGTTGATGATTAAATCATGTTATTAATATTCAATTTTGATTATTAATTTTAAATATACATTTAATATTACAACGCCCTGCTAACGGACTAATTATCCTGTCTTGTACTGCCTAAAAGGGCAGGGGTTGCCTTAAGAGAGATTACCAACTAGCAATTATTAACTACCTCTCAAATTCATCCGAGTTACTCTCAAATTATAAAGAAGAAATCTTTTTGGTTACATAAAGATTGAGTTCGATGCTACGATGAATATATATCTCATATGAATATATGATCCCTTTAGAGTCTTGCATGTCAATCATTAAAATATCATTCGAGTAAGCATCACATATGCTAAGGTGATGTTATTAATTGACTGTTTGGATATTTAACAAAGAAACAAATGGCCTTTTTGGATAACAAGATTTACTCTAGAGTTTGCAAGAGAGAGAGAGAGAGAGAAGATTCAGTGCTGTGCTCAAGGAAAACAAGAGGTGGTGTGGACATTCGTAAAAAGGAAGACAAAGTTTGGAGATGCGGGGTATCGATCCCCGTACCTCTCGCATGCTAAGCGAGCGCTCTACCATCTGAGCTACATCCCCATTTTATAATCTTCCTTATTGCAGATAACATATCGCTTTCATCATGCACACTCATCATGGACGGACCTGGCTATATGTTAGGGTACTCCCGTGCATATCCTAATATAAAAAGGAATTGGCCTAGTGGTAAACTGTTTGAATTGTTATTGGACAGGTCTCAGGTTCCACTCTCCAAAACATCTCTTATTTTTAACACTCACCAACCTAAATCTTTAGCCCACAACTCCCATCAATAATATTTTCACGTTGATAATTTCACATTAGTGTCTCAATGTTTAGCCCACAACTTCCATCAATACTATTCTCACGTTGGTAATTTGACATTAGTGAATTTTTTTATTCTATCATATGATCACAACTAAAACTAACAACTTAATTCTATAAATATTTATAATAGTAGCTTACGCGGAATATGTTGACTTAATTCTACTTGACCAATTTTAGATTGAAATAATATTACTGCTTTATGAGGATCATATCACGTGTAACAATGATGATGAATGAAATAAAATTATTAGGAATGTAATTTTATTTCATTCATCATCATTGTTACACGTGATATGATCCTCATAAAGCATATAATATTATTTCAATCTAAAATTGGCCAAATAGAATTAAGTCAACATATTCCTCCTAAACTACTATTATAAATATTGGTTTGATAGAATACATTACATAATTTTTTTTACTAATAGTTATAGTTCTTGAAATCAAGATGAAGGGGACAAAACCAATTAATGGATTTGGCGTTCTAGTAGTGTTGATTTTGTTCTTGAAATCAAGATGAAGTGGGGCAATTTAAAGAAAATAAAATTAGGGGGCGAAATTTTGAAAAGAAAAAATTCAATTACAACAATAGTATAAGCTATATTATTAAAAAAAAAATGTTAGTTATATACTAAAAGAACAAATGAAGGGGGTCAATTTAAGGAAAATAAATTAGATTGTGGAATTTTGGAAGAAATCCTTAAACTACAAGAATAATATTAACTATATATTGAAAAAACAACAATAATATTAGCTATATACTTTCTCCGCTCTTTTTTACTTGTCCTTCAAAAGTAGCAAAAAATTACATTGAAGATGTAAAATCATAATTAATTATGCTACGAAAATAATTATGTAAGAAATTAAGTATAACAAAATAACAAAAAAAGAATGAATTGGAATATTAAAAAACAAGGAAAACGTCATTTGGGAATTGGGAGACTATAACATTTGATCTTAATAAAGAATATATGATCCTAACAAAGAATATAATTTTATTTCATTCATAATCATTGTTACACGTGATGAATAACGGATACGGTGATGAATACGGTGTGGCGTTTCTTTTATTTGGAGTTGGGCGGCTGACCTTTGATGGTTATGGGGGAGGGTTTTTGTTTTTTGATTCTATGCTCAAGTCTGCCACATATATATAGGAGAGGTTTTAATTCAATTATCACTCACTTAATGTCACTTAATGGTATACTAATTGCAGCTATTCTTTTGTAACAACTGACAATTCATTACTAGGCTCAATAATGATATGCTAATTGCCAGGGACCGACGCAGAATATAATGTAAGAGGTAGCACAATTGTTATTAAAAAATTACGATATGGATATTAAAAAAATTCAAATGACAATTGACAATGACACTTTGTCATTTTTTAAAACCTTTGTATGATAGCTTCATTTGACACACAATTGAATATATATATTTCAATATAAATCACCAAGTTATCATTCATTCATTCATCACACATTCGGTTGCGAAGACGACTTTTTACAATATTGGATGAATAGGGTAAAAGTAAAGAAAATATTGCATCATTATAAAGAAAATATTGCATCATTATAACTAACTACACTATAAAAAAATTCAATGGTTAACAAGTAAAATTGAACATTTTTTCTAATTTCATTACTCTTGCCCAAACATCAAATTACTAGTAGGCTAATAAATTCAATGAAAATACTAGTTAATCTAGTGATAAATAATATAATAAATAAACACTATGTTTGCTTATCTATTGTATTAATGTATTACGTATGTCTTCCAAATTAACATGAAATTTGATCGACAAGTAATGAAATAAAGTAATCTAGTGTTTATGTTTTAAGAATTGTGAGAATTAGGTTTTCATATTCATACCAATTGAAAAGGAAAGAGATTCAAGAATTATTTCAGACCGTGCCTCTTGCATTCAGCCTCTGTGATGCATTAAGAAACAGAGCGGCAAATTATTCTTCTCGTATTGAACGGAAGAAGAATACTGCTAATTTTTAGGTTAATAAATATGTAGTTTTGGATTGCTAGTAATTCAAGATTGGTATAACAATAATTCTCATATAAAGGGTAAAATTATATTTTTGGATTAAGGGTAAAACAGTAATTTTATAGACCGAAATCAAGAGGTAGCACTTGCTACCTCTTGCTATAATGTATGTCCGTCCTTGCTAATTGCAGTTATAGTGTTTTGTAACGGCTAACAATTCATTGTCAACAAATACACCAACACTCTTCAATTAATACACCATCCGTTACGACTCTTCAATTAATACACCATTCATTACGATTCTTTCAAATGCAAATCGAGCTCTTAACGAGTCCAACATAAATTTAATGAGTTCTTAGCAAGCTATTAACATCTTAAATATAATTATTATATTTTTATGATTAATATTAGGTCTTGTTATTACAAAGAACTACTTATATTGACAATATGTTAATACTTAAGGGGGTCAAGTCATGGCCATGCGTGCACGACTTGTGTGCACGACACATATGCCTTGCCAGAGGCGGATTTAGTATACATATAGGGTATTCATGTGAGGTCCTGTGTTTGACCTCTCTTTTTTTCACTTCCATTCATAGTTTAGTGGTAAAATTTACATAATTAAATGTGAGGTCCTGTGTTTGACCTCTCTTTTTTTCACTTCCATTCATTTTATGTTTTCTTCCCCTAACTTACATCTACTCATTTACTATCTAGTTTTCTTCTACATTTTAACTCCATGTCCACAAAATGTAAAAGGTGAAAATATCAAACTACCTTTTCCAGTTAAATAGCTCATCCGATTGTAGAAGCATTTCGTAGTTTTCATTGTTCATTGGTATTTTCTGGTTCTTGATTTATTGAACTTTTATTTTTAGTTGATTGTACTTTTATATCAGCTTTTCACATTTTATGTATTATACATTTACTCCTTTTGTTTTTATTTTATTTGTTTTTTTAGAGTTATAATAGTTAAAAAGTATATTGAAAATGTAGAAAGACAATTGGTTTAAACTACATAATTGATTGATTAATAATTTTATTTTATATTTTGAATGATAAAATGAATACCCCAAATAAAAATCCTGGATCTGCCCCATTGCCCTAATTTTTGCACGACATGGTATATATTGTTGTTCACCTGTTTCACCAAAGACAACGGGTGATGGTATTGCCAGTATGCATTCTCTCCTGGCAGAGGTTTCATTTGGTATTTTTTGATAATTCATTTCATTTCATAAAAACAACAATTCATATATATCACAAACATTACTTAATAGCATATATATAAATATTTCAAGCTAAATCATACAACATAAGACTTGTATAACATTTTCGATTGAAACAATATTGATAGAGTACATCTTATATAGATGTGTAGTACTCTACAACTAGCAATATAGATAGCCACAATGGAAAGTAGAAGTTAAACTATACATGAAAGACAATGAATTGTTATATGTATTATCCCGAATGAATGGGTCTCTACTATTTATTTGTAAATTAAAAATGATTATTAGTACAAATTAAGTATACGTAAATTGTTAACCAACGTAGCAGTTAAATTGCATCATAAAAATTATAAAATAATAATCTTTCAGCAAGAGTTGGTCCTGCCTTTTTTTATGACATTAAGCCACTAAAACATCACTAAAATGGATAAAGAATTTGACATGATGAATATGTGCACCATAATAAAAGATGCAAAACTCCTAATTAAATAGGTAGTAAAGTTTTGCATCTATCATTTCAAATGAATTATGAAAGTAACATTGATTGTTAATATCAAATCATCTTAAACAAAATTGATCGAAACAAATTATTTGTTGAATATGAGTAGTGAGGCTCCAGATCATGCAACATCGAAATCATCTTAGAGTAATTTGTAAAACAATAATTATGTTGTGAGGATGTAAGAGCTTAAGTAACACGTTACAATTTAGTTATTTCCCGTTATACAATCCCAAGAGCTATGATTACAAGTAATTATGTTCGTTCCTTCAATATCAAGTCAACGTCATTCTCTTCACAACACAATCATACCTTAGGACAAACTAATGAATTCATAAATAAATTATTGTAACAATAACTTAAAAATAACTGATTCAAGTGTCACAATTAAACTTCAAAGTTTGGACATTCGTAAAAAAAAAAAAAAATTTGGAGATGCGGGGTATCGATCCCCGTACCTCTCGCATGCTAAGCGAGCGCTCTACCATCTGAGCTACATCCCCATGATGTTAGTTTAATTCGTGCTTTAGCACTATTTAAATCACACCTTTTGAATCAAGCAATTTTATGTGAAACTTTGTATTATTGATTGAAGATTTGATTCAACATGCTTGTATCATTTACTATAAAATCTTAGATATAAATAGGCTTTATATTTTTACGACCCTCTAAATTTTCAGTTAGCTTTCAAATGAGGGACTAAACTAAGCTAATTTAGTCGAAAATTGAGGGCGCAAAAAAGAAGAGTGCGTAAATAAAAATAATCAATATGATAGTCAATGAAGTCTGATATCCAAATAACATGCACCATAGCATCGGGAACATTCAAGAGTTGATGATTAGCCTAATCCCCCAACTCAAAGAACTCATCGAAATCTTAACAGACAACAAAACATGATTACATGCCAATAACTGATTCGCTCGAATACTCTAGCGCCATTCTCAAACGTTTTCAAAGTTGTATAAATACAACATGTTGCTTCATCTTCCTTTTTTCATTATTCATGCATATAATCTTTAACACTAAATCAACAAAAAGTCACAACTCACAACTACTAAGAAAGTTCAAATGAAAAACATGGTGTTTTATACCCTTAGCTGCTGGAAATTTATGTTCCTTATTGCAGGTAACGTATCGCTTTCATCATGCACACTCATGTGAATTTTCTGGTGTGGATTTTAGAGTATTTTGTTGGTGTTTTTTTTGTTAGAATGCTTATGTTCACATCTCAAAACAATTGATATCTTGAAGCCTACGCCTAACGTTGGGAATGGTTTTAATAATTTATGAAAAGATGTCTCAAAGTATTTTCATTGATCCGAATTAACAAACTTTATGACTCTTAGTCGTTATACATGGTAGCAATTCTTGATTTTAAACAAAATTGTCGTGTTCTTAGTTAATTACAATAAAAATACTGCAACTTTGGTATTATTATTTGATAGAATAATGGACGAGTGGGAGTAACATAAGTCTGGGATTGACCTCTCTATAAATAATACATACTGTTATAATACATATTGTAGCAATACATAAAGGAGTTTAATTCAATATAGTATTTAATTTGTTTGTTAGCTTTTGTTTTTCGAGAAAGCATCAAAATTTGATATTAGACAATCTTTTTCAAATGGAGGGAGCAGATTTTTTCATGATGCCTTACAAATTATGATGATTGTATTAGTCTAATATGATTATTCAACTGTCCTTCCCAAGTCCCAATCGGAAAATATGTTGTGAATGTGTCAAATTTCAATGTAGGAATTTTCGTAGCTGAGACATTAGCTTCAGAGGAGTCGAGAAAGCTAGGAACGGTGATAGGAATTGATCTTGGGACAACATATTCTTGTGTTGGAGTATACAAAAGTGGTCACGTTGAGATCATAGCCAATGAGCAAGGGAACAGAATCACCCCCTCGTGGGTAGCATTCACTGATACAGAGCGTCTCATTGGAGAAGCAGCTAAGAATCAAGCACCCCTCAATGCAGAAAGGACGATTTTCGACGTTAAAAGACTTATTGGGAGGAAGTAAGTTTATAAATACAATGCAGTTGTAATTTGTATGTTTGCTTCTTTTATAGAGCTTGAAAAGTTAAAAATTATTGATACGGTTCTGTTGTTGTTGTATTTGTAAGGTTTGATGATCCTGAAGTTCAGAGAGATAAGAAGATGTTGCCTTATAAGATTGTGAGTAAAGATGGAAAGCCTTATATTCAAGT
This sequence comes from Echium plantagineum, assembly GCA_003412495.2. Classification (NCBI taxonomy): domain Eukaryota; kingdom Viridiplantae; phylum Streptophyta; class Magnoliopsida; order Boraginales; family Boraginaceae; genus Echium; species Echium plantagineum. Next base: position 13,937,928 of record CM016563.1, on the reverse strand, counting down.
TAAGTTGAAAGATGGTGAAATCAAAGTGTTTAGCCCAGAGGAGATTAGTGCTATGATATTGCAGAAGATGAAGGAGACGGCTGAGTCGTATTTGGGGAAGACAATCAAAGATGCAGTCATTACTGTTCCTGGTAAGATTACATTGATATATGATTATGTAATGCATCTACACTAATACGCCCCATTGTATTTGAGAAGGCTCCCTTCTAAGCCCAGCGGGGTAAAGGGGGGTTAAATAGAACGTAGTCTTATTCTCTCCATGAAAGAAGTTGGTGTTTCATGTAACAATATGTTTATGTTAAATTTTCTGCATTAGAACTTGGAGATAGAACAAAAGTACGGTTAATTTCTTTGAAGATCATTAAATTGAGAAAACTTGGCTCTTATGGCGTAGAAAATAAAGATAATTGGTCTTAAAAGATCACAAATTTGTTCATTATGAGTTTCTCATGTTGAAGTTTTATCAAGGATATGGTTTTGATCGAATTATGATTCTGAATTAGACTGCTGTTTTGTATGCAGCTTACTTCAATGATGCACAGAGGCAGGCCACTAAAGATGCAGGCACAATCTCAGGTCTCAACGTAGCTCGGATAATAAATGAGCCTACTGCTGCTGCCATAGCCTATGGTCTAGATAAGAAAGGAGGGGAATTGAATATATTGGTGTTTGATCTTGGTGGTGGCACATTTGATGTCAGCATACTCAGCCTGGACAATGGTGTATTTGAGGTTCTCGCTACCAATGGAGACACCCATCTGGGAGGGGAAGATTTTGATCATAGAGTGATGGACTATTTCATCAAGTTGATCAAGAAAAAGCACAACAAGGATATCAGTAAAGATAAGAAGGCTCTTGGGAAGCTCCGGAAGGAGTGTGAAAGAGCAAAGAGGGCTTTGAGCAGCCAACACCAAGTGCGCGTTGAGATTGAGTCGCTTTTTGATGGAAATGACTTCTCTGAGCCATTATCAAGAGCCAAATTTGAGGATTTGAACTTGGACTTATTCAAGAAGACAATGGGCCCAGTAGAGAAAGCACTTGAGTATGCATATTTGCAAAAGAATGACATTGATGAGATTGTTCTTGTTGGAGGAAGTACCAGAATTCCCAAGGTGCAGCAATTGTTGAAGGATTTCTTTGATGGGAAAGAACCAAGCAAATCTGTCAATCCGGATGAAGCTGTTGCCTTTGGAGCAGCAGTCCAAGGTGCAATCCTTAGTGGCGAAGCTGGTGACGAGGCCAAAGGTATACATTGAAACATAAATCACTAGATTCTCACGGCATTAGTAATAAGGACGTGGGATGCACGTGACTATTTTATTTTAGTAATAAAAGGTAACTAAACATTGAAACAGAAAATGAAGTTATGTACGGTATTAAATAAACTTATATAGAGTCGGAGAAAATAAAATGAATTCTACTTATTTTAACTTCTTATCCATACTACATCCAAACAATGAAAAGTTTTCCTTCGTTAACTCTTTTGTTTATGTTGCAGGGTTGTTGTTGCTAGATGTGGCTCCTTTGAGTTTGGGTATTGAGACAGTAGGAGGAGTAATGAATAAATTGATCCAAAGGAATACTGTAATCCCTACAAAGAAGTCCAGAATTTTCACAACTTATCAAGACCAGCAGACCAAAGTGGAGATCAAGGTAATACATAATAGAGTTGTATTTATGCATATTAGCTATATGGCCTTGCCGCCTTGGTACAAATAGTTCGATTCTCGCTTGTTTGTTGATACTATAATGTAACATATGTGCTTCGATTCTTGAATTTCCTCTTACTAGGTCTATGAAGGTGAACGAAGCCTCACAAAGGATTGTCGAGAGCTTGGGAGGTTCGAGTTATCTGGCATTCCTCCGGCACCAAGGTAGTTGAAGTGTTGCATTTTCTCAATATCTTAAACTGATTTTCAAGGGGCTCACATTAATGCCAACACTGATCATAACGTTTTAGGGGAGTGCCTCAAATTGAGGTTACTTTTGAGGTTGATGTCAATGGTATATTACACGTTACAGCCGAAGACAAAGCATCAAAGAATAAGCAATCAATCACTATCACCAACGATAAAGGGCGTCTCAGTGAGGATGAAATTGATCGGATGGTGAAAGAGGCAGAGGATTTTGCCGAGGAGGACAAGAAGATAAGAGAGAGCGTGGATTCCAGGAACAAACTGGAGGCCTATATTTACAACATGAAGAGCACAATCAAGGACAAAGATAAGCTCGCTGGCAAAATTGATTCTGACGACAGAGAGAAAATCGAGGGTGCATTGAAGGATGCTCTCGAATGGCTAGATGATAATCAGAACACGGAGAAGGATGATTTTGACGAGAAGTTGAAGGAACTAGAAGATGTTTGTAATCCTGTGATAAAGAAGGCATATGAGGCTAGTGGTGAAGGCTCTATTGATTTGGAAGATGATGAAACACATGCTGAACTGTAATTTCAGGCAGTCTTTGTTTTTGCTTTCTTGCATCTCATTTGGAAGTCAACTTGTTAGATCTTTTCTTAGACTTTGTTTGTGTTGGAACACCTAAATAGGGAACTCCTTTTGAAAACCTAAGTTGGATCAAAATTATATGAAGTATATGTTTGATGCACATAATCTCCGATCTGAAGCTGGTCTTCACAGGTCGGACTTGTGTATTACAAAATCTAGCATGGGTTCGACTCTAAGTCTATTCTTCTTGTTGGGTTTACTCATCAAATGTTGATAAATAATCCCAACTTGTTATGAAAAGAGTATATTTTGAATGTCATATACTCCATTTCTCTTAAGTATATGAAACCAGAATTAACAAGTAAAAAAAGGCGAAGTATTTTTCTTTGATGCATGCAAACTATTTCCAGGCATGTCGATTATAAATAGTAAAATAGGGAGATTTAGGTAAATCGAAATAGTGGGTTAAAATATATACTAATAAAAAAATGTTAACAACTTACGTTGCTCACCATTTTAGAACTCAAATTATAACCATATTCTAAGGACACTTTGATAAACACATATACTTAGATTAAAATCAATTAAGGACACTTTGATAAACAAATATTCTAATTTTAATTTAAACAAGGTTACCATATTAATACTATTAGATTGATAACATCAATACTTTTAAAGTCAACTCTTCAAAACAAATTAGATGAAATGAAAAATAGGTTGAAAAAATAAAGAATATTTAACCAGATGATGCGTAATTGTTATTTCTGTCGAAGTCAATATTCAAATGGGATGAGTTTTAGCACCCTAAAAGCTCAAGAGATTTGTTAAATGATGGAAACTCGGATGACCAAAATTTGTTCTTGCTACATGTCAAAGAATACTAACTATTTACAAAAATGAATTGGTAAACATTGACTATGTGTCTTGTTAGCCAGCAGGAAAAAGCCCTGATCCTCCATAATTTGTTGGAGCTGAGAAAGGACCTTCTAAAGACTCAAGGTAGCTAAAGGCTCAAGGAAGCTTAGTAGCATTACTGGTCTTATTAGCATTACTGGTCTTATTGGCATTACTGGTCTTATTAGCATTACCGGTCTTACTAGCATTACCGGTCTTGAAAGGCCAAAGTTTCACGAGGCGTTCCAACACGGCAGCACTTTTAGAGAAGTAACCTGAGAACCCCTGCGGGATAGTTGATGGCGGGAAATCTTCGGCTGGCATCGCGAATGGACGAATCATTTTCTCCATTTTCTCCAAAGTCAAATAAGAGTCTACCTCTTGCAGTCTCTCGGGACCCATTATCGGCAACGTGTGTTCCTGATGCCATGATGTAGCTTCACTATCAGTTTTCTGCACATGCAAACAATTGAACTATTAAAGTCAACATGACCAATATCATCAACATGCTTACCGAGAGGGTAAGACATAAAAGGAACTTCGACGATGCTGGCTGAGCTTTTCCTAGGGTGCTTGCTATTGCTGCACTATCAGTCTTTTGCAAATTCAAATAACAAAACTATTAACAAGTATCCTTAGTTTAGAGATAGGTGACTGACCCCTAGTTAGTCAAGATGTATATATGAAAGGTTAAGACAGAATTGAAGATACGTGTTTTAGCTGAGCCTTTCCCTAGGGTGCTTACAAGTGAAGAATACCAAAAAATGGAACCCCTCTAAGTGCAAGTTTCATCTTAGCAGGAGCATCACTCATAAGCTTCTTCATCCTATTTTCGTTTGTCTTATAGTTTTTTCAGTGGACGAACAATATGAAGTCAGGAAATGGAAGTTCTCCATAAAATGGATTCAAAATTAAGTAGAGAAGATCGTTATACATATTGGTGCAGCATGCAATACCAGAAATTCGGTGCAAGATGGTTATCTCATGAAAGCAGCAAGTTCTATAGTTTTAGTAGGCAAGTTCAGTTGTTGCTACACTCTAAGCACAGATTACTTTAATGAAGTTTATATTTTTATGCAACCAGAAGATTTATTACCTCCAAGGGGGATAAGTCTGCTCCCCGACTAAAAGTCATTTCTATGCGAAATCTTTTTGGATCTTCCAAAGGCAACTGCATGCAATTTAAGATTTCCGTTAGTGCTAAGGGCTCAAGAAATTGGTACCCGTTAAGCATCATAATGACATAGGAAAAGGAATTTGTTTGATACTTGTACAGTGCTTTGTGTTGATGCCCTATATTTTCAGTATGTAATTACAATAACAGGGACTGTATTTGTACACATATGACCTCAGTGGAAAAAACGAAAGAATATGAAAGCTTCCTAATTAATATACAATCAAAAGAAATGTTGATATCAAAACAATAATGAAAGACTAACACATCAATATTTGCAGAGGAAGGTGCACTATAAGCTATAACAATCTAAAGGCATAGGTGTGTGTTTGTGATATATAATTAATTCTCTTGTATAGTTTTCTGTATAAGATAGTACATATTTTATACAACTCTATCCGTACTTACACGGCTATAGAGAACGGAAAGGAAAAAGAGTAACAGCTATAGGATCAATCTAATGCCTATACAATCAACCCAATATCTAACGTAATTACATAGGAAATTTTTCCTAATATAGCTTGAATGCTATATTTCCAATATGATCTTTCCACACACCACGTACTATTACGGTACTTCATACAACAGAAGAAAGAATCTCTAACCACAATGCATATGACAATAAGGAAAGAGATGCCCGTACCTCTGTGTTCTCAAACATCCGTAATACAATATAACTCATGTAGTCAAGCTCTTTAGTTTTGAACAGACGATGCAAAGCACTATCACAAACAAGACTTGCCTCTCCTTGCAGAGATTCATCCAGATTGCAATAACGGAGAACATTTATTAAAGAATGTATGTGGGATTCCTGTCAATTTAAAGTTAAAGCTCATAAAATGATCGGGAAATCAACAAGCCAATTAACATTCAGGCACTTCGCATCTGCTAATTCGAAAAAGCCTAAAGAACATGAAAAGGCATTATACACGAGCTGTGAGATAGTAAATGCAAATGTAAATGACAACAGAATTATAAAATATCTTATAAGTAAAAATTCCAAAAAAGGACATGCAAACCTGTCATGAAAAACTTCCATGAGAACAGTTGTTTAAAACTGAACTCTATAATCACAAAAATGTAAACATACTTGTATTCTTCATGAATCAAGACGAGTGTGATATACATATATGTACGTGAAATTATTCACAGTTATGTTAGCAAAATTAACTTTTATGTAACATTCTTTGAGCAACACAGGACTCCTACAGACCAATCTGTAGCAACAATTGGAGATGATTTACTCAAAAATTGAAATAGGTAACCTATAGGCTGTAGGTGTTACTCTTCAGTTCAACCTCATTGATGATCATAAAAGTATAAAATAATTTTAAAAATTATATTATAAATGGAAACAACTGTGTTTGACCTTGGTAGATACTTAACACTAAATCACACTTCTCAAGCAAGCCTGGTAGAGAGAATTACGTCGCTCCAGATACCACCTATAGGCTTTCTGGAAGTCCAATGATCATGGTCCAATAACAGGGTGAATTTGGCACCTTTGTGTCCTTAAAACAAGAAGAAATAACCAATTTCAAAAGAGGTTTTGATTTCACTCACCGAAGTGAAGTATAGCCGGGTTTTCACATGTCGCTCTGGGGATCTGACATTAGCATATCTGATGAGGGAAAACAAGGGACAGGAAATCAATTAACAGGCCATTAACTGTTCAGTACAGAAGTTCACCACTCAACCCATCATGTACGAATGCAGAAGAGAGGAAGAGGGTGACATGAATGTAGATGAATGAGGAAGAGGAGTCTTTCAGCTTGTAATTTGAGACCTGAAAACCATAAAAAAAAAAGTGTCACTTACTTAGGGTCCAAGCGATATTGGGTCTCCTCTTTGTCATCATCGTCATCTTGATCCAAAGACATATCACTTGAAACACTAGTTACTCTCTTCTCTTCGATCTTGGAGTCCGGCTTAAAAAGATAATCATTAGGTTCTACTTCACATAAAGTGATGTATTCATTATTCTTTAGTTCAGCCACACTGATAGCTTCTTCACGAGTATTCCTCAAATCAATTAATATTTTACCCAACAATTTTCGACAAACCTGAGTTGCAGCAGAAATAAGTTAGTAGGTATAGTCATAATTTTTCGTGATACTATATGAAAAACACACACAACACGAGACAGGGCATATATGATATATTAAATTTGAGGCAATACAGAAGCAAAAGGCGGAGGAGAGGGAAGGGAGGGAGGGGGGTTGAGGTACTGATGCAGGTCCAATCACCAAATATATAGCATATCATCTATATCAGAGTAAATTATCCATACAGGTTAAATATAATATTAAACTACTTGCAACTTTGTTTCTTAGGCAAGTTTTTATTTTAACAGGATCAATTTTGGATCCAAAGTGACCACTGCTCGATGAATTTGTAAGGTAAGATAAATATAATATTAAACTACTTGCAACTTTGTTTCTTAGGCAAGTTTTTATATTAATAGGATCAATTTTGGATCCAAAGTGACCACTGCTCGATGAATTTGTAAGGTAAGGGAACCTTAGATGCTTTTATCTTAGTCCATCAAAGAAAGGAATAGATTGGAAAACAACAACACATAGGGTATAACTTTAGCTGAAACTATACCTTTGACCCAACCTTCAATTTCTGCTTTGGATTAAGACCATACTCGTTAGGAATGACACCATCAGCAAGTACCTGAAACAGAAGACGGTCAGTTACAGTAGTGCCGTCTAAAATTCGGTTGTTGAATAATGTTGAGGGCCAAGTTTCTTTTACCATTTTCAAAATTCGTTTGATACGAGACATATAAAGTGACTAATTATACAGTATAGTTAAATGAATATCTCATACTAAAATTGGGCAACTCAAACGAATCGGAGAAGAACAAACTCGTATCCACCATTCACAGTGATTAAATAAGTCCAGTTGATTGAAGCTGTACCTGAGCAATGCAAAAGAGTTCGCTGAGCCCTTCAAGCTTTAGGTGTGAATTGTGCAAAAGATCGTACCTATGAAGGAAAGTGAAGATATTAGATACATGGAGAAGTTGTATATTAATGTGATGGAAAACCCATTGAAGCTAAACTAAGCATAAATAAGATTATGAGACAACTTACAGGCCATCGTGAGGGACATAAGAAGATGAGAGTAAAAAGAAGTTTTCAGTTAAGAGTGGATGAAAGATCGTGCCAACTTGAGTTTGCTTAATACAGTTGTCATTGTTTTCTCATGATAAAACTATACTACCTCATTCGGTGCAACTAATAACTAATACCTTTTTATAGAACCTCTTTGCAGATGGGCATATAGATAGTAGACATAGGAGAAAGGGTAGTCTACAATGTAATTGTAAATATAGCAGTTTAAGTTCAGCACCTAAAGTCATTGCAAATTTTAACAACCTAAATTCCACATCTATAATTCATCATGAAATATATGATTTGCTGATAACTTACTTGCTAGAGTCATAAACATCTGGAATTTGCGATATTTCAAACCGCCTGCATGTTAATAAACCAATATTAACTGAAAGAATATTCTTTAATCACATGGACCAATCCGAATCTTTACGCATTCATTTTTTCTATTTTTATTTAGTTTTTGAAGATTTCCTGATTAACAACATGGATTAGATGGACTTACTCTTTGCGCTCATTATACAACTCCCTCTCAAGTTTTATCCAGCGAGCATACATAAGAAGAAACCCCTCACTACCACAAGGTAGCCCAGCAGCGATGCTATCAACATCTATGTTTGTCTTACCAAGTGCCCTGGCTTGATCATACGGAAGAACTAAATCATAAGAGCTAGTCTCAGAAAGTTCCTCAACTTCATCCTTTGCGAGAAGCCTAACTTGTTGAGTGACCTTTTTAGCCAACTGGACCTGATTACAAGTACAAGTTAGAACGACATGGTATTCTTTCTTGGAAAATTCTATGTCTCAGAAATGATAAGAATGCACCTGTAGAGAAAAAAGATAACTAATTAAAGGTACACTAGCTGGAAAGAAATCCACTCTCTAAATTGAGGGAATATGATAGCACATTATCATCACTTGGTATTTGCTATCATCTCAGAAATAGAAACTTTAAGAGACAAACAAAAAGAACAGTGAGCAGGATAACCAATCCCTAGTAACATTCTTACCAAAATAGGTAGAAGTTGAGATGCATCTAAAGGGACTCCAGCTCCATCAATCATCCAGGGTTTTTCTGGTGGTCCATTATTTCCATGGCTTGTCCTTCCCTCAGATGTTATTATATCATATAGCCTTGCCTGGGAAATAGAACTCGAGTTAAAACTTTTTGTTAAAAAAAATTCGACTATCACAATATTTTCATTGATATACTGGGATATAGAATATAATGTTCAGTCTCCCATCTGTTCCAGAGTTTATTGTTTAAGTGGAATGAAAAAGTAGGGACAACTATATATTTAAAACTAATACTCTTTAGGATAAAGTAGAGAGTTCATTCAACTTCAAAATATGTCACTATATCAAATTTTCCTAGAAGTGATCTTTAACAGAATGAAAGATAATTGAGAAAGGAAAAAACTAAGTGCTGAATGGAGAATAAATGCTGAATGGAGACAAAAATTAAAACTTGAAGATTGGCATCCACAAGGGCATTTGCAAATTTCAAATTTCTGTTTGGTGGAAAGTTAAAAAAAAAAATGAATCTTCAATTTAAGAAGATTAGGTATTGTAACACATAGAACTTTGTCCAATTATATCTATCATATAGCTGACAATCGAATTTAATGGAACAAAGATAAGAACCACATCACCAAGCTTCTCTAAGTCACCTTCACTATATATTGAACAACCATCTTAAGCTTGACCTCTTGCAAGGAATCAAGGGGATGTTAATGCTTATTGAAGTCATCAAGATTACAAGAAGAATAATAAACTCTCATGCTATGTTTTCTATATACTTCAAAGTTTGTTTGGCTGAGTGTACTCTGATATAGAATAAAACGAAAAACGAGTTCCTTAATCATGTACACTTCCTCAAACTTCGATATTGGTCTCCAGAGTTACTGAGGGCAGGCATAACATAATAATTTAGGAATATAAATAAATATAAACCTTGGCTTCATCCATCTCAGTACTGGCATTGTCAAGTCCATCCAACATAGAGGAGTCCTTGCTGACGAGTGAGACCAGAATAGGTGTTAGTTGCCCTTCCAAGTCCAGTAGACCTTTGGCAAATGCTGCAGCTGACATCTGTATAAAAGAAGTTGGATGCGTCCAAAAAATAGAAAATGAGCCTTCGTAGTAATAATATTGGTGCATGGGGAGCATGCAGGTCAAACTAACTCAGTACACTAAAAATTATCAAACCTGTACGCGACCTTCATCTGAACTGTATATCTTCAGATCATGACGATATGTGCTGTGCAATCGAAGTAAACCTGTACCCTCACCTGAGACCCAAACATAATACACGGAAAAGACCACTCAATAAAAGCATCAACAAGAAATTGGAAGTCCAACAAACTAGAAAAGGAATACTAAATGAAGAGGTAGAAGCATAAAATTGGACATACAGTGAGGTTTCCTTGCCACATTATACTCGTATGGATTACTGAACCAGTAAGCTAAACCAAACAACTTTCATTGGGTCTCTATTATTAGTCCACCTTAATATAATATGGTAACAAGATTCAAGGTGACCGCTCTTCACTAGTAAAATTGTGATTTAGGCACACACCGGTATAATTGTTTAATTTACTAAATAGTTATAATCAACTCACTTCATTTTCCTTCTGTAGAGTCATCATATGACGTTAAAAGGGGTCACTCTTTTAGTTAATGGTCATTTTGATTGACGCTAACAGGAATTATACAATAATTTGACCTTAAGTCGGAGTAAATAAAAGAGGACTTGTAGATCAAGTTCAGTAATGTTAGTTGTACAATGTTATAGTGTGAGGTAAAGTGTCAACCTGGATACACATTATTGCGAAAATATCTTCCTAATTCTTCAGCCTGTTAAGATATGTTTTGCAAAAAGAGGGTTAGTATGGTGCTTGGAAAAGCGAGAAGAACTTAAGAATGTCTATTAGATCTCTAATTTCATGTACCCCTGTAAACTTTCTAGGAAATGGTAGATCATGAAATATCTACTATCATCCCTTTGATTCAGAATATGAATAACAACCTGCATTCTGCCGGCATGAGTGAGAACACCACCATATTTAAGGACCATCAGAGCTTCTACTGGCTTTTCGTCTTCACCTTCAGCTTCACCTTCACTATTAATCTTTGGAACTTTGATCCACTTCAGTGGCTTCAACTGTACCTTCCTATAAATTCCAGAGAAGTGCCCACCCTGGATTTAGCATACCAATGAGAGTTGATACAAGAAAAGGAAAATTCCTTCTATATTTCCTACTTCTATTCTGTTAAAAAAAATATGATTTTTCTGCCAGTGCCAGTTATCAAGATGGGAATAGAAGAACCTAAATGGCTGCTATTCCATTATGTAGGCACATTATATGTATAAAAGACAATTTTCATTTCAGACTTTAGTTTAACTGAGATTAATGAGAAGTTGTATATGCTTACAAGAAAGATCATTGTGAGTCATTTACAGAATAACATAAGCTACGTCATACAATGGCATAAAAGTCCTCATATAGATGAGGGCTTAGATACTTTCGTCCGACACTTGGAGAGACCTCTCACTTTTTTATTCTTACGTAATAATTTTTAATGTCGACGGAATGGATGCAAAATACAAAAGATGCAAACCAGAAAGTAGTTAGATTGAGTGGAAATTGAAGATGCTAGAAATAATGTTCAGAAAAGTGTTAAAAGAAGACGGTGACACTATCATTTTTAAAATGAAGGGAAGGCAGCCCTAATAAATCTATGGTAAAATGGTCTCCTCCAATCACAACGTACACTCCCTCATACATGATTGTCTTGTCGATTTCTTTCCCTATTGTTTAACCTTATGTTTACTTCAATTTTTAGTAGCTGATGTATTACTGGATGTTTTCCCTCTTTCTAGAAAACTGTAATATAATCCTTATATATTTTGAAGAAATTAACACATCTAGAGTACCTATGATTTAGTGAAGCTGAAATCTCTTGTAAACGTGAAAAATAATTGTCACAATTTTGGTAAAAGCTTTAGTTAATAGAGACAAAAGCGGAAAGACGGAAAAATGAATGTTAATCATACTGGTAAATGAAAACCTCCATAAATATATAAAAGACACAGGTGTACCTCTTCAAGAACAGCTTTAACTTGGCGAAGCTTTTCAGCGTGCTCTGTATCTTCGGCATCACTATCACTTTCGGGGCCAGGTCTATAGAATGTTAAATTAAGAAAGCATTTCAAGTAATATCCAAGCTAAAGTTGATAAAGTAAGTACTCGCCCTGTTTTAATTGAACGAACAAGTTAACTATTTTTGTCCACCAGATCAAAGTTTGGTTAAGTTTCTCCTTAAGCTTATTATTTTTCTCACTAGATATACAATTTGCAGTATTTCAAATAATTTAAACATGAAAACGCTTGCATACCAAATTTTAAGGGTAATTTGCAACTTTTTTTAATGTAAAGTAAACTTGGTCACTTAAAGTAAAACGAACGAAGTACATGATATTGCATATTGAATCATAATTACCAGAAGAGTTAGAAGGTGCAAGTAAGGAGAAATATGAAACAATAATCTCACCGAGGCAGTACTATTAGACCATGCACAATAAATGTTGTCATAAAAATAAGCGGCAACAGAATTAAAGAGAATAGTAAGAAAAAATTGTTTACAAATCTATATGTGTCTTTTAAGTAAATTATAATTCATGTATATTATATAGCAGAGCCTTACACCTTGCCATGCATTCAGACAAAGAGAACGACAACATGTTATGGTCATGAAGAGGACAAGATTGGCAGAGACTGAATGAATTCTAATTTCTCAAGGGACAAGTTAGAATATGATAGTTTCTACAGAGAAACTCTAAAGTAGGGAACAAAATATTGAAATTAGAAAACAAGTAGTGTGCAGCAAAGAATATCTCCACAAATCTAAATGTAGTCCAATATACTCAGGACCTACCTAGTACGTGGCACAAGAATTCTTGTTGCATCTAAAAGATCTTGAAGTTGGACGGCACTTTTGAGCTTGGTCTGGATGCGAAAAACGACAATAGGAAGGAAAGAACATATCATTTATAGTCCATCTTTGTTTTCTGTAAATGGAATGGAGACAATAATGACAAATACAGACACCTCAGATCTAGGCTTCCCTCCGTTATATTTTAGCATTAAATTTAGCAGTTTTTCCTCAGTGACCTTCAATTTCACCTTCTGTTTTGGAGTTCTATCACCACTGTGAATATAAAGATATTTACATAAGAAATAGAAATAGTTAGTCCTTCATAGGTAGGCAAAGGGAACATATCTTACTGGCGGATGATAGCAATTACACAGCGTAGCTCTTCTGATTCGCCAAATTTTCCTAATAGCCCACTTCCTTGACGTGTTAGTCCCTCAGAAGGCTGAACTGGTTCATTGTCCTTCCAAGGCAAACTTGGTGGAATTGTTGATGACAGATGTGGAGCCTTTGCATCTAAAAACATCTTCCTCAGCAAGCAAGCAGCATCATCATAATACCTGCAGTTAGCAAACAAAATTTGTAATACCAGAAGATGGAGAAAGATACAAGAGGTTCAGTAATAGATCTATAAGCTTCAGTAATAATTTTCTGCATTTTGGTCTGCAAATAGAATCAACTACAATCAATTAAGAAGATGAGATTACATAATAGGACATTTTTGCTCAAGTTGTTGCCCTAAAAAATAGTAACTTTGGATATTCCACGAGGTACAAATCATTTGGTTCACAATCAATGCCGAGAGCACTAAACTGAATAAATTAACAGATTTCTCCTGCAATAAATAAGTTATAATTCTGTGAGATAATTATCTTTATCATTATAGCGACTGCAGCCGAAAGTTCCACTCTTTCCTTTTACAGCTTAGTACTTCCCAGAGACAAGTTTGAGAATAAGAAATGTAATATTGAGTGCTAAAAAATAAAAGCTTTGACTGAAGAAGCAAGATATCGGCAACCAATCACCGTCTTTGTGGTGCACAAACGATACATGTATATAACATCACAGAACTGGCACGAAAAAAAATTGGGGCACTAATCACAAAAACAAAATATTGCAAAAGACTAGCAGTTACTTGTATGAGTTTTTTACGAAACTCCATCCATTAACATCACAGACATATGAACGGCCTTCACAACGCAAAAGATCAAATCCACAAACCTGCAGAGAATTTGAGCAAGTACGTAAGGGAACGAATCACTGAAACACAATAGTGTGTTCTGTGCGCATTTGTAGGCACTTTAGGCTTTAACTGAGAAGTTGATTAAAAATCTTGTTAGTTGATTTGTGATGCATAAATTGGTTCAAGCATTCTTAACCAAATCCATATATAGTAGGTGAGAAGGAAAGCTATTTCAGTTATACATCAAGGTGTCTCAATGGAACGGAAATAATATAAAACTCAAGGGAAAAATAAGTAAAATCAGAATAATATTAAACAACATGGTAATCCGCGCTTTAGGTCAAAGACAGATGTATAAAGTTCTTTAGGAAAAAAATTAGTTCTGAGTTGTGCTGTCAAATTGTCCCATATCGCACTTTGGGTTAATATTTCATGTTCATTGGAGTCAGGTTTCATATTCCCTGGCGCACGGATATAATGGTATATTGGTATCAATCAAAATGGCTCATTACACTATCTATACTTCTTACCTATCGTAAAACAGTAGATAGTATTTGCAACTTTCTCATCAGTGGTGAACTACTAGTCTTAGTAATGAGAAAAGGATGAGCCAAATTTTCTTGGCTTCATTTCTTACGAAACTTGAAGTCTTTGCCAACATGGTGGCTAGCAATTTTACAACATCAATCACTCAAGACTTACTGATCCTATTTGGCTGGTCTGACTCATCATCAACAACACCATGTTTATGCCATATTCTCTTTATTTTTACACTTATGAAGAGTCATAAATGACAGTAGATAGCCAAAACCATTGTCCAAAGGATCACGAATTGAGTGATCCCGGTGATTACAAATAAAGATCATTATGCCATAAATTAGTATCTATCTCTAACAGAGTGTCAGAATTTAATCTTTGATGAGTGTACTTTCAAATTTTGAACTCAAATAATTTTTTGTGTTAGATATTTGTTTTTGAAAAATATATCAAAATGTAGTATTCTCGACATTTACTATTAACTTGATAATTTTGATTCAAATCCAAATTTTGAGTGTCAATGAATACCGTAAAGTTTGTTAGTCTTTGATCATGAAAAAATAAACTGGACAATCTTTTAGATATGGTGGGAGTACTATTTAGCACAAAATAATGCTCATTAGATGGCGAACAAGGACTACACCAGACCCATGCTTCAAGAGTAGGAGAGCAAGATAATAAAATAATGCTTTACAGAAATATTTGGCTTCAATTAATTACAATACAGAGATACTTCCATTACTTCAGATAGTAAAATGTACTATACATATACCATCTACTCATAAGTTGCCTTGCCTTAAGTTCCCCAATCTATGTCTCACTAAACTATTTTTTCATCTCTAGACTACTAAACCGAATGAGTTTGCGAATGTTGAAAAAGTAAAAACAAATAAACCTACTAGTTAAATTAGGACATCAGAAAATATAAAATAATCATTTTCCTTCAGTAAATGAAATCAAAGACCACAAGAGAACTATGAGGGTAATATATCATGCGAATGCACCTAAATAGTGGAAACAACTTATTATTGTCAATTATAAAACCTTTTGTAGCATTAGAACCAATGAAGAACTACATCATAACTTACAGCTTGCCTAAAAGCAATGAAAACCTCTCTTGCCATTTGCTTCTCAGTAGGAGTAAGTAGGACAGGGTACCTAACCTGCCAAATAGGTCAACAAAATCAGTTAAAAATCGATGAATAGTAAGTGTAGATGAAGTCTGATTCACTTGTATTAAGTTTCTCAGTGTTATATAAAGATGATTTATATAAACTACATTCCATCGTACAATGATATAGTATAAAGTTTCTAAGAATTTTTAACAACATAGGAAGCAGAAATATAACCACAAGGGGCCAAGGCAACCATCAATCGAGGTGAAGCTTGGACATGGCCCACTGATAAATTTCCTAACAAAGATTTTAACTCCTTGGCATGACATCTTGAAACCATATTACGTGATAAAAGAACAAAGCAGAGCACCAAATTGAATGAAAATGTTATAGACTAAAGCAGTTAGGTCTATAATTAATGCATTAATAATGGAACAATCTTCATGAACAAGAAAAAATCTTCGTCAATCACTTAAAACCAGTTGAAACAAAACATTATTATAGAAAGTTACTTCTTTTCCATCTGGATTTCTCATAACAACTCCATCGACAACAGGTGATTTCCTTGCTTCTGCATGGGCATACTCGGGGCCAACTGTATACACCTATTTGATACAAAAGCAAAGTTAATCATATAAAAGAAAGGATGAAACTAAATAGAAACATCAAAACAGCTTTTAACCTTTTGAGTCTAAATGATTAAACATCAAAACAGCTTTTAACCTTTTGAGTCTAAATGACTACACATATAAACGCAGAACTTCAAGTTCAGATAAAATCAATCGAAGGGAAAAAAATGAAAATAGTCAGTATCGTGATACATAAGGCTCTAGATGATTTGAAAGTTCAAACTGTCAAAACATTATTATTTTGCCAAACGTTTGCACGTGAAAATATAGACTACTGGGGAACTAAAAATGATGCAATTAACAAAATCAGATGTACTTTATAAATAAACTCGTAGACAATACTTGAAGCACTTCAACCACTAGACTCCACAAAAACTCACAGTCTCATTGCATTACACAATCGATATATGCATTTCAAATACATTGAAAATAATAAGAAGTATTAATTGATATTATATACTCCCTCCATTTCAAAACAATAGACTTCTTGGGAGTTCATGTCGAACTTCGACCACAAATTACTTTTTATCATTTATCCGAAAAACACAAAATTGATATTACTGAATTCGTTTTTAAATTTTTTTTCATAATATTATTTTTTTGTATTTTTCTATAGTGTATATACAAAGTAATTGATGACTAAAGTTATATCTCGAAAAGCTTGAAGTCTATTGTTTTGAAATGGAGGGAGTACAAAATCACAAATTATAGATGAAGTACCTTGACGTCTGTTCCACCAGTGGGCATAAACTCCTCATATATATAAGATCCCTCACGTCTTACTCTGCGTACATCAGGATGAAACTCGCTTGATCGATTTCCAACCTTAATTGGAGGAGACAGCCATGTCATATCCGAAGTAGAACTCAACGGTAACGATATGGAGCTATGAATAAAATAAAGTTTGATGGAGAAATCATTTTGACAACTTTATGGAGAAAGGGAAGTAACAAGATGATCAACCTACATAAAAGGAGGGGAAGATATAGTAGAGATAAAAATCATGTTCCAACTTATCCTGACAAGTGTAGATTCATAAAATCTGAACTGAGTTGATCATCACAACTCATTTTGACTTCACACACTTGTTAATGTTGACTTAATACTTCTACTAAATGACAGACATTTGTGTGGAACATTAGTTACAGGTAGAAAGAATAGTGGAGTAAATGGCTACTGATTTTGCGAACCATAAGGACCCACTCTGATTATATTTTAGATTAAAAGAAAAAAGTTAAGTTGCCCTAGGTTAATAAAGTAAGGGATGAGTAATCATTAAGGTGCAAACAAGTGGATCGCAGAATGTCGTATGTACCCAAGTAAAGACCAAATGAGTATCATTTCACTTATTTGTAAGAAATATCTGAAATCCTACCAAATGAGAACCGATTCAGGCTTTCCGAATAGTAGATTTTTGAAGATCGCGAAATCTTTAATAATAACGGATAAGTTAGACTAACCTTTCGGAACAACTCCTTCATACCTCCTCCTGCTGAACTGGGATAGTATAACATTATGCTATGGTCCTCACCTTCATACATCGAAAACTAGATAAATATAACATAATAAAATGATTACAACTCCCAATATTACCAGTATATGAGAAAGAAAGAAAAGTCTAAGGTTTGTCGCTATCATATTGCAGATAAACTTTAGTGATGCGCAGTCAGATTACTCAAACACCAAGTTCTAACTAAAACGTAGAACTACGATAGAGGAAAACCTGGTCATGAAAGACTATATATGTCAGTTACTATTGTTCTCTACAAATTGCATGTTTGTCACAATTTCCAATAAACGACAGCAGCCCGTGACTATGCACAATCACGGGTGGTATTGGAACACAAAATTTCTCAAAATAATCATTTTTTCGCGGAGCTATTATAAGAAGGTCTTCATTGTGATAATAAGCAATTCTGAAGTTGGATTATTTGCCTCTTTACTGATAAATTTACTTCAAATCCCTGAGAAAACATCAGTCAAGCTTGACTCTAAGAATTAGAGGTTCTAAATTAGAATTACTAGAAGCCGCTGTGCCCCTATTCGAAGCAAAAACTATCTTCACGTTTTGGTTAAGATGCATTATTGGACCTTGCCTTGTGGTTGTTAATTATAATCATGACAGCTGAAGCAACATCACCAACTACTACAGTGGGAATGTGGGAACTCACACATTGAAGTTGTTGTAAGAGCACCTATTCTAATAAGTAAATGAATATGAAATCCAAACGGTATTTAAGACAGCAAATACTAACATCACTGATACCATATCAGCTTAAAAATACTTACAGTTCCCTACTTAGCCAGATAGCATCTAATTAAACAATGGAGTCTCACAAGAGAGGATGGAATATATATTATACGCACCACAAATGCAAGTTAATCAAAAAACCATGTTCTTGTTGCTTGCATACTAAAACAATCAGGTGATTAAAATTAGTTACCAGAATGACTAGATAAAGAGGAACAATCAGGTAAGTGTACCAATGTGGGATAATAACATAGAATTTCTCGGAACTTTCTTACACAAATGTGTAGAAGACTCCTACCATGGACAGGCTTCTCCACAAATGGCTTCCAGAAACGTTTACCATAAACTTCAATAAAGTCTTCTTCTTCATCAAAATAATCCAGCTCTTGATATGGCACTTCTCTATTAACAAAGGCATATCTTGGAACAGGAATTTCATACATTTCGAGTTGCTTCAATACCAACAAATGAAACATATATTATGAAGATACGATGATATACTAATATGGTGTTTGTTGTTGTCACATGATCAAACATAGAAGATACAGGAATGGACCGGAAACGTGAAGATAATACACATACCTCGTATACCTTCCTTCTATCATGTAGAAGGTGCTGTTGCTGCAACTCATTGACAAGAAATGGCCTATAGGAATAGCTTATCAGCATTTGCTATGCAATTATGGATATATGACCTTCACATATTATGCATTTCTTAAATATATGTAATTCTGTTGGGCAGATTTAGGCGCCAATACCCCGCTAGTATTACTACAGTACTCTTGGAGGCTTAAATTGGGGAGGGAGGGGGGGGGGGATCATATAATATATTTCCACATTATAAGGTGCTAACAATTACTAAACGATCTCCTTGACCTAGAGTAAAATTTCTCCAAACCATCAAAAGCTTTAAAGGACAGGACTCAGAAAGCTCACATAAAATAATCACACAGAGAATCCAAGATCTAAACGCATCATGAAGGCTTATTACATGGAAATTATTATGATCTCAGTAGTAACTTTGATGGAGGAGATGGAATAATACTGGGTTTAAAGGGTCTCCCAATGCAATACGGATAGCATAGGTTTCAAAATAACACGATTATGTGATATGCCGCATGTTTTACAATCATGAGACCTAAAAGAGGCACGCCACATAATGGCAGATCTAATTCATTTAGGATTATACGAGAAACAAACTACATGTTAAAGAACATTCATTCTGACAAAACATCAAGGGGTGAATCTTACTTTCTCAAGGCGGCATATGCTTCAGCCTTCTCCAGGGGATATCCCGTCGAATAAAACGCGATTAGGCAATCACATATTGGCCAGCTGGAATAATAGAAACTCTCTTACTATTACCAGTCAATTTTACTTTTCAAATCTAGCAAAGTTTTCTTCTCTAAGTCTTGTGAGTGTGGATGCTTTATTTCAATCTCACACTCACTAGCACAAGAAGAAAAAGCATATAGAATTCAGTACACTGATATAAAGAAAGGATATTAGCTATAACTAAAAGGACTATGTATACATCTTTAGTAATATATAAGGAGCATAAACAAGGATGCTTCTCCAATTTATAGTTCTCACAAACAGACTACTAATGGAAATTCACATAATCCTGAGAAGAAAAACGAGCAGTCATGGGGGTTAGTAATGAATTTTTGAGGTGAACCCTGATGGACACCCTGTTATACATCTTCATAGCTAAATTTCTCATTATATTTTGCACCACGGACAAATCCAGAGGAAAACCAATTTCTCTAAACTCTAAACAACAAGATTATTGTTATTGAGATTAGTGAAATTAATTATTTTTGCTCAAGTGGATTTTAGCATTAAGTAGTCTGTAAGGCTGCTTCTGTTAAATCACTTGTTATGACTATCAAGTTCTTTCTTCAATTGTTTCCTGTCTTCTAAAAGAGATTTACTGAATTGGTATTTGCATTTTTTATTCCTCACCATCACTGTTAGCGCGTGAATGAGGATAAGACCATAAACTCTTTTTCACGCTACAGCACCAAATAACACCTGATTAGTGGTTCTGAAATGTGATGAGAAGCAAAGTCGACTCATCCCTTACCTACCCCTTTCCCTGCCCACTTTATTTTTATCCTCGTCAAACAAGTATATGAAAATTTGTCTCTTTACCCTTGAAACTTTATATATATATATATATATATATATATATATATATATATATATATATATGTTTAAAAAAAATTATAGGGCCCTGAAAATGTGTATATTTACTATTTATTAATTGGTCCCGCAAACCTTAAAGTCATGGCTCTCACCCTTGCATGGCCATTACCAACTTTTGGATTCTTTATTCAATTGTTCTTTTAGACATCAAATAAGTATATAAATGGAAGTATCTTTTTGCTTCTCTTTCCAGCACAATCACTCTGACTAGTGAGTAAGGAATGAATTATAGAAATCCATGTATGTCTCACTGTCTTGTAGTGTTATATCCACGAAGTTAAGTTAGCCATCAACTCTTATCTAGACTATTTCTTAAACATTTCAAGTTGACTGCATCTAATATAAGCAAATTAATGCCTAGTTAGCTTTTGTTTCCTCCCATCAGTATCGCAGACTAGTATGGGAGCAGCATACAGTAGAATAGGCATCAAAGTAATCTTGGAAAACATACCTCTCTATTGGATCCTCAACAATAGCTTTATCCCCAAAATGGATAACCTACAAAAGCAAGTTCTATATATTAAACAAGCCTTGTATACTATTACAATTCGTGGAAATGTGACACTATGTTACACACTGTTAAAATCATGACAAGTAACTTATTTTCAAGTTCTGTAATTAATATATGAGAATAAACAATACACACGACTTAACGAGTATAACAAAGAGTATTACACAAAGTGTGATATACAATCTAATGTCCTATCACATGCATCATACATAATGAGGCATGCAAATTCACTGTTTGAACCATAAATATTACTGATACTCCATGCATTCTGTCAACATTCAAACTCAGTTCATATAATGCCCTCATATAGTCATATATCACGAATTAAAAAGCCAAAATTATGCAATAACAATAACAACGACAATAAATAAAATCAAATATAATGATACAACAACAACAACAGTAACGGATTATTATAAGAATATCTAACAATGATAATAATAACATAAGTACCTCAAATTCACCAAAGGCTTGTAGTCTATCCAAAATCTGCTTCATCGGGCCGGAAAAAGCCTAAAGTATTGAACAACACAAATAAAATAAAAATCAATATGAAACAGATAGTCTAATGCCATATCTACAGTATAACACTTAATGCTCCATTATCACTCTGTATATTACACTTTACTATGAAAAATGAGCCAAAAAGTACAGAACCTCGGATCCGCATTTCACCTTCTTTTCCATTACGCACACTCCAATCCTTATCTTCATCTCTACCTCCGCCTCCGCCTCCATTTTCGTCACAATGTAATCTCTCCTTCTCTCTATATATATCGTAAGGTTATATATATATAAGATAGCTGTATATATATACTATATATTATTCAATAACTCGTATATTTTATATAACAAAAAGTTCAAATAAATAAATCGAAATCTCAAATGGTTAGCTCAAAATTCAACAATAAATATGTGCATGTATATATATAAAATAGTTTTATATCTGTATAATCAATAATTCGAATATTTTATCGATTTTTATAACAATAATTCGAAAAAAACTAATGGAAATCTCAACTGCTCAGCTCAAAATCTCAACAAAATAAATCTAAACAAAAAATAAATGTGTGCATGTATATATATTATACTTATAAATTTATAAAAATATATGTGTTTGTGTATATTGATAATGTATACACGTCTATATGTTATAGTATACGTATTCTGAGCATAAATCTGTTACCAGATATTCGAGATTGACGCGATACGGAGAGAGAAAGGTGGAAAACGGCGTCGTTCTAGGAGTGAAATTGAGCTCTTGAGTACCAAACAGAAGAGAAATTGGACAATGAAATGGGACAGTAACTGGAAAATGAAAAGAGAGAGGAAGACATTTGGAGGCCAGGTGGTTTATATAACTACGTATGTGGGCGTGGTTGTACGCGACCGTACAAGCGACTGGGGACCAGGGTGGGGCTGGGGGGTCGAGAGGGATATTCATTGCTCTTTTGGATTCTGGAATATGCAGTTGAATTTCTGGCAATAATTTATTTTAATTTTAGGTTTTGTTTTCATATTTCAACGTTTGATACTTCCTTGTTCCTAATTACTAATAAGTACTCCCTCCCTTCCTACATAATTGGTACATCTTGATTTTTCATGGTCAACAAAATACGATTTCAAACATAAATATCTCATGTTCTGCATATGAAAAAATTATAAGAAGTTGATAGTTCAAAAATATATATTGAAACGAATCTAACAAGATATCATATGACTATATTATTTCTTATTGATTAATGAGAATTATTGATCAAAGTTTTTAATATTTAACCATGTAAAATCAAAATGTATCAATCATTTAGGGACGGATGGAGTAAATTTATGTCCACAAAGCGGTCATCTTAATAGAGTAGGCGAGTTTGTAACTGTTAGGTCATGAGTTTGATTCCTAGTGACAAAAATAAAATTATATAAATATAATTATTAGAAAATGTCCTTTCATATAAACCATTTTAAAATGTTTTACAGTTCTAATAATTGTGTATTTCCTTCTTTTCTCTTGTATTAAATGAATTTATGTATATTATGATGTTAAAAATGAGTTGAGAGGCAACTGAGACAAGATAAATAGTTTAGGAGCACATAAAAAAATGACTATAGAACATGGGCAAACGACTAAAAAATCTTTTTCAATTACATTTCTTTCTTAAATAACAACAATATTGTTGGTTTTTGCTTGGGCGATTCTTTCACATGGCCTTGGGTAAGTTTATAGCCTAATACCTTAGTCACGAGATTTGAACCGAAGACCTCCTCTTTGAAAATTGGATTATATGCCATTGGGTTTGGAAATATTAGCATTAGGCACATAATATACGCTTTTGTGTTATTATGTTTCAATTTAGTATCAAAATATTTCGTATATCAGTTTAATTTGTGGTCGAAGTTGATTGCTTTCATATTAAATTGAAATGAAGGTAGTAATTATAGTGCTGACCGCGACTCTAGTACTTTACTCGATCACTTGATAGTTAATGAGTTTAGATTCGAGCTATGGTAGTACTCTTTTGGAAAACCCGGTTGTTTTGCATTTACTCATCCGTTAATAAATCATCCAATAAATCATAAAGATTGGGACTTCGTCCAAGATCTCTATTCTCCTTTATTGCATCATTTTTTGTCATGTTCATTTCAAATTTTATTTTTTCCATCTCTTTTTCAAATAAAGCTATATTAATTGTTAATTTATTCGTATTGGAGCTAAAAAATTATATTGAAGCTTAAAAGTATAATTTTATTTCGAATTTTATTACTTTTATCTTCCTTTTCCAAATATAATAATTATTAATTTATTTCAAAGTTTATTATTTTCATCTTCATATTGAAATAATTTGAGTTTGTCTTCCACATTTAAATAATTTAAATTTGTCTTCGACTTAGATCTAAGAATATAAAAAGAGTTGATTTGATGAGTATAATTGTATAAATAAGGAATCTGATTTTGTATAAAATCTAAAAATGACTCCTAAATTTGATAAACTAATATAAAGAATTGATTTTAGGAAAAACTTATAAGAAATTAGTGTGAATGCTCTTACGATAAATGAAAATGAAATTTTATTGAGGGCAACTAGAAAAATTAGTATATTCTACCAAAGATAACAAAATCACATTTCCAGTTACGTATTCTAGTTCCACTTAATGGAAGTTACAATCTTATTAAAACACTATTCAAGTAACCAAGTGGATGAAAATGACATAAACTTTGCATAGACGATGACGTCCTAAAATTTCCATCCAAAGTGAACGAACGTAACCAAATCAATCTCAACTAAATAAGTGTAATTAATTATACAAAATAGTTAATATCAAGGAACCAATATAAAAAGGTTATATATCAATAACTCAACGTCAACATGTCCCAATTCATCTGAAGAAGCTCTTGCCCTGCCTAATAAGTCATTCGAATAATAATGGATGAAGTAGTTTACAACAATCAACAATGAGTCTGCTAAGAACATCAAATTGTTATGGTAAACTACCTTTCCGGTACCACGAGGTTATCAGTTTCAACGACATGGCAGGCTTTGAAAGAGAAACAAATAAAACAAGAATAAGGTGACATTTTAACTGCAAACTAGATCTGAACCTTCTTCAACCTTAGCAGCCGCTGCAAGTTTGCCAATGCTTGTTCCAGCTATATATCCGCCCGACCAAGCATTCTAAAAAAGAGTAGAAAAAATGTGCATAACGTCAATTATAAACAATCTCACCATACTAGTCTATGTTGAACAAATTGAAAATGCATTGGTTCCCGATTACAATTATTTTACCTGAAAATTGAAACCTCCAGTAACACCATCAACATTCAATATCTGCAAATCAAAGAAATGAAAAGTGCTATCTAATAGTAAGCAGTTTTAACTTCTAATAAGATGTTGTTTTAGTTGTACCTCTCCAGCAAAAAACAGACCCGAATGGATTCTGCTCTCCATTGTATTAATGAAGATCTGCAGTGTTAAGCACATCGATACCTTCATGAATAAGACATGCTACAAATATTGCATGTGAAGATGCTTGCGGAGAATTTGTTATATAACACTAAACTTAGAGAAAGAGCTCACCTCAGATAATGGGACACCACCAGCAGTGACAAATTCATCCTTGAATTGTCCCTTTATAAAATTATGAAGTTTATAAAATACATGTATACAAAAGTGGCAAATACTTCATAGATGAACAGAAACAAGGTACCTTCCCCTTCACTTCAAAAGAACAGCTCTTCAGAAGAGATGCCATAGAAAATAAGAAGTTCTTGGAAACGGAAGCCCATAAGATATCCTCGTCAAAATCCTGCAGCAATGTACGAAATCATACTAGATGTCTAAACAAACTAAGTGGTAAAACTCAATCAGTGACAATAAATAGTCAATGTACCTGGCGATCTAAGAGATACTTCCAGAATCTCTTAACAAGTCCAAGTTCTGAAGGATACGAATTAAGCAATTTTTGTTTCTGCACGACAATATTGTGACTTGTGAGACCACAAGTTTTCACAATATCAAGTAACTGCTTATTCATCCACAATAGCAAACAAAAATATTATGAACTAGTGTTCATGACAATTATGTGGCCAACTTTATTGGTATTTCATAGTAGACAATCAGTCCCTATCTTTTTTGTTTTTGTTTTTTAACAATCAGTCCATATCTAAAACAATAGAAATCTAAGTATCGGAAAAAAGGGAGAACAAAGTGAGAACTTTCAGCATATTCCACTTTCTTATAAGGATGCTGAGAAGTTTCTAAGCTAGCAATTTTGAAGGCTCCTTTTTTATGTATAGTTCAGATTGAGAGATTATATTTTTTGTTACTCAATCATATATTAGTTCCTAAATATCATTGGATAGAACCTCATTGCTAATATTAATATTATAATATAATTACCTGAAATTGACTCTTGTGACGAATAAGAAGAGCATGCAGATCATCAACACCTATATCAGGAACAAAATCGACAAGAAGAGTTCCTGGATAGCCACAAGATGAGGTTGTAGAGACATTATTAATGGGTAATATACAAAAATAATCATTAAAAAAAGGGTTATTGGCAGGGGACATCATCTATCTTTGTCCCATTTCACCAGTCGATCATCTACCTTTCAAAGTGTCCCAGTCGATCACCCACCTTTCAAAATGTGTCCTTCTTAATTTTCCGTTCACTTTTCCGGTCGGTCAACGGATGGTCAACTCATGTGCCCCTCATGTGACATTTTTTAAGGGTAATTTAGTCATTTCATAATCGTTTTTTTAACGGATGGTCAAAGCTTCACCCTAAAAACGATTATGAAATGACTAAATTACCCTTAAAAAATGTCACATGAGGGGCACGTGAGTTGACCATCCGTTGACCGACCGGAAAAGTGAACGGAAAATTAAGAAGGACACATTTTGAAAGGTGGGTGATCGACTGGGACACTTTGAAAGGTAGATGATCGACTGGTGAAATGGGACAAAGATAGATGATGTCCCCTGCCATTAACCCTTAAAAAAATTACACTTATTCACCTTTGTAACCCGTGTCGGAGAAATCACGAGCTCCCCAAGCAGATAATCGAAGAATTACTGGTCCACTGAGCCCCCAGTGTGTGACTAACATCGGGCCAATCTACTTCCACATGGCATTTTATGTGGCATCAACATAATCTAACAAATTTGTGGATAGAATAGTTTAAGAAGCTACCTGCGTAAGCTGTGGTATGTTCTTCTTGACAGTCTCTAACTTCAACTTTGCTTTTACTCTAGGCAATGTAACCTGACATGACAGAAAACAGAATGAATTAACAGACATCATTCGTTTCTACTTGCAGTTCCACTTCTCCATTATAACACCAAAATGTCACTTGGACAAGAATTACCCCTGATAACTCTTTTAACTTCATATCATCAATCTTAAAAGTAAATAAGCTAGGTACAGGTTTTATGATCGTATGACCAAGTTGAGTTGCAAGACTGTATCCCTGTAAGAGAAGAAAATATACATGAAATAGTTTTAAGAGTACTTCCTGCCTGCTAACAACAAAGATAGACACTGAAGTAATAACAAAAGTACCTCCTGGCTGCTTCCACTAGCAACTAATAGATAGTTGGCTTCAACATTTTCAACATGTTCACTCATTCGTTTCCGAATCTTGATTGAGAAATTCTTACCAGGATTGGAGGAGGCACTCATGACCACATTGCCCGTCTGTAGGACAACTGAATGAGAAACTCATGCATTAGGAATCTGACATTAGAATAATACAAATTATGGCAAGAATTTAATCTATTGGCGCATCCTGCTCGAGAAAAAATATAACAGTCAGTGTGAGGAACGCCTACCTCCCCTCTTCTTTGCTTCAGACATTAGACAATCAATTACAGAAGATGAACTGTCACTGATAGGAAATACTCTTCCATCATCCTCTGTCTGATACAGAATGGTAAGTTATGGGAAGGGTAACAAAATGATAAAGATAAACAAAATGAAACATATAGTTGATCTTGATATCAAACCTTTAGTATTACTCCATGATTGGAGAACCACATCATTGTGTCAGTTGGGCTATGCATCTTGAAAAATGAACCTCGCAATTCCTTGTGACCCCTCGGGTAGTTTTCTGCCAAAATCTATGCAAAATTTAGCACTATCTCTTTTAAGTGCCAGATAGCATCCAATATAAAAGGCAAAAAGACATGAAAATCCAGTCAATCTCAAGAAGCAGACAACCTATCGATGCTTCCATTGAAACACAAAAAGTGGAAACTAAATCACCTCAACCTCCTAAAATAGTTAATCAAACTAGTGAATCCAGTCGATTTTAACCTATCATAAACATAAGAATGTGTTATGTTTGAACATAGACATGGAATTCAGTTGTATTACGAGTACCTTCTTTACAAGAGGCACTCCAATAGATTTACAAAAGTATGAGCTACTTTCTACTCAGTTGGTGCTAGCCAGAATACAAACTATGAATTCTTAAGCTAAATGAGCATAAAAAGGAATTCAGTAGTACCTAAAAGCTCGTACGGTACGTGATTACAAGAATGCCAATAATAAAATAATCAACCGAAATCTCACCAAATTGTCAACATAATGTCCATTCGTTACATTGCATCGGCCTCCACCAGAAATCTTAACCTATCACATTAACATCCATAAACAATTAACAAAGTCTAACTTTAAATCAAACAACCAGAACTCTAGAACTATAGCAAACTCAAACAAGTAAGAAACCTTTCCCGCCTTTAGGTAATGTTCAAACAACAAAATACTTCATTCTTAGTTAAGACAACAATAAAACAAGTGGGCATATGTAAGGAACCTTAGTTAAAGGCTTCCCCTTTTCAATGACAATAACATTAAGCTTAGGTGCAACAGTTTTAGCCCAAATTGCACCATAAATTCCAGCAGCTCCACCTCCTACAACTACCAGTACCTCTTCACTTGCCTGCAAACCAAATTAAACATTTAAACACAACACAAAAATACTAGGACTCCTTTTGTGTGTTTCTCAGTGATGAATTATTATTACCTTTTGGGACATAGCAAGTGTGGTTGAGCATTTTCTTGATGTATGTGTGAAAATGGTACATGGGACTGATTGGGTTTTGCTGAAAAATGAATATTGAAAAGTGAACTGAAGCTGCACGCTCAAGCGGGCAGACCTTAGAAACACCATGTTCATCCGTCCAAATTCTTGGCTCAAGGACTATAAGCTTGGTGATTTTGTGTGTAATAAAAATTGTTAAGAGGAACATTCAATTATACGAGTAGTAATTAAGGCGATTTCGGATAAGGCTTTTCATATAAAATTGAAAAAAAGAAGCCTGATAATTATATTTTTGGTTGATTCTCACAATATTATAAGGACATAAATTTTGAGAAATATTTTTTACAGCAATGTAACATTTTTACCCTTCATATATATATTCATAACTATCTCAAAAAGTCTACAATCTGAATTTTTTTCTAATCAAGATTTCATCAATCATACATTCATTTTCTACTAAAATAAAAAGTATAATGTCTAATCTAATCTAATCTAATCTAATCTAATCTAATGAAGACGAAGGATAGAGAGAGGCCACAATGTCCATTCTCACGAGCATAGTCATCCCAATCGTGACATGTATACTTTATAGTGCTAGTTAACGTAAGCATATGTCATAGTATGATTAGTTTGCCCTTAATGAAATATATTGATTTAATTTAAAGGCGGTGTTTTTAGGTCACGATAAAAACTTTCCTGTAGTACATCGTGACCTAAAGGCACGATGACGTTGTCTATGATTTTCCTAATGACCTTCATCGTGTATTTAAGTCACGATAAAATTTTGCCCGAAGTGAAAATGCATTGTGGGAAATTAAGGTGTGGGATTTTGGGGAGGTGAGACCGAAAATAACAAGTAAACAAAATAAAAAAGAAGGAGAAAATATGAAGTTCAAATTTGCAATAAACATGAAAGAAAAAAGGGAGATAGATTTTGAAATATCTAAACTAAGAAGTGAAAGAAGAAAAGGGGCATGGACAAAACAAAAATTATAAAAAAAAAAAACCAAAAAAAAAAAAGTGGAATATTTAAATAAAAGAATTTTGTTAAGGACAAACTAGTCATTTTAGAAGGTAAGATACTCATATCTAAGAAAAAGTAAGGCAGACAAAAATTTAGAAAAAGAGGAGGGGTGTTCCTCAAAATTTCTCCTAGGATGAAGCTCTGCTCCATATGCCAGTCACAGAAGTGCTGCTAGCCTGCTATCAGACGCCCCACAACCGTCCCAACAGGTTTGAGGTTTCTCCTCTATTTCCCAAAATAATTGTCCAATTTTGAATTTTCATGATTGATGGAATTTGGATTATTTCCATATAGTATTTGGTAAAAATATACATAAAGATAGTATGGATGACAAGGGGAATCAGTAAAATTAATGAAGATCAGAAACTGCCTCAAATGGTTATCCCTTTCTCTTTCATACATATATTTTTCAATCAACATCCGATGTGTAGACCTTATAGTATTTGTCTATTTGATGGATTTAACCAAATGAGATAAAACTCGAAGTTGTGGATTTGGATTCAAAAGCCCTCTAAATAATTTTGATTTTCAGACTTTACAATTTCTAATAAGTTGTACTAATTGCATTTAGAATTGCTTTACTACGTACTACATAGTTCTTTTTTTTAGCATTCCAAGACTTATGTAGTATACTACATAGTTAATGGAATAGCTACGGAAAAAGGACTTTTGCCAGTAACCGGAAGGTATTTTAAGCTCGAAATTCGTAAGGTCTAAACTTTAAAATCATTTAGAGTGGTACAATAACCCTCTTTCTTGCATCAAATTTTGCCTGAGCCATTGCAAACGTTTTTTTTGGACAAGTAATGCATTCTATAACATTAATCGCAGTTGTAAAATACATCATGTTCGGCGTTGTAAACGCCATTGCTACGTATTAAACCACTCTGAATTCTAATCCAAAATTATGGAGAAATTAGCTAAATATGCATTATCAGGTGGAAGATTCTGGTAGAAAAGTAGCTGCCACTGCAAAAAAAGATGATACGAACTTAGGCAAAGGAAAATATATCATACAAACACGCATCATGAAATGGATGTCATTGTTGCAGAGTTCAAAGGGAGTGATTTAGCATTCCGACAAATGGTAATCGTACTTCTTTTTTAGTCTTGCACTACATTACATCTTGATATTTATTAATGCGGAATTGTATGTTACTTTTCATTAAGCGAAAGGCGAGACAAAAATGAACTATCGAAGGGTGGTTATCTGTTCGAGCACAAAAAATATTAGTCATGAAAGATTGATGAAAGAGATGTCCTTTAGTCCACCAAGAGAGATGTCAGTTTATAAAAGTTATGGCTATGGAAAACATGTACCAGATGCAAATAGACATTCAAGTTCTACTGCAAAACCACCAAATGTAAAAGGCGGGCTTGATTAAGCATGCGCAAGTAACACAGAACGATCAGATAGGTAATGATGAAGATGTAAATTTGAACAGAGTCAATCGTACTCACATTTGGATGTTGAAGGAACTACCACAACGCTCATTGTTGCATTGTTAGGTGGAAGCGCTAGACGCAAAGGATGTAACTGCCCATTGAACTTGTTTTGTAAACAAACAGTAATGCCTTCCTGCCCTGTTTCTTCCTCCAGTTTATTAGTCAATTGATCAATTCCTTGTCCTTTAAAGATAAAGGAAGATTCTTCAACTGAAGTATCTATGTCTCCCTCCTCATCAACTACTCGATAATACACTGTTCGACCTTCAGAACTACAGTCTTCGAGATCAAAAGACTGCAGAATCAAATAACATTTATCTCAATTTATATAACCTATAGCAATGTATTCAAATCACGATATTGAAATTGGACAATCAAAATAACTTTCTACTCCACCATCTTTGATTGACATCTTTTAATATATTTTATGTACTCCACTTTATTTCTTTTTATCAAATACGATAGAACATAACCTATATATTTTATTCAAAATTCAAAACTACATACTCTCTTTGAAATGGCTACCTAGAGTAACCTCATATTGCCAAAGCAAATCATTTTTCGTCTTTGGCAATTGGCGATATGAAATTTACTCTAGCATTAAAGTCATACTTTTGAAACAGAAGATTATTGATGGCGAAAAAAGACAAGTACCTTAGGTCGGGAAAAACCAGGGGTGGTAAGAGCAAGATCAGACAGATCCACATCTTCCTCAGTCGAATGCGAAATCGGCATTGGCAATGCTCTTTGAGGTTCCTGCCTGTATTCAATAACCTCGACTGTCCACAAAATCCAATCTCTATGCCTGTGAGGTATATCGTGAGTAATTGAATTTCTCCAGGGTGGTAAACCTCCATTTGCCCGTAAAAAATTCCCATATCTTGTTTTCAGCTTCACATTAGCACCTTCTCTAATGGGTTCCCATGCAATAGATGAATCCGGTTTACTTGGCATTGTTTGCTTTACCCAACTACCAGTAACGCCAAGAAGGCATTGTTCATCTGTAGCTGTAAGGTATTTGTCATAACAACTCTTCAAACGGACAACGTCGTCGAAATCATCGACAAATTCGATCGTCCATATTCCCATTTTGGATTTGCTGGACCTGTCTTGAATCACTTTTTCTTGATCGTCGTCGGCCATTAGGTATTTGTGGTGGTAGCTCCTGAGCCTTACGGATTTGGCTTTCTTGAAGAATTCCATTCAGGGAGCTTTAAGTTTGATCAAAATGGGAAATTAGAGTAGTGATGAGAAATTAGAGTATGATGAATTATGTGAAGATGAAAGAAGATTTCAGATATGGAAATTATGTGTGCAGAATTGTTTTGTTAGATCTTTTGGAAAGATAGATTCATGAATGAGGCAAATGTTGGTGAAAATCAATGGTTTTTAGTTAATCTTGGTGGCATGTATGTTGTGTGGAAATCAGATAATCAGTTTTCACATTGATATAATAGTCCTTTTTTTCATTTTCCTACAAATTTCATGTAAAAGTACTTAATATATTCTCTATATCATTTCATTTATTACAATATTAGATAGGAAAAACATAAATCATGACAAACACTGTAATAACTAATGTAAATTATTCCATTTCCATATTCTTATATTGTACAATCACATTCTATCAATCTCGTTAGATACTAAATCAATGTTTTGTTCGCCTCCCCATGCATCTGGACAGAAAGTTATGATGTAATCGTCGGAGGAACAAGCAACCAAAGGATTTGAAGAATCAAAAGCATAGCTAAAATAAGATGGGCAAGCATGCTTAAACATCTTGGAATATAAACTTGGCTTGCATTTATCAGGGCTCCCAAATTCACCCCTGCAACAAAAAGAATCAAGATTGAAAGCCATGCAAGCACTTTTGCATGCCACAACTTCCCCTTTAGCATTCAAGACATGAAGCTCTTGTGGGCACATACTCTTCAAATCTTCCAAACAACCCTTTATAAAACACTTTTTACTTGAAGACTTTGTTGTTACTGAAACAGGGAGATTGTAACCATCTACTAAACTGACATCATAAAAATTTGGCTTGTTTTTGTCAACTTGTAAGGAGAATTCCACTAGTGTAGCTGGGGGAAGACCTATAGTCCCATTGCATTCGAGTCGACCGCCTCCACAATCTCCTGTTTCACAACCAGGTTTGTGGAGGGAATTGAAGTTGCAGCCGGTTCTAGCCCAGAACCGGCCGCTCCAGTCTCCTGGAGCCTTCACGGTTTGGAGCTTCCCAGGTGGGAGGTAGAAACCACCATTAGCAATAACTGGATGGCCCTGGTTTGACGCTGTTGCAGGCCATATTGGAAAAGGGCATTTGTTATGTACATAAAAAGTGCAGGCATGGACTCTTATAGTTTCTGCACAACAGCAAAATCATGCATTAGTTATGCTTCATCGGAGAGTTGGATTGTACTCAACCTCGCCCCTGTAATAACATAAGAATATATTTTCGTGTGGAATCTATAGGAATTGCAAAGAGTCGAAGACTATTCAATAGATAATAATCGTAGGTTCAATAAATTTGCATTATCAGATTGCTGAGTGAGGAATATAAACAATAGTAATAACATTGAAATGTACCAGAGTATAATAAGTGAAAAATCAATAGGAGGAAAGCTGGTATAAATGTTTCCCAGGGCATCATTATGGCCAAATTGGAGGTAGATAATTAGGCTCCAAATATATAATTTATAGTAAAATAAAAATGAGCGAGGTATTTGTAAAGCCTTTTCTTTTATTGCACTCTAAGTTATGAGTCTGAGTAGTCATATTGTTCTCTCTTCACTATCATGTATAGTAAAAGGAAGATAGATGAAGTGAAGCAAAATGCACGAGATTAGTTTCACTTGAAGAAACGGCTAACAACATAAGGAGAACATCTGTAAATTCGAAGACCGATAATCAATTCAGAATGAATTATTAAAATGAGACGTGTAATAAACGAAATTAAAGCTACCCCTTGCTACGTACGTGACAAGTTGCATTGCATCTACTTTGACTGTATCCGATAGAGTCCATTCGGAAATAAATTGAATTCTCCAAAATCAAAATTTTTAGTTTAACAAATTAGCCACGAAATCAATATTTATTTTATATAGGAAACCAAAAGAGTTGATTAAAGGTCCAGATACAAACAACATGATCTTGCAAAACTAAAGGATGGAAACTAATTTTTCTGAAAATATTAAGAATCGATAGGAGTTCATCATAAAATTATATTTAAGTTTGATATTCGCAATGATTCGAAACACTTCTTTTTATACTACTGTATTTAAGAAATCCAAGGACTTAATCGTATGCATATGTAACATATATTTCCAATCCTATCAGGAGGCGGGGGAGGGGGGGGGGGGGAATACTCAATTTAGAGTGAGTGAACAAAATTCCATACTTGATCTCATAGATGCATATGGGAGGGGGGGGGGGAATACTCAATTTAGAGTGAGTGAACAAAATTCCATACTTGATCTCATAGATGCATATAGAACTATGCAGAAAACCTTATTCGATAAAAGCCGTATAATTTGAGTAATGTATGAAATGAAACATATGATTCACGTATATGATCAAACTTAAATTTTATTAAGATTATCAATATCAAAACACAATATCATCATTCAATGATATCTTTGCACTAATATTAATTTTTCTCTATGAAAAACGAAGCAAAATCTAAAATTTTAATCAACAAAAGTGAAAGTGTTACTATCTTCCTAAAGAATCAGAGAACACTGTATTCTCCTGAAGTTAAATTGCGATTACAAATCCTTTTTTTATCATATACATAGTAGTATAATACGAGTATATTATTAAAATACAAAATTATTAACTAATAATTTGAGTGATATTTAAAGCATCATGCAGCACATCTAACCTATAACTAGTAGAGAACTCTAACTAATCATACGAAGCATACATATATATAGTTGATACACAATATTAACTATCCTTGACGCAGAGGCATCGACGACGGAATCCTGTACATTTACCCCGAAGTAAATCCTTCATTTTTACAGACATATCCACAATCTTCTTCGCTTAGACATATCCCTTTCAACTCCTGGCTAGGTGACTCACATTATTTATGCCAACCCTTCACTCTCACCAGACCAAATCCTAAAAAAAAACATAAATATATTCAATATTAGTAACATCACTCTATTAATTATACTAGATGTTTGTGCATAGTTTAGTTTGTGTAAATTATTTATCATATTTAAAGTATCTGATTTCATTTAATTTTTACATAAAATCATGATGATAAAACATTCTTTATTATCAACTATAAAAAATACTTGTGCATAAATACAATACTTTTATGTAAGCCTATATTATTTATCTTAACAAAACTTAAATTTAATGTGTAAAGTAATATTTATATGTAAATTATATTTTTAAAATCCTAAATTGTTAAAGAACATGGAGCTTCGAATTACACATCCAATTCCTCTCTTCCGACATTAAATATAGCGTAAATTTTTATAAAAAGAAAAGATAATATAGCGAATTATACTGGATGAGAATAGATGAGTTGAATGGTCACTATATTGTCAAATTGTCATGTTAACCTCAAGTTAAAATTAATTCTACCCTCCGTAATATATAGTACATTGTAAAATTTTGATGTAAATTGAATTTAATGAGTATGTGTTGTGAATTTGGGTAGGCTTTGAGTATGATGTTGGTAATTAAGACCAATATCATGTAACTCTATTGTTTTTGTACATCTACTACAATGATAATTAATTAAAAACTTGTGAAAATCAAAATTTCTTTAAAACATATCTGTTGTCTGTCCAAAAATATTAGAGATTTCATGTCTCCAAGGATACAATAGTTGTAATCAACACTAAAATAAACGCACTCTAAGGAGTAGCGTACGATGCACAAAGAACGAGTATGAAAATGTCACAAAAAAGAATACTTTGTAAGTGATGATTTTTCGTGTTTTGCTTGTGTATTCGATTCAAAAGGGAAGATGTTCCAATAAATAAAGAGTTAAGGGTAGCGATCGGTCACACCTTTACTTCATAATTCAAACTTCGCAATAGTTAAGACTTAAGAGACGCAACAATTTAGGGCTGAACAAGCCGTACTCTACCGAACTCCTTCAAAGTTCGAGTCGGTTCGAAACTAGATATTCAAATGTTTGATCCGATTCGAGTGAACCCAAAAATTTGAAGTTCGATTCGGTTCTAAAATTTCGAAGGTTCGAGGCTCGATTCGAACAGGTCGAAGTTTGAATAAAAATGTGAATATTCTTTGATAAAATAAGAAGAAAAATAAAAAAATTGAAATGTATGTAATTCGAGCGAAACGAACCTACCGCTCAAATTCGGTCAAACCTAAAAATAAAGTTCAAGCTCAGTTCGAGCTACATCGAACGAACTTTTCAAGCTGAACTTCTCAAAACGAACCCTGAGGATCTGTTAGAGAACTACACAACACCCAAATGAGTTTATATTCGAGTCTTTTCAACTCAAAGGGAAGAAAGCCAAATTAAGGATTTTCAAACCTTGGTGGTGCAAAATCAAATTACAGATTTATGGGGTACAGAATGAAATTTCGAGTTCAATAATTTGGGTGCAAAATCGAATTATCAATCCGGTATATTATTTGACAAGTCCTTTGCAATTTGCATCAGTAGCGGTTTCGTGCATCCGTGGATGGTTAAGTATAATGTTATTAGTATTTGAATTACTGAATACAACCATGCCCAACTACATAAATTGTTCCATTCTATAGTTCTACATGTGGTACAAAAAGTATACCAATATTTCCCATTCATTAAATTTCCAACACATTCAACTAGTTTGAGTTTAAATTGAATCTATATTCTTCCTTTTAAAATTGGGTCATTATGAAACTTGATAGAGACCAGGTTAAAAATCTTACTTATTAACATAACAAAATCATTAGACATTATGGACATTATCATGAAAGAAAAAAACACACCTGTTGCAATGAGAATCATCATCACCTAGAGAATAGTAGATGAAGAACACATAGTGCGCCTCATTTTTTGACAAAAAGAAGAAAAAAGGCAAAGGAAAAGGGAATTGTCAACAAAAGTGCAATGTTAGAATATTGAGTTTTCCTTTATCAATTTTATTCCTCGTGAATTTTGTTACCATCAAGGGTCGAGAATAATATATCAATTCTCCACTAAGTTCCATTAATGTTGTAGCTCATAACTTCATTTTTAAAATAAATATTCAGTACAACTTTTAATTCCACTATATTCAAGAGCTGGATAAAAATCTTTAATTCCGTAAGACATGGGATAAACTAGGAAGATCGAACACTAGAAAAAAACGACCATAGCCGAGGAATGAGTTCCTCGATAAGAACCACTTGTTTTTCGCTGAAGTGCCTCTAATGTATTTGTCCTCTTTGATGCAGCATGCATTGACCAATATTTACAATTGTATTGAGGAAAGAATTAAAATCATACTAAAACAATGTTGAAGCAACAATTTGAGGAATATGACCAACAAACAAGATTTCAATTCAATCTTCTCTATGTTACAGGAACCGTTCATATTTCATAATTTTGGTAGAAGTCCACAATCAAATAAGCATAACTAGAATCACAAATAACTAATAAACCGAGAATGATGCACATTCATCATATTATACATGTGTATTTGGCAAATAAGGAACATATCGACAAGAGACTTATCAGAATAGATATAACCACTTCAAGAGGGAAGTGGGTGTGGAAACTTACCAGTTCGTTAATTCAAGAGACTTGTTTGATGCAATCATGCTCAAGTAGTAGAATTTTGATCTGGTTTATTAAAAAGTAACGGAAATTCATCATACTGCTCCGAGAAGCCCTGCTCCAGAGACATACTTCTAAGTGCTTCGTAAACTTGATACATTGACCACCTATCTTTAGGTCGAGAAATCACACAATTGCAAGCAATCTTCAAAAACTGCACTATTTGTTCATCGTGACCTTTCCCAAGTAAAGTTCCATCAATGGTATCTTTAATACGATCAGACCTAGAATGGCTAGTCACCCACTCCACCAAATTACCCTTGAACCCTTCATCAGCAGTGGTGATTTCAAGTGGTTTCTGTCCAGTGGCTAACTCCATAAGCACAACCCCAAAACTATATGCATCACCTTTCAGTGAAGTTACCATTGTGCTTGAATACTCGGGCGCAACATAACCAAACTCACCTAATTCTCCATTGACAAAGCTACTCTCATTGGACCCTGAAGAATTCATCAATCTAGCAAGCCCGAAGTCCATTATCCGGCAATCAAAATCCTCATCTAGAAATATGACATTAGAACAGATGTTCTGATGCAAGATCGGAGGGTGGCAACCATGGTGAAGCCAAGCGAGACCTCTAGAAGCACCAAGGGCAATCCTAAATCTTGTCATCCAATCCAAATCCAAACCAGTTGGACTCCCATGCAACCAAGAAGACAATGTCCCATTAGATAAATACTTATACACCAAAAGCTTCTCGTCTTCCACAATGCAGAAACCTAAAAGTGGAACTAGATTTGGATGCCTTAGCTGGCCCAACCTATTAATCTCCATCCTAAACTGTTTCTCATTCATATGACAAGCACCAAGCCTCTTGATTGCCAGAACAGACCCATCACGTAGAACAGCCTTATAGGTGGTCCCTGTCCTCGTGGTATTGATAATATTATCAGCACTAAACCCATTAGTAGCCGCCAACAAATCCACCAGCTTAACTTTTACAATCGGCTTTTGAAACAACATCACTTGAGTAAGCTTATGAGCTCTCAACCTCTCCGCCCAACTATCACTATCAGTCCTCCCAATCCCATACCCTTTCCTCCGCCTCCCTGCCCTGGTAAAACACCACCACCACAACCCAAAACCCAACAAAATTGATGCTGCAGCCCCGAACACCCCCGCCGCAATAATAATAGCCAAATTCTTCTTACTCAACCCCCCACATTTCCCTAAACCCCCTCCACACAACCCATCATTCCCCCCAAAATCAGACTCCAAACCCTCAGCCGAAAACTCCGGTACCCTCCCCGACAAATCATTATTGGAAACAGTAAACTTCTTCAACCTCCCCAAACTAGCAAACTGGTAAGGAATACTCCCAGAAAGCTTATTATCATCCAAAATCAAGTTATTCAAATAAGAACAATTAACAAGATCTGCAGGAATAGACCCAGTCAACGCATTCTTTGATAAATCAAGAGTAACCAAATAAGGCAACCAATCACAAATCCCTTTAGGAATCGAACCAGAAAGACTATTACCAGAAAGATCAAGAGTCTGAAGGCTCTCACAAAACTGCAAAGCGTCAGGAATAGTACCAGAAAGTCCCATATCACGAAGCTCAACCGAAATCAACCGATTCTCCCTATTATTCCAGCAAGATACTCCCGCAAAGTCACAAATATACCCAACTGTAGAATTGGTAAAATCCCATAACGAAAGTCTTCCTTGTGGATCCTTCAACGAACCCTTTACCCCTTGTAAGCATTTCACATCATCTTCTGCTTCAACACCACCAAAAATCCCACAGAAAATAATGGTCAACGTTAAGCTGACTCCAAGAATCAGATTCTTGATTTTCATTTTCGAAAAACTGGAACTTTTTGGGCTAATTTGAGGTTGTTGAAGAAGACATTGACTAGGTGAATTTGTTTGTTTGATGATGTTCCTTTTTTTTATTTTGAAGGAAATTTGTGTGAAAATATGTTGTGAATGTACTGCTCAAGATAAGGAATAGAAAAAGCTTGTTAAGAGTACGAGTAGTTTGACCAGAAAAAAGGGGTTTCTGTTTAAATTTTCATGATATAATAGTACTATTGAGTGCATTGAGGTTTAAATTTAAGGTATCAATATAAATGATTGTTTAGATTAAAGTACAGTATAATTTATTCAATGTGTATGTAAAATTTTGATTTTTTTTCTTACTTAATTACTTTTAGAAATAATCATGAATCCTGCAAATGTTAAACGAATTATTTTTGGAACAAAAAATGTTAAGATAATACTAATATTCCATAAGCAATTATGATCAAAACAATCAAATATAGAAGATTATTACTGAAACAATTATTTATATTAATACGAAAACGGGACTACAATTATGGGTTCTTTTTCATTTAGCCACTTGATGGAATTTTATTTATTATATCAAATTGATACATATATTATTTATCTTGCCAAATAGGCATATACACATTAATTTGGCACGTGAACTTTTATTTTTCAGCTTTTTATGCATATAAATTTTTTGAAGTAGAATAAAATAGTCAAACAACATTAAAATAACCAAACTTCAATTTTTCTATTTTTTTTTCTTTAAAAAGTTATATTTTTCATATGATTAACTTGTTTTGAATTGAAAATTATTTTAAAATCAAGTTACTGAAAAAGTTCATGTATGTTAAATTAATTTATAAGGTCCAAATGCCTATTTGATAAGTGATATAAGTGCCAATTTAACAAAATAAAATAGTTCAAATGGCTAGCTAGATTGAAAAAGATGTAATTATATACGCAAGTGGTTCTTTAATCGTAAATGTAAGAATAAATAATCGGGGTTAGTTATTGACTATAATAGCTGGTTGGGTGGCATAGCTCATTAAGATTAGGTGTGCGTAGATGTTTCTCTAATAATGGGACATTCAGTGTTTTAAACCTTTGTTTTTGGTTGCCACTTGCCAATTGTGACTATTAGTTAATAGTTATTGTGGTGTTAACAGTAGGATGACCATATTATCTATTCTTTTTATCGATAGGAAAGATTTATTGGCTTATCAAATTATTTATCGAGACGTGAAAAAGATTTAACAAGATAAAAAATTCGCTATCTTTGTTTTACATCAAGTAATACGTGGAGTAATAAACTTCTGATATAACAGTAATAAGTGGATCGACTACTCAAGTTCCCAATGAAATAGGATCCACGCAAGCAAAGGCACTTGCCATTCGTTGGTTATTAGCGACATCGCGAAAAGGTGCGTGAGGGTCGAAATATGACTTTCAAATTAAGTAGTATTATATACTCCTTCTATCTTAATTTGTTTATTGGCCTATTAATCAATGTATATTTTTGAAATATTAACTTTTTACATTAGTGACATTTTACATATATATTCCTAGAATTACATTTCAAGTAAATTGACATAAATGTACTATCGATCAACCCCCTCGCAAGTCTTAATGCATAAGAATATGTGGAGCTCATCATTTATGAAAACTGAATTGTCATTTATTGTTCTCATTTTTCACTACATCAACATCGTTCGACTCAACAAGAATATGTGGAGCTCATCATATATCAAAGTGTAGAAGAACGAACGTACTTTTGTTGACACCTTTATTATTGAACCATCTAGAATAAAAAAAAAAAGCGATCTACCTAATATTTTACTCCTATAATCGATCTCTTCTTTTTCACATTATTAAATATTTTCAATATTTTCTAAAATTGCAATAAAATAAATTTCCGAAAATTGTTAACGTTTTTCATCCATCCATATTACTAATAATATTTACTGACCTCAAGATACATAATCTAGAAAAACATATTAAAAAATCATAATCTAAGTCAAACAATTCTAATTTCTAATTACATATGTTAAAAATATATAATAAATTTTATTTTTCTTAAACTTGATCTAATTATTACTATCCAAATAAAAAGAATAGACCATAAAATTGTCATCATGATCACCACTCTATGTGTCATGCAGTAGTTAGACATGTCTAAGAATTATTCCTCAACAAAATTAAATACTAGTTCTTATAAAATTCTCCTAAATTAGGACTACTACTTTTACGGAGTATATATAATAAGTGAATCATATGTATGTGGAGCATTTAGTTTAATACTATTTCTATTTCTCAATTTATATATATATAATAAACTGAAAGTTCATTCGATATAATCATGCATAAATTAAATGTACAATTTCTTTATGATTAACTTTTTTGTTTTAAAGATCCAATTTTATTAATTTCATGCGCCACCATTTATTAGAATGAATATAAAAGCTTCAAGAAGTCTAGATCGAACTTCCTTAAAGAAAGTGAAGAAAGTAATTCTTCCTCCGTCCCTAAAATATTGTCACATTTTGACTTTTGTGGTCAATTACAACAAAATTTGATCACGAATTCTAATTAAACGATAAGAAATAATATAGTCTTATGGGACCTCATCAGATTCGTCTCAATATATATTTTTGAAATACTAACTTATTATAACTTTTTCACATTTAGAATAAGAGATATTTATATTTTAAATCGTGTTTTATTGATCACCAAAAGTCAAATGTGACAATCATTTAGGGACGGAGGGAGTATATGAATTGAAGAAAGTATTACTAATGTCTTTTTCATTGAACCCTTCCAGGTTATCAAATTCGTGTACTATTCTTGGTGGGCCATTATGAATAGCAATAAGACAAACCAATAGAGTGGTTTGAATGGAACGGTCAAATTTGCATATAACATGGACCTCTGAATATGGAATACGAAATGTACCAAATCTGTTACTTGGACTGCTTCTCATTGACTGGTAATTATAAATTATATGCCAATCCCCCTCCTCAATGTGTCATATATAGGCAGATCAAAACAAGAGTGATAAGTTAATAATCAAAGTATAACTTAGGCTTAATTTCATCTGGGCACCTGAACTATTTTTTAATTCCCAAATAGGCACCTGATGACCTTTTTGTAACAAGTAGGCACCTGAATCCCAAATAGGCACCTGAACTATTTTTTAATTCCCAAATAGGCACCTGAACTTTCGTTTTTCACAATTTTTTTAATTTCTCAGATTTTAAAATTTTAAAATTTCCTTAACCCAGGGGCAAGTTAGTCATATTAAAAATATGACTTCTTAAAGACAAAAATTTTCAAAATAGTTCAGGTGTCATTATTAAATAAGATTTTATACGCCAACAATAAAAAATCACCCCTAAAAACTAAAAATAAAAAATCACAACCTACCCCCACTCCACCCCGCACCCACCACCCCTCCCACACCCCACACCCCAATCCCCCCCCCCCCCCCAAACAAACCCCCCCCCCCCACCTGCGACAGCAGCAGCCCCCACCTCCTCCCCCCAACCTGCGCACAGCACCCCATCGAACAGCAACAACCCCCACCCCCCCCCCCCACCCCCCCAACCGACAGTAGCTGTGGGTTCAATAAGCAACTCCACTGCATAGGATGCTCTTCAAAATTTGCTCCCTTTAAGAGAAGTCGAAGAAACCAAGGTCATGCATAATCATATAAAGATAACTTTTGTTTGGTCTGCACAATATGTTGACTTTCAAATTCCAGATTATCAAAATGAGAAATTTGAGAAACTAACCATGAGTTGATCAACACTAAAACCAAGTGGACTGTTGAAGGCAAACCATAAACATTCATGGGAGAGTCAGCCTCCTGGATTATCCCAAATTGGCAAGAAGTTACAAGATCTTTGCTTTCGCTGATGAGGATGAAGGCTCCACGGACCCGCTGATTGACCCTGTAAAACTCCCTTCAGATTTTGGTAATGAATTGAGCAGATCGGCTAGGAATATAGTGGTGGTGGTAAGCGAAGATGATGGCGGCGACGTGAAGAAAAGGGGTAGGGGTGGGGGTGGGGGTGGGGGTGGGGGTGGGGTGTAAGGTGGAAGATGATGTTTTTAATGGGGTTGGGTTAAATATTTGAGGTTGGGTTAGTTTATAATTGGGTTAAGTTAGTTTTAAGTGTGGTTTGACTATTTTGCCCTCTATTTAAAATTTTAAAATCTGAAAAATTAAAAAAATTGTGAAAAACGAAAGTTCAGGTGCCTATTTGGGATCCAGGTGCCTACTTGTTACAAAAAGGTCATCAGGTGCCTATTTGGGAATTAAAAAATAGTTCAGGTGCCCAGATGAAATTAAGCCATAATCAAAGTATATTTGGTATCGATATCAAACATGCGCCGGAGAAATAAGACTCACCATTATTTACGAGTTTTACTTGAATTGATCTCATCTGGTGTAATGTCCTTATAGTAATAAAGGGTAATGCTAAATACGGTACATTTATATACAGTACTCCATATTAATTTACTAAAATACCCTTTTAAATTGATGAGAACAAAACTTTCAATTTCATTTATACAAATTTCCTCTATCTCTCAATTTTAATCTATTAAAAAACCTCTCTAGAACACCAACCATATTCTAGATCTGGAATGGGTAACTCAAAGCTCAAACAATCATCTTCTACTCATCAACCACCACAATTTCATGCCGGTATAAGCATCAGGCGTATTTTATACTTCGATAGTGGATTTAAGTCGAATCAAAAGTTTGTGTCTACTAAAGCTATAAATTTTGTTAATTTTGACTTTCGATTTTTAAACTAACAATCTTTCTTGTATGGAGGGAGTATTTGATGTTATTTCTGCTAATAAAGATATGATTTTTTTGGTCTCTCCTTTATTTTTATTTATTTATTTATTTTGTTATTGGTTTGTGTTCATTTGTTGTTGTAATCAT
Organism: Echium plantagineum; assembly: GCA_003412495.2. Classification (NCBI taxonomy): domain Eukaryota; kingdom Viridiplantae; phylum Streptophyta; class Magnoliopsida; order Boraginales; family Boraginaceae; genus Echium; species Echium plantagineum. The sequence continues at coordinate 13,893,397 of CM016563.1, read as the reverse complement.
ATTTAATTAATTAGTACTTGTTGTCTTGAATTAGTTAAAGATTTAATGAATACAAACGTCTTTGTTTGAATATGAACACATGATTGATTATGTGAAAAAGGTTGAACTTTTTTCATTTCTGCAATGTGCCCATTACTTAGTTGTAAATTGTATATGAATTTACCTTCAATTGGGAGATTTTATGATAAAGCTCTTGTCGTGTTCATGAAGCAATAATCATCTACTCATAAATGGAATTGGTGATCAACGAGAAGAAGTTAACAGTTTTATATAATTTTTGTAGAGAGAAAAAAGAAACACACACTTCTAGAGAGGGAGTGATAAATTGCAAATGAATTGAAATTTTTTGATGCTGAAATTTTGTAAGGGCAAACTTGGGAATAAGAGTTGGGGTACTGTATATAGGTACCGTATACAGCATTTGCGAGTAATAAAACTAACTAAAATTCCAACTTTTATATTGGATGTAGTGATGTGCATCAGTCGAGCTAAACAAGCTGCTAGGGTTGGCTCGGCTCATAATAAAATGAGGTGAGTTTATTTATTTATTTATTTTAGTGATGAGGTGAGTTTCGAACTCAGAAACTTCTGGTCACTTTTCCCACTAGACTATGAGAATTAGTAACTCATTTTAAAAGGTTCATTGATTAAGGTAATGGACAATTGCCTCTTCATTTTCCACATTCATATTACAAATTGGTACTAATAATAATTGTTGTGATTATTAAAACTGATTATTGAAGTAAGCTAGCTCGGAGATCGGTTCGAAAATGACTCGGTTGACAAGCTTTCACCGAGCCGAGTGACAACACGATTTTAAGTGTATCGGGTCGAGTCCAGGTCGTGTCAAGTAATATAGTAGATAAGTAGATTATCGTCTTAACGAAATCCAGTCTAATAATTACTATTTACAGTCTAATAATTACTATTTACGTTCTTTACCGTAACTACGATTAATGATGGAATTATTTAATCCAAGTACTTAACTAAATTAACTACGGAATTAAAACGACAAAACTAATAATGTAAATTATGGGTTTTACTTAATATGAGAAGAATGGCGCAGACACACAATTTTGTTGGATACTCAAACCTAATTAATAGTGGAGTAATTTACTGGTTCATAACAACAACATACACACGCAACTGACATCACTTCTCGGTTAACTATCAGTTAAGTCCCCTAAAAGCTAACTATATCTCTATGATAGCTTAAAATAGGCGGCCGTATTATCCTAGATGCTTATCAAATTGCACATGTCAATACCTATATCTCTATGGTAACTGAAACAAGTATTTTGATTATTAGTTCCTAAATAGTTACGCTTTTCTCAAGTCGCAAGTCATTTATATAAACGATTTAATATTGATATCAGGATATTAAAAAGTAATTAAACACAATATTCTGAATTATGAACACAGAGAATAAATTAGCTCCAAAGTAAATTAGGTTGTCAAATTCAACTACATCACGGTTCAAGCCAATAATACGTTTAGTTCATACTAGAATGTAAAAATAAATATAATAATTGAATTGAATTCATCCTTACAAAAATAAACTACAACTAAATATAATGATTAAACTAGAACTCCAGCAGAAAGAATCTCTTGATTATCACGGAACCTTTGTATTTTTTATTGCTGAAAATCTAGAACCCATCCTAAAAAATGTAATAGTCTTCTCTTTATAGATTTGGGCTTTCTCTGACTCGGGGCTCGTATACCCCTTTTGGATCATCAATTCATATAAATTTAACGAACTGTCCAACATTAACAATTTTTTTTTTTGATAGATAATGCATATTCAATCAATTCAAGTGTTCAAATGTTCAAAAGATGGTGCCATAGTGACAACATCATCACCATTACAATTCAAATGAAAGGAATTAAAACATCTAATAGAAATGTCATAGAGATTTTCAAAACAACCGACATTGATTGGGATCCATAAAATGTTGCAATTATCTTTCAAAACTTTGTCTTTTTGCTTTCTCCATTCTTCGGTGCTGCTAACACATTGAAGTGCTTATTTCAGATCTGTGAAGTGAAGGAGTCAGTGACCACGAATATATTATGATGCATGAGGCTTTCCATAATGAAGAAGATTGTGAAAATTATTTCACCGAAGGAGACTAAGTCAAGAGATAGGTCTCCTTCATTAGGAATCATTATCTTGTTTCCCTTGAAACAATGTCTTGATCCTTTAAATGTTAATGAAACAATCCAATGAGGAATTAGTTCATTAGATGTTCCAAAGCAAATTCTTGCATTTCTTTGGTTGCAGGATCTATTACAGTGTTTCATGCTGATAGGGCAACAACTGTTATAGATCATAGGAGGATTGGTGATTGGTGAGTCCTTTTTGTTCCGAGCAGGTCTTAATGTGGCCTTCTCTTCCAGTCAGAAAGAATGCTGTCGTGCAGTGCCAAGGTGCATGGTATAGATGGAGTTTTGTCGTTGAAAATTGCTTGATTTCTGGTAATCCAGATCGACCAAATAGTACAACAAAAATTTTGAAGATCATGATGACTAATGTGTTGTTTGTTATTTTTCAAAGGATTAATCATATTTATAATAGTTTTAGTAATGTCATTTGATAAGTAGTTCGGATTAATTTTTTTTAAAGTCCATAATGTGGATGCAAAGGGACACATAAGGAAGAGATGATCGCTAGTTTCCTCAATTGTATTGCAAAACATGCAATTAGTGGGTATTTGCTTATTTGTTTTTAGTTTCAGTAGATTTTTAGTGGGAAGTCTATTAAGAAGTAGCCTCCAAAGAAAGTATTTGATTTTTTGGGGGATTGGAAGTTTCCAAAGTTTATCCCATGTTTTGGGTTGAATATTATTGCAGTTTTTCGGGGCGTCGGGTTCGTAGGGTAATTTATTTTTAAGGTTTTTATATATCATTTTAGTGCTAAATTTGTCTTTAATTATTCCCAAAGAGTCGGCTTCCGGTTGTAATTTAATATTAATTATAAATCTGCATATATTATTGGGGAAGAGATTACATAAAAGGGGATAATTCCATTTATTGTTATTAAGGATGAGTTCTGATACTTTAGTAATATGTGTTTGGATTTGGCAATCATTTTTGAGAAGGGTAGCAAGAGTGTTGGGATAAATTTTTGGGATCCAATGATCATCCCAAATATTTACCTGTTGTCCATTTCCAATTTTATAAATCATACTATCTTTAATACTTTGAATTCCTTGATAAAGATCTTTCCAAGTGGTAGATGAGTTGTGTTTGATTGTAACTTTAAAAGTATTTAGATTCTAACATTAACAATTAATTCTCCACTTCCCTCGCTTTAATCCATGTTTGTCTATAAGTCAAATAAGATGAAACAAGTGCACATATATTGAATTAAGGCAAAAATAATATAACTTACAACCCAAATATGCTCTCAAAACATTAAACACTTATCACTGAGCTAAAAATCTGGGAGCTGAGGCTCGACTCATCTCCTATACAATTCTAATTGGGTGTTAGGTTCTTCTATAAGAAGTTTACGATCATGACATTTTGATGACTAAACTATAATTTGATGGCACTACTGAAAACTAAACAACAACAATATCACTATTTGGGACTAAACTATAATCTAATAACACTATTGAGGACCAATTCAGCTATTTATTCATATAGTTCGTTAATTATATTTTTGGAAGAATGCAGGGACCGATGATTCCATTAGTAGTTTAGTACTTAACGTGTGCGTAAAAATGTTCAATTGACACAACACTACTTGAAAGGTAAGAATAATTTCAGGATAAGTTATACATTTATAATGTACATATTTCAACTTAAGGAGTGATATTAAACCGGAGTTAATCGAATAGCCTAGTAAGAAAGGCTCTTGCTCGTGACTAGAAGGTCCTGGTTCGAAACTCACCTCATCGTTAATTTACATAAAAAAGAAAAGAAAAAAGAGTGATATTAAACCGAGTAAGCTAGTATGATACAGTGACAGATACAGGGTCCAATTTTTTTTGAGGATGTATGAGTTATTGTACTGGTTTGTGGTTTTAATGATTACACACAGATCACATGTTCAACTCCCAGCGCTGCTCTTCTTTTTTTATTTATTTATTTTGCTCCTATTTAACTTGATTATTACCTCTAAAATTTCCACTTCTCAAAAAAAAAAAAAACAAATTCTATAATTTTATGTAACAACTTTGTCTTTCAATTTGAACAAATTTTTCTCTTTTTCTCTATAATTTTGTATTAAAATAGCATAGGTTTCATAAGATTTTGATAGATTTTCCTTTATAAATTATTTGACTTTGTAATTGTTGAATAACCTAAAGAAATTTCAATTTAGTTATTTTAGTGACGACATATTATATTGCTTATTTATTGGTAGCTTTTATTTAATTAATAATAACCTAAATTTTTTTTCAAGAAATATTATAAAAATAAAATTAAAAAAGATCAACGAAATCCCGCCGGTGAGTATTACATAGTAGAAAACCCACCGTAAGGCAGCGGAATGTGTATTTAGGCCTCAAGAATCGATATGCTCGGATACCATGTAAAAATATAGAGGGAAATATTTTATTGATGATAATGTTTCTTGTTGAATACAATATAAAACACCTATATTTATAGCTAACATTAATCTAACCCTAACTCTAGTATACTCTACGGGCTTATGGGCTAGGGTTGCCCATTAGCCTAACAACATTGAGCCAAAAATTCCGTTTTCCTTATGTTGGTTGGGCATTGTCCACAAGTAGTGTTGTGTATGAGTCGAGCTTTCCGAGCTTGCTCGCTCGGCTCGGGAAGCCGAGGCTCGAAGCTCGGCTCGTAATAAAATGAGCCGAGTCGCGAGCAAGTTTCTTGGCTCGTCAGCTCGGCGAGCTATCTTGGGAAGCCGGCTCGGTATCTCGATAGTACATATATAATATTATTTGAATTAAAATTAGTTATATTATATATACTTATTTAGTCATTTCAATTATTATGATTATTTTCAATTTAATGTTTTTATGTTTACATTGTTACGTGTTGGTTATTTTATTACTTGTTACATGTTAATAATATTATTAATTATTTATGTAAAATAATTTTTTGTTAATTAAATTAAACTTGAAATTTTGAGCTGAGCTAACTCGAAGCTCGCCTTAAGAATGGCTCGGCTCGGTGAAAGCTCGCCTGAGCGGAGCCTAAGGCTCGTTTAATGATGAGCCGAGCAAAAAATTCTTGAGCTCGGCTCGACTCGACTTGTGTACAGCTCAATCCACAAATAATTCTTAGGCAGTAATGTATAGCTAACAGGAACGAGATCAAACCTCTTTCCATAACTAAATCACAACCACGTATATCTGAGAAAATTAAGTTTACACAAATTCTTGATCATTCATTATATGTTCACCTTATATCATACATTTTCACAACCAACCATGTACACAAAAATGTCGATGAATTCGCCATGTTATTCTCTTATCACGCCTATTTATACAACACAATTATTATTGCTACCATCATCGATTCATAATATCTAACAATCAGCCATGGCAAAAAGTGGAATATGTATGTCAACAATAGCACTTTTTGCCATAGGTCTCTTTGTCATTCCCATTGCTTACTCCGACGATTTAACCCTTATTCCTGAAGACAAGGCTCAGGTTGCATCATGGTTCGAGCAGAACGTCGCACCACTGTCGTCTAGGAAGGGGACGATAGACCCCATACTGGAGGCCGCAGAAGCCGATGTGAAAGTTATAAACTTGAAAAGCGATGGAAGCGGGGATTTCAAGAGCATTAATGCGGCAATTGAAAGCATTCCAATGGAGAATAAACAACGAGTGATATTATCTCTCGGTAGTGGCGTATACAAGGAGAAGGTCAAGATTGACAGGGCCAAGCCCTTTATAACATTCCAAGGTGACGCTAAGGACCTGCCAGTAATCGATTTTCATGGCACTGCTGCCGAATATGGCACGCACGATAGCGCTACTGTGATCATTGAGTCCAATTATTTCAATGCTGTTAATATCCAGTTTGTGGTAAGTTAAGGCAAAATTTTCAAAAGTTTAACCATTATCGCCTTTGAAGGATATTTAATATATTTTGGAAACAGAATTCTGCCCCTCGCCCAACAACAGGAGTAGGACAACAAGCAGTGGCAGTGAGGATAGCTGGAGACAAAGCATCATTTTACAATTGCAAATTTATTGGGTTCCAAGACACCCTTTGTGATTCCACAGGCAGACATTTCTACAAGGATTGCTATATTGAGGGAACCGTTGATTTCATCTTTGGAGATGGAAAATCTATCTACTTGGTAATAATACAACAATTCTTTTGTTATTAACTTTTATAATTATTGTGATATTAACGTGCTAGTCTTATTGTTTTTGTAATTGAAGAACACTGAGATGCATGTGATTCCCGGAGACGGAATGGCAATGATCACAGCCCAAGCAGGAGAAACCAGAGATGAAGACGAAGGTTTCTCAATGGTACATTGCACTATCACCGGTACAGGGCGTACCGCTACCTTAGGGAGGGCATGGTTGACATTTCCTAAGGTCACCTTCTCCTTCACTGAGATGAGTGATGCTATTAGCGAAGAAGGATGGTCTAACAATAGGGATGAGAGGAACAATGCGTAAGTCATCACCATGCATTGCATGAACTATTTTACTTCCTTTATTTTTTGTGCTAATTCTATCGTCACTATTTAAAGCTCAATTTGAATAACACATACAATGTATTTTGATTTTTGCAGCACTGTGATTTTCGGAGAATACAAGAACTCAGGTCCTGGATCGAATCCGGAAGGGCGAGCTAAATTTGCTAAGCAATTAACACAAGAAGAGGTCAAAAGTTTCATCAGTCTTGGTTATATTGCAGGTTCTTCATGGCTACTTCCTCCAGCCGCAACAGTACCTGTTCCAACCATATCATCAGTTGTCACAAAAGATACTCTCGCAGCTCCTGCTGCTTCTCCAACCACAATATAAATCATATTGGTCTTTTCCCTAATTTTTCGGAGTGAGCAATTTTGAATTTATAGGACGAAATTGAATGATCATAAATTATTGATGAGATGGTGTTGTAATTTGTATTACAATAACAATTCCTATAATAAATTCAATTAACTATTTTATTTGTCACTTTATTGTTAGTAGCTAAATAACATATTTCATTTAAAATAATATTAACATACAAGCAAAAATAAACACTAGGTATATCAAACACTATAAATATTTATGTATTCCGAGTTGTGACACTTCTTCCGCATAACACCAACACATTGATTCTTAAAAAACCATTATAGATTTATAGCTAAACATCGAGTTTCACATTTATCCTTTTGACTGTAAGCCCATGTTCAAGAAGGAGTCAGTTTCGCCAAAAGTATTCACCAACTTGACAACATGTTTTGGGTGTTGTGGGTCGCGTTCAGGGCGTATCAAGTAATATAGTTAAAAAAATAAGAATAGCGTCTCACAAATTTCAATTTACTAAGTATTAGTACTTTTTAAGTATCCTTAATTAACTAAAACAATAATCGATTATATAAATTAACTAAATTACTAAATAAACTAAATAACTTAACAATTGATACAAAAATTGTAAAATAACAAATAAGTAAATTCCTCGGAACATCGTATTAATTAACTATGAGATAATTTATCAAATTACCCTCCGTCTTTTTTTAACTTGATGTTTTGATTTTAGAAGTCAAACTTTGAAAACTTTGACCATGAATTTTTATTATTATATAAAAAATAATATAGTCATGTTGGATCTTGTTAGGTTTGTTTCAATCTTGTTGGAGACATATTTGTCTCATATTATACTCTAACTTTCTATTAGTTAGCAATTTATGTATTCATGTTTGTAATATCATTGTAGTCACAATTCATCGCTAATTATCAAAAAAAAAAAAAAAAAAATTTTTTATAACTTTTACGCATGTAAGAGATATTTTTGTTCTAAATTGTATCTTGATGACCGTGAAAAGTCAAAACATCAAGTTAAAAAAAGACATGAAGTAAATCACAAGAGTATTCTTAAATATTAATTTTCTCTCTCTAGTAATTTTAATTAACCTCAATTGGCCAATAAATAAATATATCTCTATGACAGTTTACAGTATTAAATCGGATGATGCATAAAAGTCTACAACTTTCACATGTCAATATCTATATCTCTATGATAATTGAAACATTTGTTCTAACAATTTTTCCTAAGTGCTCTCCCTATCTCTAGATTTTAATCACTTATGCCAACAATTAAAAATCCACGTCAAAATATAAATTATAACAAATTCAGGGATAAACAAATCCCGTAGAAAATAAGTACTTCGAATTCAGTTACATCATGGCCATGACTAACAATAAGTTAGTTCATAATTGAAAATAACAATAAGAAATAATAAATGTAACTAGGAAATATCACAAAAATAGTGGAGTGCTGAAGAGAATTTGTCTAGCTTTTTATTGTAGTGCCGAAACTCCACTTTATGGATGGAAAAGAGTCTTATTTATAAATAATTTGAAACTCTCTAGTTGTTCTCTGGTAGGCTTTTGGACAGTGCTGGACCAACATTGATTGATCCATAAAAATCACATTGGACACGTCAGGAACTCCATTATTCTTGGGTTAATGTTGGTCCATGTAATCAACTAAGGCGTGTTTGGGAATAATAAAAAAACTAAGGCGTGTTTGTTAAATCTGAAAATTGAAATTTGACATGTTTGTTAAAACTGAATGTTTGAATCTGAAGTATGAAGTCTGACAACAAGTGACTGAATGTCTGAATCTGAATGATAACTGAATCTGAATATTGAAAAATATTTAAGTGTTTGATAACAGTTCATTGAAAAAAAGTCATTTATATAAATATTATAAACTAAATCATTAATAGTATAAATATTAATATTATAATTCATTAATTAAAAAAATTATAACAAAATAATTAATATCATCCAATCAATTGTAAAAATCCAACAAACATACATACTATTTAAAATCCAGAAAATCAAATATAAGATTCATTAAAAATTAAACAGGTATACATAATAAAAAATTTGATAATTGATTATGTAATTGACTTCTAGATCCATATCTAATTTGTAGTAATTCTTCTCATTTTAGTGAAAAGTGACAATTGAATGAGAAAATGGTCAATTAAAAATAAAATTACTGTTTTTGACTACCCCCTTCTATCCTTCTTCATCGCGCATCAGCAGTCTTGTGGCCTCCAAGGAATCTAATTACATGAGTAGTCATGATGAATTAATGATTAATGATGAACACGTACAAACGTTTTCAATGGATTGATTTTTATTAAACTTCAGGTAGTATTCATCCAATATTTTAAGTTATTGTTTTTTATTTTCTAAATGTGTGATAAAAAAAATACATGGAAAAAATAGAGAAATAGTAAAAATACAAATTGAATTGAAAAATAAAATTATTTGTTTATTGAGAAAAATTCTTCAACAATGGAAGTTATTAGTAATTTGGAAAAAATGTTGAAGACGAGAAACGTGATTTTTAAGGCTAGAGTTGGACGAAGTGGAGGTTTTTGAAGAATAGTAGAATTAAGTCATTAAGAGGATAAAAATAAGTAGCAAATTTTGACTTAAAATTTTGTCAAGGATTTCATTCAGATCTGATTTTGTTCAACACTTAATTTTTTCTATTAACAAACAAACTTAATTAAATAAGTACTGAATTAATTAATTTTAAGTACTCAATGTGTTTAATAAACAGGCCCTAGGTGGCTAATGTACTGAATATCTGAATCAGAATGATAACTGAATATAAATGCTGAAAATATTTAAGTGTTTGATAAAAGTTCACTCAAAGTGACTTAAAATTATGCTATATTGACAAATTTTTCCTTACCATACTTCCTTCATATATCTGAATTACTAAATAAGTCATTTGTATAAAGATTATAAACTACATTATTAATCATATAAATATAATATTATAATTCATTAATTAATAAAATTATAACAAAATAATTGATGTCATTCGATATAATCATGCATAAATGTACAATTTCTTTATGATTAACTTTTTTGTTTTAAAGATCGAATTTTATTAATTTCATGCGCCACCATTTATTAGAATGAATATAAAAGCTTCAAGAAGTCTAGATCGAACTTCGTTAAAGAAAGTGAAGAAAGTAATACTTCCCCTGTCCCTAAAAGATTGTCACATTTTGACTTTTGTGGTCAATTACAACAAAATTTGATCACGAATTCTCATTAAACGATAACAAATAATATAGTCTTGTGGGACTTCATTAGATTCGTCTCAATATATATTTTTGAAATATCAACTTATTATAACTTTTTCGCATTTAGAATAAGAGATATTTATATTTTAAATCGTGCTTTATTGATCACCAAAAGTCAAATGTGACAATCATGAGTTTCACTTAGGAGATAACACTATAGTGTTGAACAAAATCATTTCCCCTCTTCCCAAAAAATCACACGCGCCCTTAATGATCGCTGCATTTAATTCAGCCGAAAATCATGGACAAGACCAATTAATCAGTTTTCATAATCCAATTCGAAACCGCCCCCTTTGGAATCCCACCATTTCCGCTAATATGCTATATGAAAATTCCATCAATTTAGCCTACAATATTTCTTAAAACACAATCAAAACCCACCCAAACATTGATTCTATGCTCAATCCAGCGGAAAACCCCTCATAACCCTACAAAACTCAGGAAAAAAAACGAGTTTTAATTAAAACAAAATTCTGCAAAGAACCGATTTGTAGAAAGTCGATGGCATCAAGATCAAGGGACATAATTCCAGGTATAATACAATTCTTGTGTTCTAGAATTTTAATTGTTTGTGTGCAATGGATTAGTGTCTTTATATTCTATAAAATTGGTGGTTGGTTTCATTATTAATCTTGAAGTCAAAATGTTTAATTTTTGTTAATTATGAATTTCCATGATATGTTTTGAATTTATTAGTGTATGTTTGAATTATGTCAAAAAATCCAATTGTTCGCTGTTTAAAGAATTGCAATTGTATATTCTATATGCAATTGATTAGTGTGTTTTTGAAATTTGCCAAAAAATTCAATTGCAATTGTTCGCCTAACCATTTAATTTGTTCTTTGGAAAAAAAAAATCAATTCGTCATTGTTAATTTATGGAATTGAAATTACGGATAAAAATTCAATCGTTCCCTGTGAAAACAAATTTGATAACAGTGATAGTATTGAAATTGATAAAAATTCTATTGTCCTTCACTGGAAATTCATTTATTTTGAATTTGGGAAAAATTAAATTATTGCTAGGTGTTTATCTAATTGTCAGAATTATGAGTTTTGGTGAATCTTAAGCCCGAATTTAAAATCTAATTTGTGTTATGCTACATTCTTTTATCTATTGAATATATGATATGTGTGTCATTTCATTAATTGAGTACAATACATCAACGGTTTGTTTGATGACATCCTGCTATTTTTTTTTAAAGAAATCACTGTATGGCATTTTGAATGACTAGTTTAATGCAATTGAAAATTGGAATTTTGATGAATTCTTAAGTCATGGTTACATAGTGTTATGTGAAACTTGCATTAGTTTGAATATCTATGGTATTTTGACAGTTATGTATAATGCAATGATGTTGCATTGAACTTGGAAAGTTTGGAATTGAAGTCTGAAAAATTTGACCTCTTTTAAATTTTGATTGTTGTGTACAATGTAATGGCACTTATGTTTGATCTCATTATGAATATTTAATAAGTTATGGTGTATGATATATATGGCATTTTCTTGAAGTTCTATAATACACAGACATTTAATTTGATTGCATTTTGAGTTTGAACTTGCATTATGGAAATGATGCCCTGGCATTTTTAATGACAACTATAATGCAATGTATTTCCTGTTGGCTGTCATTAATTAGTATATTAAAGAATAAATGTAATTGTGCTATGCTAAGATATATACGACATTTTATTGAAGTTGTACAATACACTATTGTTTATTGAGATGTCATCCAATCAAATCTTGTGTGATACTTAAATTGTACAATCCAATAGCAATATTTTAAAAAGCATCACCAATATATTGTCTTCATTTTATGTGACAGATCTCATGCCATCTTTCAAAGACTGGCCACGGAACCGGCAAAGGAATCCAGAAGCTAGCGTGGAACTATATTCAAATAATGTCAATCGAAAAGGATTCAAGAGGACGAGATATGAAAAACATGTTAAGTTGGGATGAAGCTAATGTTTTTTAACTGGTTTTATCGGTACTTAGAACCAACTAGCTTTCTTTAAAAAACTGGTTTTTGATTAGATAATTTACTCTTATTATTGTTTGGTGGTATTCAGAATGACATTGACAATATTTTTTGAACTATATTGGGAAGAAGTCACTACTAATTTAATATGGTTTAAGTTATGATAATTGGGTTAGTTTTGAAAATTATAATAACAGTTCATTGTGTTTGGGTAGCTACAACAGATGTCATTGCAAATGAATGTAATAATTCAATCGACGTTCATAATGATGGTATTGTGTTACAGAACTAAAATGCCATTTGACATGAACATGTTCGACTACCAATAGCGCCCATAATGTACAAAGTAAAGGATGCGATCATAAATAATTGGGTAGAAGTTATTATAAATTTGATATTGTTGAAAGTATCAAAGTGGTTTGATTTTAAAAATTCAATGAAAACAGTAAAATTTACATGAATATAATATGTAAATCCGAAAAGCAAATAGAGTATAAGTTCATGGAATTATTATAGCTACAAAAGATGCCATTGCCCATAAATTCAATAATGCAATTTAAATTACTAATGATGTTATTGTTCTATAAGATTAAAATACCATCATTAAATTACTAATGATGGTATTGTTCTATTTGATTAATTGGGAGAGTGCGTCCACACAACCGTTAGATTCTAATTAAATGAAAACCACCTAATCTAATGACTAAGAATCCCACGAAAATAGGGATCCTGCCAAAAACTAGCTAAACCGCCTAATATTAAGGCAAAAATAATTAAAGGTAGTTTTCTATAAATAGGAAACATAAATATCTAATAATATCAAACCATGACATGCGTTAGCTAGGTAATGGAATTCGATTACAATACTGTCATTCCATAAATTTAACAACTATGTAAATTAAAAAAAAAATTAAGGTCATTGTAAATCTCAATAAAATAGGAATCAATTATTTTGTAAAATATAATATTAATTACACTATCGAAAATTTAGGACACATAATCAACTTAATGTAACTATTTCGAATTAGAAAACAACTTCGAACATTTGCAAAATATGAATCCCATGAAAAAAGGGATTAGACTGGAGAATATTAAGGCAACGTAAATTTAATGAAGAAAATCATAATTAAACAACATAAAAATCGTCTAGAATAAAATGATAACATAAGCGTACTAGTTCATTGCATTTGTAACCTATAATGACAATGCACACCACGAACTTACAACTTGCATTAAATTCTTCAGAAAGCACTAGTTTGAACATGTTTCAAAATAATTTTAAATAAATTATAATTAATGTATGATAATCGTAATAGTACAAATTCTTTAAATAATATTATTGACTAACTCATTAAAAGAAAACTAAAATTTAAATTATCACAATTTAGTTATCATAAACATCTTATAATACGATCAAATTCTATTACAATTACATAAAGACTAAAACAAAAATACCAAATCGAAATTGTATAGAATAATATATACATAATTAATGCATATTAATTATATTGATTTATATGTTGACTCAAATAATGTCAACAATTGTATTACCAAAAAATAAGGAGACAAAAACGGAAACAGTTAAACAAACTAATTGCAACCGTGCAATTAATGATTAAATTAATTGCAACCGCCCATATAATTAGGATATTAACTGACACTCGCGGCTGTTGGTGAGTGAGACTGTTATAGGTCTCCTTCTTTAGGAATCATTATCTTGTTTCCCTTGAAACAATGTCTTGATCCTTTAAATGTTAATGAAACAATCCAATGAGGAATTAGTTCATTAGATGTTCCAAAGCAAATTCTTGCATCTCTTTGGTTGCAGGATCTATTATAGTGTTTCATGCCGATGGGGCAACAACTGTTATAGATCATAGGAGGATTGGTGAATGGTGAGTCCTTTTTGTTCTGAGCAGGTCTTAATGAGGCCTTCTTCCAGTCAGAAAGAATGCTGTCGTGCAGTGCCAAGGTGCATGGTATAGATGGAGTTTTGTCGTTGAAAATTGCTTGATTTCTGGTAATCCAGATCGACCAAATAGTACAACAAAAATTCTGAAGATCATGATGACTAATGTGCTGTTTGTTATTTTTCAAAGGATTAATCATATTTATAATAGTTTTAGTAATGTCATTTGATAAGTAGTTCAGATTAATTTCTTTTAAAGTCCATAATGTTGATGCAAAGGGACACGTAAGGAAGAGATGATCGCTAGTTTCCTCAATTGTATTGCAAAATATGCAATTAGTGGGTATTTGCTTATTTGTTTTTAGTTTCAGTAGATTTTTAGTGGTAAGTCTATTAAGAAGTAGCCTCCAAAGAAAGTATTTGATTTTTTGGGGGATTGGGAGTTTCCAAAGTTTATCCCATGTTTTGGTTGAATATTATTGCAGTTTTTGGGGGCATTGGGTTCGCAGGGTAATTTATTTTTAAGGTTTTTATATATCATTTTAGTGCTAAATTTGTCTTTAATTATTCCCAAAGAGTCAGCTTCTGGTTGTAATTTAATATTAATTATAAATCTGCATATATTTTTGGGGAAGAGATTACATAAAAGGGGATAATTCCATTTATTGTTATTAAGGATGAGTTCCGATACTTTAGTAATATGTGTTTGGATTTGGCAATCATTTTTGAAAAAGGTAGCAAGAGTGCTGGGATAAATTTCTGGGATCCAATGATCATCCCAAATATTTACCTGTTGTCCATTTTTAATTTTATAAATCATACTATCTTTAATACTTTGAATTCCTTGATAAAGACCTTTCCAAGTGGTAGATGAGTTGTGTTTGATTGTAGCTTTAAAAGTATTTAGATTCCAACATTAACAATTAATTCTCCGCTTCCCTCACTTTAATCCATGTTTGTCTATAAGTCAAATAAGATGAAACAAGTGCACATATATTGAATTAAGGCAAAAATAATATAACTTACAACCCAAATATGCTCTCAAAACATTAAACACTTATCACTGAGCCAAAAATCTGGGAGCTGAGGCTCGACTCATCTCCTGTACAATTCTAATTGGGTGTTAGGTTCTTGTATAAGAAGTTTACGATCATGGCATTTTGATGACTAAACTATAATTTGATGGTACTACTGAAAACTAGACAACAACAATATCACTATTTGGGACTAAACTATAATCTAATAACACTATTGAGGACCAATTCAACAATTTATTCATATAGTTCGTTAATTATATTTTTGGAAGAAAGCTCGCCTGAGCGGAGCCTAAGGCTCGTTTAGTGATGAGCCGAGCAAAAAATTCTTGAGCTCGGCTCGACTCGGCTTGTGTACAGCTCAATCCACAAATAATTCTTAGGCAGTAATGTATACCTAACAGGAACGAGATCAAACCTCTTTCCATAACTAAATCACAACCACGTATATCTGAGAAAATTAAGTTTACACAAATTCTTGATCATTCATTTATATGTTCACCTTATATCATCCATTTTCACAACCAACTATGTACACAAAAATGTCGATGAATTCGCCATGTTATTCTCTTATCACGCCTATTTATACAACACAATTATTATTGCTACCATCATCGATTCATAATATCTAACAATCAGCCATGGCAAAAAGTGGAATATGTATGTCAACAATAGCACTTTTTGCCATAGGTCTCTTTGTCATTCCCATTGCTTACTCCGACGATTTAACCCTTATTCCTGAAGACAAGGCTCAGGTTGCATCATGGTTCGAGCAGAACGTCGCACCACTGTCGTCTAGGAAGGGGACGATAGACCCCATACTGGAGGCCGCAGAAGCCGATGTGAAAGTTATAAACTTGAAAAGCGATGGAAGCGGGGATTTCAAGAGCATTAATGCGGCAATTGAAAGCATTCCAATGGAGAATAAACAACGAGTGATATTATCTCTCGGTAGTGGCGTATACAAGGAGAAGGTCAAGATTGACAGGGCCAAGCCCTTTATAACATTCCAAGGTGACGCTAAGGACCTGCCAGTAATCGATTTTCATGGCACTGCTGCCGAATATGGCACGCACGATAGCGCTACTGTGATAATTGAGTCCAATTATTTCAATGCTGTTAATATCCAGTTTGTGGTAAGTTAAGGCAAAATTTTCAAAAGTTTAACCATTATCGCCTTTGAAGGATATTTAATATATTTTGGAAACAGAATTCTGCCCCTCGCCCAACAACAGGAGTAGGACAACAAGCAGTGGCAGTGAGGATAGCTGGAGACAAAGCATCATTTTACAATTGCAAATTTATTGGGTTCCAAGACACCCTTTGTGATTCCACAGGCAGACATTTCTACAAGGATTGCTATATTGAGGGAACCGTTGATTTCATCTTTGGAGATGGAAAATCTATCTACTTGGTAATAATACAACAATTCTTTTGTTATTAACTTTTATAATTATTGTGATATTAACGTGCTAGTCTTATTGTTTTTGTAATTGAAGAACACTGAGATGCATGTGATTCCCGGAGACGGAATGGCAATGATCACAGCCCAAGCAGGAGAAACCAGAGATGAAGACGAAGGTTTCTCAATGGTACATTGCACCATCACCGGTACAGGGCGTACCGCTACCTTAGGGAGGGCATGGTTGACATTTCCTAAGGTCACCTTCTCCTTCACTGAGATGAGTGATGCTATTAGCGAAGAAGGATGGTCTAACAATAGGGATGAGAGGAACAATGCGTAAGTCATCACCATGCATTGCATGAACTATTTTACTTCCTTTATTTTTTGTGCTAATTCTATCGTCACTATTTAAAGCTCAATTTGAATAACACATACAATGTATTTTGATTTTTGCAGCACTGTGATTTTCGGAGAATACAAGAACTCAGGTCCTGGATCGAATCCGGAAGGGCGAGCTAAATTTGCTAAGCAATTAACACAAGAAGAGGTCAAAAGTTTCATCAGTCTTGGTTATATTGCAGGTTCTTCATGGCTACTTCCTCCAGCCGCAACAGTACCTGTTCCAACCATATCATCAGTTGTCACAAAAGATACTCTCGCAGCTCCTGCTGCTTCTCCAACCACGATATAAATCATATTGGTCTTTTTCCTAATTTTTCGGAGTGAGCAATTTTGAATTTATAGGACGAAATTGAATGATCATAAATTATTGATGAGATGGTGTTGTAATTTGTATTACAATAACAATTCCTATAATAAATTCAATTAACTATTTTATTTGTCACTTTATTGTTAGTAGCTAAATAACATATTTCATTTAAAATGAAATTAACATACAAGCAAAAATAAACACTAGGTATATCAAACACTATAAATATTTATGTATTCCGAGTTCTGACACTTCTTCCGCATAACACCAACACATTGATTCTTAAAAAACCATTATAGATTTATAGCTAAACATCGAGTTTCACATTTATCCTTTTGACTGTAAGCCCATGTTCAAGAAGGAGAGGTCGAACAGAAGCAGTTTCGCCAAAAGTATTCACAAACTTGACAACATGTTTTGAGTGTTGTGGGTCGCCTCCAGGGCGTGTCAAGTAATATAGTAAAAAAATAAGAGTAGCGTCTCACAAATTTCAATTTACTAAGGTTTGTTTCATTCTATATTTTTGAAATATCAAAATTTTTATAACTTTTACGCATGTAAAATTAGAGATATTTTTGTTCTAAATTGTGTCTTGATGACCGTGAAAAGTCAAAACATCAAGTTAAAAAAAGACATGGAGTAAATCACAAGAGTATTCGTAAATATTAATTTTCTCTCTCTAGTAATACTAAATAACCTCGATTGGCCAATAAATAAATATATCTCTATGATAGTTTACAGTATTAAATCGGATGATGCATAAAAGTCTACAACTTTCACATTTCAATATTTATATCTCTATGGTCATTGAAACATTTGTTCTAACAATTTTTCCTAAGTGCTCTCCCTATCTCTAGATTTTAATCACTTATGCCAACAATTAAAAATCCACGTCAAAATATAAATTATAACAAATTCAAGGATAAACAAATCCCGTAGAAAATAAGTACTTCGAATTCAGCTACATCATGGCCATGACTAACGATAAGTTAGTTCATAATTGAAAGTAACAATAAGAAATAATAAATGTAACTAGGAAATATCACAAAAATAGTGGAGTGCTGAAGAGAATCTGTCTAGCTTTTTGTTGTAGTGTCGAAACTCCACTTTATGCATGGAAAAGAGTCTTATTTATAAATAATTTGAAACTCTCTAGTTGTTCTCTGGTAGGCTTTTGGACAGTGCTGGACCAACATTGATTGATCCATAAAAATCACATTGGACTCGTCAGGAACTCCATTATTCTTGGGTTAATGTTGGTCCACGTAATCAACTAAGGCGTGTTTGGGAATAAAAAAAAAACTAAGGCGTGTTTGTTAAATCTGAAAATTGAAATTTGACATGTTTGTTAAAACTGAATGTCTGAATCTGAAGTATGAAGTCTGACAACAAGTGACTGAATGTCTGAATCTGAATGATAACTGAATCTGAATGATAACTGAATCTGAATATTGAAAATATTTAAGTGTTTGATAACAGTTCATTGAAAAAAAGTCATTTATATAAATATTATAAACTAAATCATTAATAGTATAAATATCAATATTATAATTCATTAATTAAAAAAATTATAACAAAATAATTAATATCATCCAATCAATTGTAAGAATCAACAAACATACATAATATTTAAAATCCAGAAAATCAAATATAAGATTCATTAAAAATTAAACAGGTATACATAATAAAAAATTTGATAATTGATTATGTAATTGACTTCTAGATCCATATCTAATTTGTAGTAATTCTTCTCATTTTAGTGAAAAGTGACAATTGAATGAGAAAATGGTCAATTAAAAATAAAATTACTGTTTTTGACTACCCCCTTCTATCCTTCTTCATCGCGCATCAGCAGTCTTGTGGCCTCCAAGGGATCTAATTACATGAATTAATGCTTAATGATGAACACGCACAAACGTTTTCAATGGATTGATTTTTATTAAACTTCAGGTAGTATTCATCCAATATTTTAAGTTATTGTTTTTTATTTTCTAAATGTGTGATAAAAAAATACGTGTGAAAAAATAGAGAAATAGTAAAAATACAAATTGAATTGAAAAAATAAAATTATTTGTTTATTGAGAAAAATTCTTCAACAATGGAAGTTATTAGTAATTTGGAAAAAAGGTTGAAGAAGGGAAACGTGATTTTTAAGGCTAGGATTGGACAAAGTGGAGGTTTTTTGAAGAATAGTAGAATTAAGTCATTAAGAGGATAAAAATAAGTAGTAAATTTTGACTTAAAATTTTGTCAAGGATTTCATTCAGATATGATTTTGTTCAACACTTAATTTTTTCTATTAACAAACAAACTTAATTAAATAAGTACTAAATTAATTAATTTTAAGTACTTAATGTGTTTAATAAACAGGCACTAGGTGGCTAATGTACTGAATATCTGAATCAGAATGATAACTGAATATGAATGCTGAAAATATTTAAGTGTTTGTCAAAGTGACTTAAAATTATGCTATATTGACAAATTTTCCCTTACCATACTTCCTTTATATATCTGAATTACTAAATAAGTCATTTGTATAAAGATTATAAACTACATTATTAATCATATAAATATAATATTATAATTCATTAATTAATAAAATTATAACAAAATAATTGATGTCATTCTGTAAATTATAAAAATCGAACGAACATACATAATATCAAAATTCAAAAAATTAAATATAAGATTCAATAGAAATTAGACGAGCATACCTAATAAGAAAAATTCTATAATTGCTTATGCAATTAACTTCCAATTCCAAATTGATTAGCGATTTGATCATGTAGATTAACCATATAAATTTGATCAGTACATCTTATATTGAACTGATGTTGATCGTTAGAAGACTCTCCACTGTCTCCTTGTAAGTTCTGACATGTTGTGTTGTCATCATCAAATTGTTCAAAGAAATAATCTACATTATCCACTCAGCTATTAAAGTTGTGCATAGACACACAAGCTATCACGATATCTTTTTGTTTTGAAATGGATAAGATGGATTCCTTGTGAGAATTGAAAACCGACATTTAAGAACTCCAAAAGCATGTTCAATGACATTTCTCAACTTCGCATGTGCTCTGTTGAATAGTTCTTCTCTTGTTCGTGGACGGTTATTATTGAAAATCAGGCAACCAATAACGCACACTGCGATATGTAGCCATGAAACCACGAGTATATGTGTATTCTGTATGACACAAATAATACTTATCTAGCATATTAAATATAAAAGGTAAATATAAAAGAGTAAATTACCACTAAAATATTTTGAATAAGTTGCGGTAACGAACCGAGAGGTGGTATATATATGAAAATTACTTCTTGGATCTTAAATTGTTTATGTTAACACTCGAGAATCATGTGCAATCCCTTCTCATCCAGCCACCACAAAAGTAAAAATCATATCAAAATCACATACACCAAGCACATTTTAATAACATTCTCCTTTTCCTCTCTCCCTAAATAGTGTTTGCTCATTACGAGATATAGCAGCCTTCACAAGAGTCACATATAATGGCAGGCACTAGTAAAAATTTCTCTAAGCCGCTGATGAGATCGGTTGTGATAGGCGAATGAATCACTATTAGCAGGAACAATCATCTCTTTTTTAAAGAAAAATTATAACATTAAGAATTTCATAAAATATTTATGTATGGTATGGGTTGAATGCTAAATCGTCGTTTCAAGGCACGATTACTTTACTTTTGGCTGAAAGTATACAAAAACATAGCAATATTTTCTTAGGGGTGTGGAGGAAAACCGGAACATGAACTAAACCTAAACTAACAGATTTTTTTCAATCACCCATTTCGGTTCCGCCTTTGAGTTAACCGAACCGATGCGATTCGGCTTATGAGAGAACCGATAAATACTGAACCGATAGACTAATTTTATGTAGAAATATTAAGCTTAGTAACGGATAATTGAGGAAAGGATTTAACATTATTCATTATAAATATGATATAATTATAGATAAGTAAATATGTTTTAAGCTAAGAGTAAATGGATACATATATATTTAAACAGTGGAACAGTGTGACGAATGCGTATACGGATTTCGAAATTCGTTTTAAAATGAGCTCGTTAAACTTATATAGAGTAGATATATTTCGGAACTTAATTATGATTCATTGTTAATATAAAATAATACTAATCACATTTAGATTTGAGTTAAAAAATAATAATAATATTAATTAGGAAAGAAAGCCAAATTTCAAAGCCAAAAGTGAGCTCAAATTAGGTCTAGAACCGGAACCGACCTGGAACGGATATGAACCAAACCGATTTCAGTTCCATCTGCCATAGAACCTGCTAGTTCGATTTTTTTTGGTCCAAAATCAAACCGAACGATGCACATGCATATTTATTATTCAACCGATAAGTAACGACCACCTTGCAACAAATTCTTTTCTTGAAAATACTTACACATGCACAAGAATGGTCTCAAATGCATGGTAAGCATTTCACGACAATAATGAATAGGATTTCCATGTAAGATATCATCATTTATATACTTACGTCTAGTAAGAGAGACATTAACAGTATCAGGTCGTCTTCCATTCCGCCTTAATCATTTTGTTTCAATATTAAAAATTATATTATGAACTTCAATAATTCCTTTTGATTTTGATTCAACATACTACATAAAACAAAGATATTCATATTAGTTACATTAAAAAGTAAACAATATTCTAGTATACATTTAAACAAACAATATTTGTTAGCCTACATGACAACTTTAGGGGTGAATAAGGTTGAAGAGTTCGACGACCGATTTTTGATTTTTAAAACTTTAAAATAAGTTTCATTAAAAAGATACTTTAGCAATTTTTTAAACAAATGGGGAATGGAATAAAATATATCTAAACTCCCCTTTTAATAATTGATTGGTTTCAAATATATGTAAAACACAAAGCTCTCATAAGTTAAACAATTATCAACATAAGCTTATATATTATACCTAGCAACGGTTTGAGGACCAAACTACAACAAATTCGATAATATCGGCGACTAAACTGCAATCGTCAACTATTGGGGACTAAAGTGCAACCCGGACCCACTATCGGAGACCATTCCTGCAATTAGGTCCAGTTTTAACCATAAGATAACATTATCATATTTAAAAGAACAAATTACATTAATATTAAAAGTATAAAAGAAAGAAAAAATGTGTGAGAAAATAGAGAATTATAGTAAAAATATAAATTGAATAAAGAAAATAAAATTATTACTTTCCTCACCAATGGAAGTTGATAATTTGGAAAAGTTGAGCAAGACACACGTGATTTTTAGTGTTAGAATTGGACAAACTGAGTTTCTTATAGAATTGTGGCATTAAGTCATTAAGACTTAAAATTATGTTAAGGATTTCATATGTAATTCTAATATTCAAATAATTATGTCTAGTATTGAATGCTTCAACTTCTTCGAAAGCTGAAATAACTATGTCTAGTATTGGATGATTTAACTTGTTCGCTGACATGCTAAAGGCATCCACTAACTAAAGTCTTTCAAATACATTTGGTTTAATTTAAAGTACATTACATAGTACAATAATCATGT
Organism: Echium plantagineum; assembly: GCA_003412495.2. Classification (NCBI taxonomy): domain Eukaryota; kingdom Viridiplantae; phylum Streptophyta; class Magnoliopsida; order Boraginales; family Boraginaceae; genus Echium; species Echium plantagineum. The sequence goes on along the minus strand of CM016563.1, from coordinate 13,870,521 downwards.
AATATAGGTACAAAAACAATTTGTTTGTGAACGCGATCTTACAAGAAGGTCATGTGATTTGCATAAACCACTGATTATCACAATTGTAAGCATGCAAATAGAATAAAGGCTATGCAGATTCAATTGATGAATAATAGCGATCCTTAAGAAAAGTTGGAAATCTCGTTCTAATGAAATTGTTATAGAATAAAAATTTAATAGGAACAAACAGAATTTTTGTAAAGAAAAAAATGTTTAGTGGGAGTGACATTGCATTCACAGTTACATATGTAGTTAACATAATGATCATGAGGATATGATGTCCAACCTTGTAATAACAAGTTGTAGAAACATACCAGCAGTCAGCAGACTTGTAATAATTTCACAGAACATGACATGCAATTCGAGTTTAATGAGGATTCCACTCTTCAAAGTGATCGACAGTTGTGAGCTAGATGATTTATATTAAGACATAAGATATCTCACTTTATCATAACAATGTACATATATTTAAATATATATATATATATGATTCTTATGCAGTATTGATTTGATGTATGGAACGAGATCAGACCTCTTTCCATAACTAAATTACAACCGTGTATATTTTTAAAAAATTAAGTTTACACAATTCTTGATCATTCATTTATATGTTCACCTTATATCATCCATTTTCACAACCAACCATATACACAAAAATGTCGATGAATTCGCCATCTTGTTCTCTTATCACGCCTATTTATACAACCCAATTATTATTGCTACCATCATCGGTTCATAACTAACAATCAGCCATGGCAAAAAGTGGAATATGCATGTCAGCAGTAGCACTTTTTGCCATGGGTCTCTTTGTCATTCCCATTGCGTACTCCGACGATTTAACCCCCATTCCTGAAGACAAGGCTCAGGTTGCATCATGGTTCGAGCAGAACGTCGCACCACTGTCGGCTAGGAAGGGGACCATAGACCCCATACTGGAGGCCGCAGAAGCCGATGTGAGAGTTATTAACTTGAAAAGCGATGGAAGCGGGGATTTCAAGAGCATTAATGCGGCAATTGAAAGCATTCCAATGGAGAATAAGCAACGAGTGATATTATCTCTAGGTAGCGGCGTATACAAGGAGAAGATCAAGATTGAAAGGGCCAAGCCCTTTATAACATTCCAAGGTGACGCTAAGGACATGCCAGTAATCGATTTTCATGGCACTGCTGCCGAATATGGCACGCACGATAGCGCTACTGTGATCGTCTTGTCCAATTATTTCAATGCTGTTAATATCCAGTTTGTGGTAAGTTAAGGCGAAATTTTCAAAAGTTTAATCATTATCGCCTTTGAAGGATATTTAATATATTTTGGAAACAGAATTCTGCGCCTCGCCCAACAACAGGAGTAGGACAACAAGCAGTGGCAGTGAGGATAGGTGGAGACAAAGCATCATTTTACAACTGCAAATTTATCGGGTTCCAAGACACCCTTTGTGATTCCACAGGCAGACATTTCTACAAGGATTGCTATATTGAGGGAACCGTTGATTTCATCTTTGGAGACGGAAAATCTATCTACTTGGTAATAATACAACAATTCTTTCTTATTAACTTTTATTATGATTGTGATCTTAACATGGTCGTCTTTTTTTTGTAATTGAAGAACACTGAGTTACATGTGATTTCCGGAGACAGTATGGCAATGATCACAGCCCAAGCAGGAGAAACCAAAGATGAAGACGAAGGTTTCTCAATGGTACATTGCACCATCACCGGTACAGGGCGTACCGCTACCTTAGGGAGGGCATGGTTGACATTTCCTAAGGTCACCTTCTCGTTCACTGAGATGAGTGATGCTATTACCGAAGAAGGATGGTCTAACAATAGGGACGAGAGGAACAACGCGTAAGTCATCACCATGCATTGCATGAACTATTTTACTTCCTTTATTTTTGTGCTAACTCCATCGCCACTATTTAAGCTCAATTTGAGTAACACATACAATGTATTTTGATTTTTGCAGCACTGTGATTTTCGGAGAATACAAAAACACGGGTCCTGGATCGAATCCGGAAGGGCGAGCTAAATTTGCTAAGCAATTAACACAAGAAGAGGTCAAAACTTTCATCAGTCTTGGTTATATTGCAGGTTCTTCGTGGCTACTTCCTCCAACTGCAGCAGTACCAGTTCCAACCATACCATCAGTTGCCCCAAAAAATAGTGCTCCTGCTCCTTCTCCAACCATACCATCCGTTGCCCCAACATATACTGCTCCTGCTGCTTCTCCAACCGTAGCAGTGGCCACAAAAGATATTCTTGCTGCTTCTCCAACCATAGCAGTTGTCACAAAAGATACTCCTGCGGCTCCCGCTGCTTCTCCAACCACAATATAAATCGTATTGGTTTCTTTCCTAATTTTTCGGAGTGAGCAATTTTGAATTTATAGGACGAAATTCAATGATCATAAATTATTGATGAGTTGGTGTTGTAATTAGTACTACAATAACAATTTTTTTAAGAAATTCAATTAACTTATTTATCACTTTCTTGTTAGTAGCTAAATAATATACTTCATTTAAAATATATAAACATGCAAAAATAAACACTAGGTATATCGAACACTATAAATATTTATGAATTCCGAGTTCTGACACTATTTCCCCATAACACCAACACATTGATTCTTAAAAAACCATTATACATTTATAGCTAAACAATGAGTTTCACATTTATCATGTTGACTATAAGCTCATGTTTAATGAAGGAGAGGTCGAAGAGAAGCAGTTTCGCCAAAAGTATTCACCAACTTGATAATGTATTATCAGAGGTAAAAAAAAATCGAAAAAATAATATAATTTCATTCGATATTTTCAAATTTAGACTAAAATGACTCATTTGTAAACTAAACATTTTTATCGTATGAATCAATCAAAATTAAGCATTTTCATAGTTACGTTAACTTTAGTTAAGAGAGAAAATTAAATTAAAACGTTTAACAAATGTTTTATTAATGTTTCTCTGCTATATATAGTCAAATTCCTATAATAATAATACTTCATCCGTCCCATTATCTAAGAATTTGTTAGGGTTAATGTGCGACTAGCCCATAAGGCCGTAGCCATTATTAGTATTAGTGATCATTGACTATTTAACATTAGTGACCATTCACTATATAGCATTAGTGACCATTGACTATATAGCATTAGTGACCATTATTAGCATTAGTGACAATTATTAGCGTTGACTATATTAGCCCGTAGTGGCAGGCATCTTCCTGTATAAATATGTATCAATGTTCAACAATACAATAATCTATTCCACAATATTCTTACAAAACCATATCCCAAAAATAGAAATGTCATTTTAAGTATCTATTTTACCCAATTAAGTAAGAAAAGTTGGAAGGAAAACTAAAGTTGTGACAAGAGTTTAAATTTTCCTTAAACTTTATGCAAAAGTAAATGAGTATTAGATAAAAGGATGGTTAACAAATAAGTGTTACAAGGTTCGAACCTTGGCAAAAGTAAAGAGCATGAAAGTGACAAAACAAATAAGTGTTACAAGGTTCGAACCTTGGCAAAACTACATTACTAGGTACTGCCCCTTTTCTACTACCAACTACACTATCAACATCTTTGTTTAGTGTATGCATATTGATCTCTGATAATACATTAGTACTAAGTATTTTTTAAAAAGAAAAATTTGGTGGTGCAATTGCATCAGTAAGTCTAGCATAGGTTCGCCTATGGTGTCAAATAATATAGTAGTATAATAAGAGTATCGTCTCACAAATTTTAATTCATTAAATACTAGTCTTTTTTTTAAGTATTTTTAATTAATTAAAACAATAATTGATTATATAAATTAACTAAATTACTAAATAAACTAAATAACAACTCATACAAAATAGTAAAATAACAAATAACTAGTATAATGCATAAGCTAGCTAATCAGGGCACATAAATTTATCGGAACATCCTATTAATTAACTCTGAAATAATTTATCAACTTATATATCACAAGAGTATTGTAAAATATTAATTTTCTCTATTGATACTAACATCGATTAGCCTATAAGTAACGTAAAAAGTTATGGTCCTCCTAAGAGTTGTTCTCCTAAGAATTCTCTAAAGGATCTCTATGCAATTTATACAAAACTTAGATATCAAATATAAAATTTCAAAACCTTAAGGACCTTTCTATAAAACTATATATACTACTTCTTAAAACAACCTATTAAATTTTCTCTCACTTTAAATTCAAACCCATGCATCACCATGGAAATTCTCTCACCCAATTTCTCTGGTCATCTTAATCCAGCTTTGATTCGTCCAAATCGTTCTGGCTCAATTCTAACGGGTATGTATTTTGTTAGATTAATTTCTTGCAAAGGAAAATCCGTTCTTGCTCATGATTGATTACTTAATTTTGTGATTTTTGTACTAATTAGGCCATTTTTATGATTTTTTTTACTTAATCCGATCAGCTTTCTCTCGTTGAAATTCGTTGATCAGCTCTTCTCTTCGTCCAAATTCGTCCAAATGAGGTATGTATATTTTTTAGCTTATTTGATTTATATATATATATATTGTTTCGATTAAGTAATGTAATTTTTTTGACTAATTAGGTCATTTTTTCTAATTTTTTACTCAATCGATCAGTTCTCTTTCGTCGAAATTGGTTGATCATCTCTTCTCCTCGTTCAAATTCTGTCCAAATTAGGTATGTATCTACATTAGCTTATTTGATTTATTTATATTTTGTTTCACTTAAGTAATGTAATCTTTCTTGATCAAGTAATTGTGTTTCGTGTGATTGATTATGTATGCTAGATTAAGCTTTTAAGGATTCTGGTCATTTAAATTATCAATGTATCGATGCTAATTGTTTAGTTGTATACTGTGATGGTGTCAAACAAGCTGAAGAACTTAACTGCATATTTTTATTATTAAAAGAAGCGGGAATTATGGGTGACTTCAGTAGTTTAATACAAATCAGAAAACAGGAACAGGAACCATCTTTGGTTGCGATAAATATCATTCATGAATGTAAGAAGATGGGTTGGGAGTGTAGACAAAATGTTTTCATAAGGGTGGATTGTCCAAAGTCTTACATAGTAATTTTTGACAAATTTGGCTTGGGATTTGCCAAAAGTCACAGGATGCTGTTTAGTATGTGGCATTCTTGTTCGATAAAATAAAATACTAATATCTATTGCATTAACTAGTTGGACATTACAAGTTGTATACTCAATTTAGTAGTGGTTTTGAGAACATTTTGTTTGTTAGATTCTCAAATTTTACAGCATGATTGAGTATGTTTTTTTATTATGTTTGTTAGTCTCCATGATTGCTTTTTCTAGTCAACATATTCTTCAATCAATTGAGGAAACAATACGAAATTGGTTAAATTGTTGCAGATTAACTAGTTGGACATTACAAGTTTGTGTACTCAGCTTAGTACCGGTTTTGAGAGCATTATTATGTTTTTTTTTTTTTGTAAATTAGCGATAGATGTGAGTTTCGAACTCAGGATCTTTTTGGTCACTAGCAAGAGCCTTTTCCACTATGCTATTCGATTAACTCGAGAACATTATGTTCTTAAGTTCTCAATTTACTAGTGTATTTGAGAATATTATGTTGTCTGGATTCAGAGGTAATTGCTGAAATAGTCCCAGTAAGTGGGTGTCCGTTGCACTTTGGTCCCTGTAAGTGGGATCGATGCGCAAATGGTCCCTGATAGTGTGTCACGGGTGCGGAAATGGTCCCCATTTTAACGGATCCGTTAGTTTTTGACGTTTTTGATATTTTTTAGTTCATTTTTGGGGCGATTTCATAATTTTGAAGAGTTTTGGGCATTCTGGGTCGTCTTGTAGTTCGAAACTTTAAACGGCCATAACTTTGCGCTCGGGTGTCCGATTGGGATGAATTTTATATCGATTTCATGTATTTTTTCGAGACGAATCCAATGGCAGATAAGAAAAGGTGGTCTGGGTCATACAATACATGAAATCAGTATAAAATTCATCCCAATCGGACACCCTAGCGCAAAGTTATAGCCGTTTGAAGTTTCAAACTACAACACGACCCAGGATGCCCAAAACTCTTCAAAATCATGAAATCACCCCAGAATGACCTTAAAAATATCAAAAACGTTAAAATCTAACGGATCCGTTAAAATAAGGACCATTTCCGCACCAGTTACACACTATCAGGGACCATTTGCGCATCGGTCCCACTTACAGGGACCAAAGTGCAACGGACACCCACTTACTGGGACCATTTCAGCAATTACCTCTCTGGATTCACAACATTTTATGCGACAATTGAGTATGTGTTTTTGGTGCATGAGAGATTATTTACGTCATCATGAGAGAGAAAATTGCCGGTTTGGTCCCACTAAATATGTGCAAGTTGCACTTTGGTCCCACTTAATGGTCGGGCTTCTAATATGGTCCCAGTAATTGTTATATTTGGTGCACTTTAGTCCCTTGACGTTAAAAGTTGACGGAAAATTGTAACTTTGGGCCAAAATTGAAGTTTTAGCATGAATTCAAGGTCAAAACGCAAATTGGATACCATGTAAGTCTTGTATAATTTTTTTGGTGCACTTTAGTCCCCGAAATTAATTTTTTTTTTTAGATTTCTTTTCGATTTTTTGGTTCGATTTTTTTTTTCGATTTCTTTTGGATTTTTTTTATTTTTTCTATTTCTTTCCGATTCCTTTTTTTTTAGTTTCTTTTCGATTTTTTCCTAGTAAAAATGGTTTGATTCTTTGGTTTTGATAATTGTTTTGGCAAAAAATGTTCGATTTTGGTAGTTGTTTCGCAAAAAATTTTGGTTTTGGTAGTTGTTTCAATTTTTTCCGATTGTATTCTCTATTTGTTTTTGGAGTTTTTTTTGATTCCTTTTAGTTTTTTCATTTCATTTCGATTATTTTCCTAGAAAAAATGGTTCGATTTTTCGGTTTCGTTTTTTTTAGCAAAAATGTTCGATTTTTGACTTTTTTTCGAAACTACTACCAAATCAAAACTTTTTTGCGAAACAACTACCAAAATCGAACATTTAGCCAAAACAATTATCAAAACCGAATATTTTTGTCAAAAAAGTACGAAACCGAATAATCGAACCATTTTTATTTCGAAAAGGAATCAAAAAAAGAAAATGAATCGGAAAAAAATCGAGAATAGAATTGAAAAATGTAAAAGAAATCGGAAAAATATAAACAACTTTACTAGGATAGAATATCAAAAAGAAATCAAAAAAAGAAAAGGAATAGGAAAAAAAATCCAAAAAAAAAATCCAAAAGAAATTGAGAAAACTATCGAAAAATAGAAAAGAAACTGGAAAAATTTAAACAACTACCAAAATCAAAACTTTTGGCGAAACAATTACCAAAATCGAACAATTTTTGCCAAAACAATTATCAAAACCGAACACTTTTGTCAAAAAGGTACGAAGCCAAAAATCGAACCATTTTTGCTAGGAGAAAAAAATCAAAAAGTTATAAAAAAACGGAATCGAAAAAAAAAATCAAAAAGAAATTGAATTAAAAACAGAATAATAAAAAGCTAAAAGAATCGAAGAAAAAAAAGAAAAGAAATAGGAAACAAATTAATTATGGGGACTAAAGTGCACCCAAAAAAAAAATTATAAAAGACTACATCCTATCCAATTTGCGTTTTGACCTTGAATTTATGCTAAAATTTCAATTTTGGCCCAAAGTTATCATTTTCCGTCAACTTTTAACGTCGAGGGACTAAAGTGCACCAAATATAACAATTACTGGGACCATATTCGCAGCGTGACCATTAAGGGGGACCAAAGTGCAACTTGCACATATTTACTGGGACCAAACCGGCAATTTTCTCTCATGGAGACAAGCATGAATGGTTCCTATCAGGCTCTGTTGTTGTCCATGGAGTCCACATCTTATGACCAATGCAAACCAGAAGATAAATCATCATGGGAGAACGCACGAATCAAATTAGTTTACTAACTTACATTTCATACAATATAAAATTAAGTGTTTCTTGTTACGATGTCTTCTCCGTTTAACAGATTACAGTTGAGGAGGTTATTGTTTCGTCTTCTTAAATTTTAATACTTCATTGATGATATTTTGTGTTTGATATATGTGTTTGATTGGATCCAAGAGATAAGTGATACTGCTACATTGTTTTTATGGATAATGGATAATGTCATTCTTTACAACTTAATTAATCCTCAATTTTGAGTTAATTGAATAGTGTAGTAGAAAAAGCTCTTGCTAGTGACTAAAAGGTCCTAGGTTCGAAATTCACATTATCGCTAATTTGTAAAAAAAAAAAATTAATCCTCAATTTTGGATCATATGTTAACATTTTTTCGTTTTCTCCTTTTATAACAACAAATTATTTGAATTATAATTTCAACTACAAAAAAATTTATTACAAAAGAGATTAAAATAGTCTTCCCAAAATAGGTTATGGAATCCCTTATACAAAATTATAATCCTACCCCCTACTAATCTAACATTACGATTACATATCCGTATACCCTTGCCCTTTTACCCTAACCGCCATATTAATCTAACCTCGTCGATGTACCTTTTCACAGGTTTTAGAAATTCGGTTTGGGGTTGATCTTTCCCTAAATGGGTTCACCTTTCCCAACATAGGTTATGGAATCTACTACATAAATAATTTTCAACCCTGACCCAAATTAATCTAACCCCTATCGATGTACCTTTTCACAGACTTTAGGAATTCGGTTTGGGGTTGATCTTTTCCCGTATAGGTTCACCTTTCCAACATAGGTTATAAAATCTACTACATACAAAACTGTTACCCTACCCCCTACTAATCTAATGTAGCGATTACATATCCGTGTTAGGGTTTAGTGTATGGACCCTAAACCCTTGCAATTTTACCCTAAACCCTAACCCCCTTATTAATCTAACCCCATCGATGTACCTTTTCACAGACTTTAGAAATTCGGTGTGGGGGTTGATCTTTCCCCATATGGTTCACCTTTCCCAACATAGGTTATAGAATCTACTACATACATAATTGTAAACCCTAACCCCTTGTTAATCTAACCCCTATCGATGTACTTTTTCACAAACTTTAGGAATTCGATTTAGGTTTGATCTTTCCCCATATGGGTTCACCGTTTCCAATATAGGTTATAGAATCTACTACATACAAAATTGTAAACCCTAACCCCCTTATTAATTTAATCCCTATCGATGTACTTGGTGTTTCATATATGTAGATTCTCAAATAAAATAATGTTCTGTAAATACTATGTTTGTTAGATTCGCAAATCTAATATTGAGTTTGAGAATACTCCTAAAAAATCTAAATTAAAGATGGCAAAATTATATTCAATTTCTATACATACACGTGCAAAGATGTAGAACGGAACATGTAGTGGAGATGCAAAGATGTAGAACGAGAACATATAGTGGAGATGCAAAGATGTAATGTAGATTATTAAATTCGATATTGTGTTGCGAACATTCGCTTCTGGTGTAAGTAGATCAAACGTCGGCGTACCATTAGGATGCTTATCTTTTTTATTCCTCTTCACCATGATGAATTAGCTGAAACATAAAAAAGCAAATTGTATCCATTATTTTCTTATTTTTAAAACATAGAAGCAAATAACAATGGTGATATTGAGGTACAAACACAGTATTGAATAACGTGATGAATAAAAATAAATTATTGTAGATACTCAAATTCAATATTATGTTGTGAATACTAAGGTCAACAAATTCTCAAATCTAAAAGAAAAATGAGAATACTCTAAATATTCATGTAGTTAACCTTGTAAACTATTGTAGATTCTCAAATTCAATATTGTGTTGCGAATAGTAAGGTTAAAAGATTCTCAATCTAAAAGAAACTTGAGAATACTCCTAAAATTCATATATTTAACCTTGTAAATTATTGTAGATTCTTAAATTCAGTATTGTGTTCCGAATACTAAGGTCAACAGATTCTCAAATCTAAAAGAAAATTGAGACTACTCAAAAAATTCAAATAGTTAACCTTGTATAGCGCGCTTTGTCAAGTCAAGCACATTCTCTATACAGCGAACAAAGTGTACTTCATTACAATTCAATCACACCTCTACAAGGACAACAACTCAAACTACAATTCACATACACATACAATGCATATAATGATAAAGAAATATGATATGAGACCATAATTGTTACCCCTACATAATATTGGGCACATAGTAATCGATAAGTTTACACAAAATTTTTGTCAAAAAAGTTGAGAACTGTATAAAATTGTATGCACCAACAACTCATCTCACTTGAACTACATACATTAAGACTTAGATAAGGCTAAAAAATAAAATAGATGCGAAAATAAACTTTAGTATTGTGACGACAAATATATTCCCTTCATTCTATAAATATTGTTGATTTTAGTTTTTGTTCTCTAAGAAACTCGAAAAACCTAAGGATTCTCGCTCACAAGAAACAAGCACTAATGGCACCAAAAATGTTCTCATTCTATTCCACAGCAGACACCTTCTCATTTCCGAAGATTTTCATTCGTCCTCTTGCAAAAAAAGGAATTCCAAAATTTTATATTAGTATTTCTAATGATGAATTCCCTATTTGGAAAATTATTATGTATCACAAAGAGACCCGCATTACTATCTGTGGAGGTCACATTTATAAGAATAAAGAACATGACGAAAGAGGTGTATGACTTATGGTACCAAACCTTTTTTGGTACTAGTAATACTAAATGGCAATTTAGACATTTGCCACTCCAATTAATATTAAGTTCCTTTTTTGTATTACAATATTAAAAGGTAATCTAGCTCATAAATTACAAATAATAACCCAAACATCACATACACATCAGATTTTGAAAACGTAGCAACATCATCAGACCAACAAATTTCCACAAATTAAGGAGTTTAAATTAGATTCAGTTACATCAAAATTTGAAGAAAGAAAAATATAAATAAGTGATGCTCATTAGTCAAGCAACGTAAGTGAAGGTCTTGAGATAAAAAAAAATGGTGAACAATTTCAAGAAGGTCAAATTTGAATTTTTAAATACTATAATTGATACTAATTTTCTAGAAATAGTTTTGGCTAATTTGTTGAAAATTGGTAAAAAGGACTTGATTTGAAACTTGTGAATCTTTATTTTGTGATTTTATTTGGCTTGAGATTTTCCTAACGAATTATATTAAAGGCTAATTTTATTAAAATATAAGATTAAGTAATTACAAGAATGAATTAATAAACATAAGATGCTAGTGACGAATAAGTTAACAACATGGTGTGAAAATGAGATGTATAAATGACAATAGTTAATAATTTTTATTGATGAGGTTCTATCTTAAAATTTAATTGCATTTCATTTATGAACAACCATTATTTGTGAATTAAACTGAAAATATAATGATATGCTTGCAAATATGATTAATCATCATTAGACAACGATGTGCAATTAACCATCATTATACACTCATGTGGCAAATTAATATTACACATAAAAATATATTTACATGACGGATTAATATTAGCCATGAAAATAGATTTATGTGGCAAATTGACAATATGTACGTGACGAATTAATATTAGCCATGAAAACAGATTGATGTGGCAAATTAATATTATACATAAAAATATATTTACATGACGAATTAATATTAGCCATGAAAACAGATTTATGTGGCAAATTGACAATATGTACGTGATGAATTAATATTAGCCATGAAAACATATTGATGTGGCAAATTAATATTACACATAAAAATATATTTACGTGACGAATTAATATTATGTGATACCCGGCCCAGAGTGGGCGTTGTTGTGATATGTTTGATATGATTTGATTAATACTACTCATACCATCAAGATGCATCTTCTTTTCGGTAGCCCAACCCAGAAGAACTCTAAAGTTAAGCGTGCTTGACTTGGGGTAATTCTAGGATGGGTGACCCACTGGGAAGTGTCCCGGTGAGCACGTGAGTGAGGACAAAACGTGCTGGAGAGACCCGTGATGGTTTGTGAGGCCAGTCTATCAGATCAAATAACGTTCCGACCCGGTGTTGTGGGGGCGGGGCGTTACAAATGGTATCAGAGCCGAGCCATCTGGAATTGTGATAGGTAGAGTCTCACACGGATGGTACGGTCCTGGATGTGGATGTGTGTGTGGCTCAACGAGGACGTTGAGTGTTTAAGTGGGGGAGATTGTGATACCCGGCCCAGAGTGGGCGTTGTTGTGATATGTTTGATATGATTTGATTAATACTACTCATACCATCAAGATGCATCTTCTTTTCGGTAGCCCAACTTTGAAGAACTCCAAGGTTAAGCGTGCTTGACCTGGGGCAATTCTAGGATGGGTGACCCACTGGGAAGTGTCCTAGTGAGCACGTGAGTGAGGACAAAACGTGCTGGAAAGACCCGTGGTGGTTTGTGAGGTCAGTCAATCAAATCAAATAACGTTCCTACCCGGTGTTATGGGGCGGGGCGTTACATATTAGCCATAAAAACAGATCAATTTTCCACACTCATCTCTTAAAATTAATCGAGTATATTGAATAGCCTAGTGGAAAACGCTCTTGCTAGTGACTGAAATGTCGTGGGTTCAAAACTCACCTCGTCGCTAATTTACAAAAAAAAAAAAAAATCTCTTCTAATTGACTACGAGTTGTTTTCTTGTACAAATTTAGTGTTGTTATCAAGTTTAGGTTAAAGTATTAAATCTACTTAGGAAGCTAAAGATCGGCTTGTATGAGTTGTGCTAGATAGCCGGCATTTGGCTTTGAAAGTATATAAATAGCCTATAATATAGGAAGAATATATGGCAAATAATTAGATAATCAATAAGAGCTAAAAAATAGGTAACAAATTTGAATTTTTTGGTGAAATATTATATTACATTCAAGACAAAGTTGCCCTTTAATAATTATAACCATCAGATGTAAAAATTAACCAAAATCAATGAATTGATGGATGAGATTAATTTGATACCAAATATAAAAAAAAAGATTTGGTACTCTAAGTCCAAACTCACGAAAGAGGGACTAATGTGGGATGCCTCTTTATTTTGTTTTATGTTTTTATTTATGAATTCAATGATGACTGTAATCTTTTCGATCTTTTCAATATGTATTGGGCAAATAATTGCATCCTTTCATATTTGCATCCTTAGCTTCCAACAATATAATTGTGTTGGGCAAATTATTAGTACCATTTGGAACTAATAGTGATAATTATTTGCGATCTTTCCGATCTTTCTAATATGTGTTCGTTCATCATATTTGCATCCTTCCAACAAAATAATTGCATCCTTGCAAATAAATTTGGCCTGCTATCAAATGATTTCCTTCTACCAATTATTGATTTCCATTTACCAATTATTGCAATTTGGCCGGCTATCAAGTTCGGCCTTCAATGACGCAACCCTTATCAAGTTCGGCCTTCAATGACGCAACCCTTGCATACTATCATCATGTGGAATCGTCTTTCACCTATGAAATTGGGCTAGGGTAGGCGTAAGGGTGGGTATGATGAAGAAGAAAATGGTAGAGGTTGAAGAATGATTGAGGTTAGGTTAGTATATAATTAGGTTGAGTTAGTTTTAAGTATTGTTTGACTATTTTGTCTTTCATGTAAAATTTTAAAAACTGATGCATTCTAGAAAAATATGAAAAAGGAAAGTTTAGGTGCCAATTTTTCGTTCCAGGTGCCTACTTGTTATAAGAAGTTCACCAGGTGCCTATTTGAGATTATTCCAGAAGTTCAGGTGCCCAGATGAAAAAAGCCTATTTTAATTTTTTAAGTTAACACACAAATATAACTCTTCTAAAAGTACGCTATCGTGATTTGTAATATTATTGTACTCGTACTGTTTATTACAAAATTACCCTATGGTTACAAATGTATTAATTATGATTAATGTACCTTATGGTTAGTTAATGGTCTTGAATACTACTAATTTAATCATGAATCCATGATGACATTGAAAGTTACAAACCTTTTAATCACACGTGAGTTTACTATATATGTTGGCTTCCTCCAACTTTTAAAAGGAATGAAAATATATGTATATATATATATATATATATTATGTTTTGTGAGTTCTCTCTTAGGATGATTTTGAGGTGATAGTACACGCACTGGTGCAATTCGAAGTGAGGTTTTGAATGCTTCTAAGGCCACATTTGGAGGGCAAACACCTTACACGATCCTAAGCAGCAAAGGGAGTAAAGACGAAGTTGCTTTGAGGAAAGTGTGGTTAAAATGACTTGGTCCGGTTTATTTTAAATAAATTTTATGTTTAATACAAATATATTATTATCCTCACAAAAAATCTCATTTTAATTTATATTTTTTGATTAATTTTTTGTTTTACAACATATTTTATTTTATTTCTCCCAACAATGAATATGCTCACCAAATATATTATTTATCTACTAACAAAAAGTGATAAATAAAATAGTTAATTGTATTTATTATAAAAATTGTTATTGTAGTACAAATTACAACACCAACAATTTATGATCATTGAATTTCGTCCTATAAATTCAAAATTGCCTCACTCCGAAAAATTAGGAAAGAAACCAAAACAATTTATATTGTGGTTGGAGAAGCAGCAGCAGGAGTATCTTTTGTGGCAACTGCTACGGTTGGAGAAGCAGCAAAAATATCTTTTGTGGCAACTGCTACGGTTGGAGAAGCAGCAGGAGCAGTATATTTTGGGGCAACGGATGGTATGGTTGGAGAAGCAGCAGGAGCAGTATATTTTGGGGCAACGGATGGTATGGTTGGAGAAGGAGCAGGAGCACTATTTTTTGGGGCAACTGATGGTATGGTTGGAACTGGTACTGCTGCGGTTGGAGGAAGTAGCCACGAAGAACCTGCAATATAACCAAGACTGATGAAAGTTTTGACCTCTTCTTGTGTTAATTGCTTAGCAAATTTAGCTCGCCCTTCCGGATTCGATCCAGGACCCGTGTTTTTGTATTCTCCGAAAATCACAGTGCTGCAAAAATCAAAATACATTGTATGTGTTATTCAAATTGAGCTTAAATAGTGGCGATGGAGTTAGCACAAAAATAAAGGAAGTAAAATAGTTCATGCAATGCATGGTGATGACTTACGCGTTGTTCCTCTCGTCCCTATTGTTAGACCATCCTTCTTCGGTAATAGCATCACTCATCTCAGTGAACGAGAAGGTGACCTTAGGAAATGTCAACCATGCCCTCCCTAAGGTAGCGGTACGCCCTGTACCGGTGATGGTGCAATGTACCATTGAGAAACCTTCGTCTTCATCTTTGGTTTCTCCTGCTTGGGCTGTGATCATTGCCATACTGTCTCCGGAAATCACATGTAACTCAGTGTTCTTCAATTACAAAAAAAAAGACGACCATGTTAAGATCACAATCATAATAAAAGTTAATAAAAAAGAATTGTTGTATTATTACCAAGTAGATAGATTTTCCGTCTCCAAAGATGAAATCAACGGTTCCCTCAATATAGCAATCCTTGTAGAAATGTCTGCCTGTGGAATCACAAAGGGTGTCTTGGAACCCGATAAATTTGCAATTGTAAAATGATGCTTTGTCTCCACCTATCCTCACTGCCACTGCTTGTTGTCCTACTCCTGTTGTTGGGCGAGGTGCAGAATTCTGTTTCCAAAATATATTAAATATCCTTCAAAGGCGATAATGATTAAATTTTTGAAAATTTCGCCTTAACTTACCACAAACTGGATATTAACAGCATTGAAATAATTGGACAAGACGATGACAGTAGCGCTATCGTGCGTGCCATATTCGGCAGCAGTGCCATGAAAATCGATTACTGGCATGTCCTTAGCGTCACCTTGGAATGTTATAAAGGGCTTGGCCCTGTCAATCTTGATCTTCTCCTTGTATACGCCGCTACCTAGAGATAATATCACTCGTTGCTTATTCTCCATTGGAATGCTTTCAATTGCCGCATTAATGCTCTTGAAATCCCCGCTTCCATCGCTTTTCAAGTTAATAACTCTCACATCGGCTTCTGCGGCCTCCAGTATGGGGTCTATGGTCCCCTTCCTAGCCGACAGTGGTGCGACGTTCTGCTCGAACCATGATGCAACCTGAGCCTTATCTTCAGGAATGGGGGTTAAATCGTCGGAGTACGCAATGGGAATGACAAAGAGACCCATGGCAAAAAGTGCTACTGCTGACATGCATATTCCACTTTTTGCCATGGCTGATTGTTAGTTATGAACCAATGATGGTAGCAATAATAATTGTGTTGTATAAATAGGTGTGATAAGAGAATAACATGGCGAATTCATCGACATTTTTGTGTACATGGTTGGTTGTGAAAATGGATGATATAAGGTGAACATATAAATGAATGATCAAGAATTGTGTAAACTTAATTTTCTTAAATATACGTGGTTGTGATTTAGTTATGGAAAGAGGTTTGATCTCGTTCCCTATTAGGTATACTAGTCGTTTGTACACAGTCTAGCCTGTGGTAATTCATTCTTATTTACAATTATATTTTTGTATAATTTATTTATTATTATTAAAATTTTGTAACATATATAATAAAATATCAAAAAAATTGTATACAATTGAAAAAGAAATTTGAAGAAATATAAATGCATCGATATTAGATATAAAAAATACTATTAGTTAAAAATTACATGGTGGGAGTAATTAAAATATAAATAGAGGTTATTTTTAATATTAAGAAATGCTATTTTTTAATTGGTTAGAAAAGATCATGGGGCTTCAAATAAAATAACTAATTCCCCCCTTCCCACATTATATATGGTGTAGATATATGGTGTAGATATAAAATCAATACTGCCTAAGAATCTTATGTCTTAACATAAAAATAATGATTGTATTTATCTATTTACTTATGATAGTGTTTATTTCATTTTGTATTAAGATCAATTTACCTACAGTTCTCAATAACTTCGAATTGATTATTTATAATTTTTAATAAATTTTTGAACTTTGGATAATTTTATATAATTTGTGTTTATTTTTATTATCTTTTAAACTTTGAATAAGTTTTATTTTATAGTATATTTTCAAGTTAAATATTATTTTTAGAATTCATTGTTTTCTTATTTCTTGTTAATGATTACTTTTCATGATTAATAGATACTTTGACATAATTTATTTTAATTATTTTAACTATAATTTATTTTAATTATTTTAACTATAATTATTTTTATTAATTTTATTTTTCAACAATTACTATTTTCCCTTCTTTGATTACTTATGATTTTCCATAACTAATAATAGGTTCTTGATAATTATTTTCTTGAAAACAATACTTTTATATGTGAAATCTAACTATTACTTTTCTTTAGTATTTAAGATTAGTTTAAATATCTTAAATAACATGCGGTTTTGAATAATTTAACTATAATCATTTGCATAACTAATATTAGGTTCTAATTACAATGCACAAATTAATTATGAAGGTTTATTTGCTTTAAACTAATTCTAAATAATCTATTGTTAGTCATGAAAATTCATAACTAATCAGAGTAGAGAAAAATATAGTAATTGTTAAAAATATATAATTATAGTTAGAATAATTTAAGAATCCAAGAACCTATTAATCTTGAAAAGTAAAAATTAGTAATATATGATTAACAAAAATAAACAATTATATAAATAATATAATAAAAAAATGACTTACATGCAACAATAGGTGAAGAAAAGACTGAGAATAAATGGTTAAGATAGATTGACATGTGCGTGAAAAGCCGGATTGTCATGAGTGCAATGCCTTGCAAGGGTGGCCATCTTCAATAGAGAACAACGAAATAAGCAAAATGCACCTCTTAATTCCTACTTCTTAGGTTAGAATTAGTACTCACAATTTTCTTGGTAAACATCTAACTTTTACCTTGGTGATTGAATCAAGGGAATAGTCATCACCAAGCCCAACGTTTCACTAAAATTTGGTTGATTGAAAGCATCCTCAAACTGTAGCCAAGAAGGAAATATGATTGATAAATACCAAAAAATCAAGTGAACATAGTTAGGCGTGATCAATTGATAAGAAGATGGATATTCAGGCCAATTACAAATGTTTGAGCTCGATTTTGGAAAGCCAACAACAATTGTCTGAGATATATGCATTACTATATCCATCTCTTCATAATATACCCATCTTACTACTTCATAATATACCCATCTATTCATCTTCCCATTAATTAAAGGATATATACAATTTAAAAATTAAATTAATAGAAATATATGAATGGGGAGGGGTAAAATAGTCTTGACAAAAAATGAAAGAAACACCTAAGGGTGTTGGCACTTTTATAACTATTATAGATAATAGATTGTAGGTTTTAGATATGTACATTGTTATGACAAAGTGAGAAATCTTATGTCTTAACATAAATCATCTAGCTCACAATTGTAATTCTAAGTTTAATAAGGATTCCACTCTTCAAAGTGATCGACAATTGTGAGCTACATGATTTATGTTAAGACATAAGATTTCTCACTTTGTCAAAACAATATACAAATATTTAAAAATATATATGTGATTCTTAGGCAGTATTGATTTTATGTATACCTAACAGGGAACGAGATCAAACCTCTTTCCATAACTAAATCACAACCACGTATATTTTAAAAAAAAGTTTACACAATTCTTGATCATTCATTTATATGTTCACCTTATATCATCCATTTTCACAACCAACCATGTACACAAAAATGTCGATGAATTCGCCATGTTGTTCTCTTATCACGCCTATTTATACAACACAATTATTATTGCTACCATCATCGGTTCATAACTAACAATCAGCCATGGCAAAAAGTGGAATATGCATGTCAGCAGTAGCACTTTTTGCCATGGGTCTCTTTGTCATTCCCATTGCGTACTCCGACGATTTAACCCCCATTCCTGAAGACAAGGCTCAGGTTGCATCATGGTTCGAGCAGAACGTCGCACCACTGTCGGCTAGGAAGGGGACCATAGACCCCATACTGGAGGCCGCAGAAGCCGATGTGAGAGTTATTAACTTGAAAAGCGATGGAAGCGGGGATTTCAAGAGCATTAATGCGGCAATTGAAAGCATTCCAATGGAGAATAAGCAACGAGTGATATTATCTCTAGGTAGCGGCGTATACAAGGAGAAGATCAAGATTGACAGGGCCAAGCCCTTTATAACATTCCAAGGTGACGCTAAGGACATGCCAGTAATCGATTTTCATGGCACTGCTGCCGAATATGGCACGCACGATAGCGCTACTGTGATCGTCTTGTCCAATTATTTCAATGCTGTTAATATCCAGTTTGTGGTAAGTTAAGGCGAAATTTTCAAAAATTTAATCATTATCGCCTTTGAAGGATATTTAATATATTTTGGAAACAGAATTCTGCACCTCGCCCAACAACAGGAGTAGGACAACAAGCAGTGGCAGTGAGGATAGGTGGAGACAAAGCATCATTTTACAATTGCAAATTTATCGGGTTCCAAGACACCCTTTGTGATTCCACAGGCAGACATTTCTACAAGGATTGCTATATTGAGGGAACCGTTGATTTCATCTTTGGAGACGGAAAATCTATCTACTTGGTAATAATACAACAATTCTTTTTTATTAACTTTTATTATGATTGTGATCTTAACATGGTCGTCTTTTTTTTTGTAATTGAAGAACACTGAGTTACATGTGATTTCCGGAGACAGTATGGCAATGATCACAGCCCAAGCAGGAGAAACCAAAGATGAAGACGAAGGTTTCTCAATGGTACATTGCACCATCACCGGTACAGGGCGTACCGCTACCTTAGGGAGGGCATGGTTGACATTTCCTAAGGTCACCTTCTCGTTCACTGAGATGAGTGATGCTATTACCGAAGAAGGATGGTCTAACAATAGGGACGAGAGGAACAACGCGTAAGTCATCACCATGCATTGCATGAACTATTTTACTTCCTTTATTTTTGTGCTAACTCCATCGCCACTATTTAAGCTCAATTTGAATAACACATACAATGTATTTTGATTTTTGCAGCACTGTGATTTTCGGAGAATACAAAAACACGGGTCCTGGATCGAATCCGGAAGGGCGAGCTAAATTTGCTAAGCAATTAACACAAGAAGAGGTCAAAACTTTCATCAGTCTTGGTTATATTGCAGGTTCTTCGTGGCTACTTCCTCCAACCGCAGCAGTACCAGTTCCAACCATACCATCAGTTGCCCCAAAAAATAGTGCTCCTGCTCCTTCTCCAACCATACCATCCGTTGCCCCAAAATATACTGCTCCTGCTGCTTCTCCAACCATACCATCCGTTGCCCCAAAATATACTGCTCCTGCTGCTTCTCCAACCGTAGCAGTTGCCACAAAAGATATTTTTGCTGCTTCTCCAACCGTAGCAGTTGCCACAAAAGATACTCCTGCTGCTGCTTCTCCAACCACAATATAAATTGTTTTGGTTTCTTTCCTAATTTTTCGGAGTGAGGCAATTTTGAATTTATAGGACGAAATTCAATGATCATAAATTGTTGGTGTTGTAATTTGTACTACAATAACAATTTTTATAATAAATACAATTAACTATTTTATTTATCACTTTTTGTTAGTAGATAAATAATATATTTGGTGAGCATATTCATTGTTGGGAGAAATAAAATAAAATATGTTGTAAAACAAAAAATTAATCAAAAAATATAAATTAAAATGAGATTTTTTGTGAGGATAATAATATATTTGTATTAAACATAAAATTTATTTAAAATAAACATGTAAAATAAACCGGACCAAGTCATTTTAACCACACTTTCCTCAAAGCAACTTCGTCTTTACTCCCTTCGCTGCTTAGGATCGTGTAAGGTGTTTGCCCTCCAAATGTGGCCTTAGAAGCATTCAAAACCTCACTTCGAATTGCACCAGTGCGTGTACTATCACCTCAAAATCATCCTAAGAGAGAACTCACAAAACATAATATATATATATACATATATTTTCATTCCTTTTAAAAGTTGGAGGAAGCCAACATATATAGTAAA
The DNA here is from genome assembly GCA_003412495.2 of Echium plantagineum. NCBI lineage: Eukaryota > Viridiplantae > Streptophyta > Magnoliopsida > Boraginales > Boraginaceae > Echium > Echium plantagineum. The sequence goes on along the minus strand of CM016563.1, from coordinate 13,849,523 downwards.
CTCACGTGTGATTAAAAGGTTTATAACTTTCAATGTCATCATGGATTCATGATTAAATTAGTAGTATTCAAGACCAGTGGTGCTTGGTGAAGCCAAAGCTACAACCAATCTTGATTGAGCAATTTACTTTTATTGTTATTCAATTTGCAATTAGATCTTGACAATAGTGATTTAGTCATACATTCAATTGTTTGATTGAAGTAATTAGGGTAGAATCTATTGTTTATATTCAACATAACTAACCATAAGGTACATTAATGATAATTAATACATTTGTAACCATAGGGTACAATTAGCAGTATTCAAGATCATGATAAGTTACAATAGTCATACTAATGACGTTCAATTCATGGGTATCACAATACATAATCAAATGCATTTGTAATGTCTTAGAGTTCAACGATAGAAAAACAATTCCAGCTAACTAAATAATTTGTGAAACAGCCCGGCGATAATAGTTTACATACATATATATTATTGGGTTATGCATTCACTACATTAAATCTTAGAATTCTAAAATTAATTTGTACTCTTTTATGTGTATATACACCATACACTAATAAACTACATAGACGACCTTCAGGATATCAATTTTCCTGATGGGACAATCTCAACAACTAATGTTATCAAATCGAAAATGTATATCATACTAGCTTACTCGGTTTAATATCACTCCTTAAATTAAAATATCTGTGTAGATTATAAAGAAGATAATTAATGTAGATAAATATATATTAAATATTTAATTAAAAGTTATAATATCTAAAATCCAAAAGATAAAATATAACATAAACAGGGCCTAACAAACAAAAAATTATGATTATTAGTCATACATATGTATCGACTGCCTCACCATCACTTCTTGTTACACACATTATATCAAGTTGTACATTTTTTTTTTATATCAAGTTGTACATTAATTGGACTGTTCATCAATCACAGCAATGGGGCAACATAAATCATTATTTTTTTTTTTGATAATTAGCGATATATTAAAAACCCGATCGAAACAAAGTCGTACAAAGTGGTTCAAGCTTCAGGACTCGAAACAATACAATATGGCTGATTTCTAAATCAGACCAGCCCACAAACTTATAGCCCACTACAAAAACCTAACCCTAATGCTAACAACTATAAAGGCTTTCGAAGAGCCTTTGTTCTCATAATATATTCGCAGCTTGCCTTAACTCTTCATCTTCTAGTCTTTAATAAAGACTCTATCTATTTATGAGTCTTCCCCAAGAAAAAGTTTGGCAGATTCACTCTCTGCCTCCTACTTGCTAAGACTCCTTCGTCCCTTCTAGTCCCCTCCATATAAAACTTTCATCCCATGCCGCCCTACCTCTCCCCGTTGCCGGAGACCAGTGATGAAGCAGCCAAACAGGCCGATCTGAGAGTTTCCCCTCAGGGAGTCGCCGGAGGCAGGCCATTACTATGGGAGAACTCGATCTGCTGCCTCTGCCACCTAAATGTAAGTTCATACCCTTCGAAAGAGTATTACTTAAGGAGCTGCTGCGCAGTGGCCCCACCTCTATTACGTTTGTCCCTTACTGTTTCGTCTTACTTCCATTCCTTACCTTACATGAACACCGTCCCTCGTCGGCCTACTTCGTCCCCGGTGCTGGAGATCCAGTGAAGAGGGAGCCGATCTATGGCCAATCTGAGAGTTTCCCTCCGGGAGGCGTCGAGGTGGTCCAACCTCATGCAACCGGACATGGAGCGTGGATGAGGGTCGGAGCAGCTTCCTCGGCCGCCAAAAAGTAAGTTGAGAACTTTATTACCTCCAAAGGTGTTCTAAAATTTCCTTCATAAATCAGTCTATTCCGTTGGTACCATAAGTCCCACATGCATGTTGCCCATAATCTGAACTTGTCCGGAGGAACCTTTTTTATGGTAGACGAAAATAGCTCTTTGAATGAATTGGTGTGTGGATCCGTACATGGCATCTTTAAAAGTTCATGGATTTCTCTGGTAAACTCACACTGTAAGAAAAGATGTACCTCGTCCTCTGCATATTTGTTACAAAATGGACATCGTTGATCTAGATCTATGTGTTTTTTGTGTAAGTTAACTCGTGTGGCCAATGTGTTAAGGCATCCTCTGTACAAAAAATGTTTGATTTTTCTGGCCAATTTTAAGGACCAGATCTGACCGAACGTTGGGTCTAGATCCACATAGCTGTTTGATGCCTGGTTTTCTGACTGTTGAGGTTCCATGATAAATTCGTATGCGGATTTTACTGAAAATTTGCCCTGTTTATCTGCTTTCCACCATGGTTTGTCTCTGTTGTGCATATGATTGAGTGATATGGTGAGAATACCTTCCACATCCACTGGGAAAAACATGGCTAACAACTTGTCCATTTTCCAAACCCCAATTTCTGGGTCGATTAAATCAGAAACTTGAATATGTGATAGATCAGGATCTGAAGGTGTTAGTAATCTGCTTGAAACCGTATGTGGTACCCAATTTTGCTGCCATACATTGATATCCTGTCCATTTGTTAATTCCCACTTTGTTCCTTTGTTTACGAGGTCCCTTACCGAGAGGATACTGCGCCACGCGTAGCTTGGAGCACTTCCCAGTGATGCGACCCAAAAACTCTGCTGAGGGAAATATCGAGCCTTGAAGACTCGGGCGAGCAAGGACTCAGGATTGTTGACGAGCCGCCAAACTTGTTTCATCAGAAGAGCCTCATTAAAGCTCTTTGTATCCCGAAACCCCAATCCCCATTTGTCTTTACTTTTACACAGTGTATTCCAAGAAATCCAGTGTAATTTACTTTTCCCGTCTTCACTCGATCCCCACCAGTAATTAGACAGAATTGTATTAATCTCGTTACATAGGGATATAGGTAGACGAAAACAACTCATTGTAAAGGTGGGGATCGCCTGTAACACTGAAGTGATAAAGATTTCCTTCCCTGCAGTAGATAGTAGTCTAGGTTTCCAGTCGTTCACCTTCGATCGAACCTTCTCAAGAATGAAGGTGAAAACCGCTTTCTTGGAGGTACCGATCGTGGACGGGAGACCTAGATATTTACCATGGTCAAGGACCTCGGGGATGCCTAACAGTCCCGAGATATTCCTCCTGGTATCATTATTAACACAAGGGCTAAACAAGCTAGAGGACTTCTCGGTGCTCACCAGTTGGCCCGAGAGCTCCTCATAAGTCTTGAGAATCTGTTTGAACGTTGCCGCTTCCTCTAGTGTCGCTCTACCCACCAACAATGTATCATCCGCGAACATAAGGTGGGAAATAGGTTCCACCCCCTCATAGCGGATACCGTGCAGTCTTCCATTAGTGCATGCGTCCTTAAGCATTGCAATCAGCCCCTCTGTGCATAAGATAAACAGATACGGGGACAGTGGGTCACCTTGACGTAATCCACGTCCCGGTCTAATAAATCCTGTTTGCTCCCCGTTTACTAGGAGAGCATAAGTGACCGATTCGACATGGTGCATCACAATTCTGATCCAGTGGTCATTAAAGCCAATCTGCCTAAGCATAAACCGGAGGAAACTCCATTCGATTCTATCATACGCTTTCATCATGTCTAGTTTAATAGACATAAAACCCTCCGAGCCTGTCTTTTTCTTCTTGATAGTATGATGAAGCTCGTACGCAAGGAGAATGTTGTCTGTAATCAAGCGATCGGGCAAAAAGGCACTCTGTGAATCAGAGATTATGGAGGATAGAATAGGTTTCAGCCTATTAGCCAATGCCTTGGAAATTATTTTGACACTTGTATTGCAAAAGGCAATCGGTCTAAACTGCATCATTGAAACCGGTCTCGGGATTTTTGGGATCAGCGTAATAAGCGTGAAATTCATCTTATCAAGAAAAATTCCACAATTAAGTATCTGAAGTCCCATTCCAACTATGTCTTTACCCACTGAGCCCCAATAATGTTTAAAGAAAATTGGGGACATGCCATCTGGCCCTAGGGTCTTGGTTCCGTTCATTGAAAACAAGCTTTGCTTAATTTCTTCCTCTGTAAAAGGCATGGCGAGCCAGGCTTTCTGAGCGTCTGAGAGTACCTTGATCGGAAGAGGGCCCAGGGCGGGCCAACCTGTACCCTGCTGTGAAGTAAACAGTTGGGTATAAAAGTTCTCGGCCAGCCTTTTGATCCCTTCAAAATCTCTTACCCAAGACCCTTGGGAATCCTGCAATTCGGAAACCCAATTGGTCTTCCTCCTTTGGTTGGAAAGGGCATGGAAATAATATTTTTAACAATAATGTTAACAAAAAGATGCAAAAAATAACTAAACATTCAGTTTTAACCATAAGATAGCATTATCATAATTAAAATAAAGAATTACATTGAAAATATATAACATCAAGAATAAATTGAATAGAGAAAAAGAAAAATATTATTAATCCGTTTGACAAAATTTTCCTCACTAATTGACGTAGATAATTTGGAGAAGAAGTGTTGAAAAAAAGAAACGTTTAATCTATGAGGTTAGATTTCTGGGCAAATTGGTTTTTTGAGAGAATTGTGGGACTCAGTCATTAAGAGGAGAAAAATAAGTAGCAAATTTTGACTTAAAATTTTGTTAAAGATTTCATTTAGATTTGAATTTATTAAGTACTTAAATTTTTTTGTTAACAAACAAACTTAATAAGATAAATACTAAATTAATTAATTTTAAGTACTTAATGGATTTAACAAACATGTCATAAGTCATTAAGAGGAGAAAAAGAAGTAACAAATTTTGAATTAAAATTTTGTTAAGGGTTTTATTCATATAAAACCCTTTCATTCAAATAATTATGTCTAGTATTGGATGCTTCAACTTGTTCGAAAGGTAAATAATTATGTCCATTACTGGATGCTTTAACTTGTTCACCGACATGCAAAAGGCATCCACCAACTAATGTCTTTCAAATACAGTCGGATTAACTTAAAGTCCATTATTACATACTACAATCACGTAATATAGGTACAAAAAGAATTTGTTAGTGAAAGCGAGCTTACAAGAAGGTCTTGTGATTGGCATAAACCACTTATTTACACAATTGTAAGCATACATATAGAATAAAGGCTATGCAAATTCATTTGATGAATCATATCGATCGTTAAGAAAAGTTGGAGATTTCATTCTAATGAAGTTATTATAAAATAATAATTTAATAGAAATAAACAAAATTGTTGTAAATACAAAAATGTTAGTGGGAGCGACATTGCATTCAGAGTTATGTATGTAGTTAACATATTGATCATGAGGATATGATGACCAACCTTGTAATAACAAGTTGTAGAAACGTACCAGCAGACTTGTAATAATTTCACAGAACATGACATGCAATTCGAGTTTAATAAGGATTCCACTCTGCAAAGTGATCGACAATTGTGAGCTATATGATTTATGTTAAGACATAAGATTTCTCACTTTGTCATAACAAAGTACATATATTTAAAAATATATATGTGATTCTTAGGCAGTATTGATTTTATGTATACCTAACAGGGAACGAGATCAAACCTCTTTCCATAACTAAATCACAACCACGTATATTAAGTTTACACAATTCTCGATCATTCATTTATATGTTCACCTTATATCATCCATTTTCACAACCAACCATGTACACAAAAAATGTCGATGAATTCGCCATGTTATTCTCTTATCACGCCTATTTATACAACACAATTATTATTGCTACCATCATCGGTTCATAACTAACGATCAGCCATGGCAAAAAGTGGAATATGCATGTCAGCAGTAGCACTTTTTGCCATGGGTCTCTTTGTCATTCCCATTGCGTACTCAGACGATTTAACCCCAATTCCTGAAGACAAGGCTCAGGTCGCATCATGGTTCGAGCAGAACGTCGCACCATTGTCGGCTAGGAAGGGGACGATAGACCCCATACTGGAGGCCGCAGAAGCCGATGTGAAAGTTATAAACTTGAAAAGCGATGGAAGCGGGGATTTCAAGAGCATTAATGCGGCAATTGAAAGCATTCCAATGGAGAATAAGCAACGAGTGATATTATCTCTAGGTAGCGGCGTATACAAGGAGAAGATCAAGATTGACAGGGCCAAGCCCTTTATAACATTCCAAGGTGACGCTAAGGACATGCCAGTAATCGATTTTCATGGCACTGCTGCCGAATATGGCACGCACGATAGCGCTACTGTGATCGTCTTGTCCAATTATTTCAATGCTGTTAATATCCAGTTTGTGGTAAGTTAAGGCGAAATTTTCAAAAATTTAATCATTATCGCCTTTGAAGGATATTTAATATATTTTGGAAACAGAATTCTGCACCTCGCCCAACAACAGGAGTAGGACAACAAGCAGTGGCAGTGAGGATAGGTGGAGACAAAGCATCATTTTACAACTGCAAATTTATCGGGTTCCAAGACACCCTTTGTGATTCCACAGGCAGACATTTCTACAAGGATTGCTATATTGAGGGAACCGTTGATTTCATCTTTGGAGACGGAAAATCTATCTACTTGGTAATAATACAACAATTCTTTTTATTAACTTTTATTATGATTGTGATCTTAACATGGTCGTCTTTTTTTTGTAATTGAAGAACACTGAGTTACATGTGATTTCCGGAGACAGTATGGCAATGATCACAGCCCAAGCAGGAGAAACCAAAGATGAAGACGAAGGTTTCTCAATGGTACATTGCACCATCACCGGTACAGGGCGTACCGCTACCTTAGGGAGGGCATGGTTGACATTTCCTAAGGTCACCTTCTCGTTCACTGAGATGAGTGATGCTATTACCGAAGAAGGATGGTCTAACAATAGGGACGAGAGGAACAACGCGTAAGTCATCACCATGCATTGCATGAACTATTTTACTTCCTTTATTTTTGTGCTAACTCCATCGCCACTATTTAAGCTCAATTTGAATAACACATACAATGTATTTTGATTTTTGCAGCACTGTGATTTTCGGAGAATACAAAAACACGGGTCCTGGATCGAATCCGGAAGGGCGAGCTAAATTTGCTAAGCAATTAACACAAGAAGAGGTCAAAACTTTCATCAGTCTTGGTTATATTGCAGGTTCTTCGTGGCTACTTCCTCCAACCGCAGCAGTACCAGTTCCAACCATACCATCAGTTGCCCCAAAAAATAGTGCTCCTGCTCCTTCTCCAACCATACCATCCGTTGCCCCAAAATATACTGCTCCTGCTGCTTCTCCAACCATACCATCCGTTGCCCCAAAATATACTGCTCCTGCTGCTTCTCCAACCATAGCAGTTGCCACAAAAGATATTTTTGCTGCTTCTCCAACTGTAGCAGTTGCCACAAAAGATAATCCTGCTGCTGCTTCTCCAACCACAATATAAATTGTTTTGGTTTCTTTCCTAATTTTTCGGAGTGAGGCAATTTTGAATTTATAGGACGAAATTCAATGATCATAAATTATTGGTGAGATGGTGTTGTAATTTGTACTACAATAACAATTTTTTTAATAAATTCAATTAACTATTTTATTTGTCACTTTTTGTTAGTAGCTAAATAATATAATATATTTGGTGAGCATATACATTGTTGGGATAAATAAAATAAAATATGTTGTAAAACAAAAAATTAATCAAAACATATAAATTCAAATGAGATGTTTTGTGAGGATAATAACATATTTGTATTAAACATAAAATTCATTTAAAATAAACATGTAAATAAACCGGACCAAGTCATTTTAACCACACTTTCCTCAAAGCAACTTCGTCTTTACTCCCTTTGCTGCTTAGGATCGTGTAAGGTGTTTGCCCTCCAAATATGACCTTAGAATCACTCAAAGCTTCACTTCGAATTGCACCAGTGCTTGTACTATCACCTCAAAATCATCCTAAGAGAAAATTCACAAGACATAATATATATATATATATATATATATATATATATATATATATATATATATATATATATATATATATTAAAAGTTGGAGGAAGCCAACATATATAGTAAACTCACGTGTGATTAAAAAGTTTGTAACTTTCAATGTCATCATGGATTCATGATTAAATTAGTAGTATTCAAGACCATTGACTAACCATAAGGTACATTAATCATAATTAATACATTTGTAACTATAGGGTACAATTAGCAGTATTCAAGATCATGATAAGTTACAATAGTCATACTAATGACGTTCAATTCACGGGTATCACAATATACATAATCGAATGCATTTTGTAATGTCTTAGACTTCAACGATAGAAAAACAATTCCAGCTAACTAAATAATGTGTGAAACGGCCCTGCGATAATAGTTTACATACATACATATTATTGGGTTGTGCATTCACCACATTAAATCTTAGAATTCTAAAATTAATTTGTACTCTTTTATGTGTATATACACCATACACTAATTAACTACATAGACGACCTTCAGGATATCAATTTTCGTGATGGGATAATCTCAACAACTAATGTTATCAAATCGAAAATGTATATCATACTATAGCTTACTCGGTTTAATATCACTCCTTAAAAATATCTGTGTAGATTATAAATGTCCAATTTACCGTGAAATCATTACTTACCTTTCAATTGCTTGAGTGTCAATTGAACATTTTTAGGCACACGTACAGTACTAAAGTATTGTAACTTATTATAGTGTTCTTCCAAAAGTTTACAAAGTATAAAGGCATGAGAAGTTTTGTTGTTACGTAACAGACTATACATAAAAGATAGAGGAAATAATATAATAGTCTACTACTCAGTAATATTTTTTATAGATAGATTCCTCTTTATTTCATAGTTAATTTTCTTAAAATTCCCCCCGAACATTCATAACACTTGTCGAGAAGAACTTGAACAATTTTCTTTTCTTGAAATAAAGAAGAATTGAACACCTATTCTTATTTTTAAATAAGAGAGATAATTGTGAATGGTCCTCGTAATTGTGTGTCAGGTGTACTTTTGTTTCACTAAATGGTCGGTCTGTAGGTTTAGTCCTCATAATTGGTACACTTGGTGCAGTTTAGTCCTCAACCGTTAAAATTGACGGAAAAGTGTAACTTTGGGCCAAAACAGAAGTTTTAACATCAAGTTAAGGTTTAAACACGATTTTGATAACACTTTTTCACTCCAAATTATATCATATCTTCCATATCATTTTTCCTAGTAATTAATTTTTTCCAATTTCTTTTCGATTTTTATTATTTTCTCTATCTTTTCCAATTTCTTCTCGATTTATTTTTCGACTCCTTTTCTTTTTTTGATTTCCTTTCGATTTTTTTCCTAGTAAAAATGGTTCGATTTTTCGGTTTCGTAATTTTTGGAAAAAAATGCTCAGTTTTGACAATTGGTTTGGCAAAAAAATTTCGATTTTGGTAGTTGTTTCGCAAAAAGTTTTGATTTTGGTAGTTGTTCCAATTTTTCCGATTTCTTTTCGATTCTGTTCTCGATTTATTTTCTGATTTCTTTTCAATTCCTAATCTTTTTTTGACTTCTTGTTGATTTTTTTCCTAATAAAAATGATTCGATTTTACGGTTTAGTACTTTTTTTAGCAAAAATGTTTGACTTTTGACTTTTTTAAAACAACTACCAAAATCAAAACTTTTTGCATAGCAACTACCAAAATCAAACATTTTTTGCCAAAACAATTATCAAAATCGAACATCTTTGTCAAAAAAGTACGAAACCGAAGAATCGAACTTTTTTATCAGGAAATTTTTTTGAAAAGAAATCAAAAAAAGTTCAAACAAAATCCAAAAAAAATCGAGAAGACAATCGAAAAACCTAAACAACTACCAAAATCAAAACTTTTTGAGAAACAACTACCAAAATCGAACATTTTTTGCCAGAAATGATTATCCAACTACACATGTGTTAGGCTAATGGGCAAGTCACCCTAGCCCAAAACCCCGGAGTGTTAGCTTAAGTTTAATGTTTACCTATAAATGGAGATATATATATAATGTATTGACAACAACAACGACTATTATCAATAAAATATCTCCCTCTATATTTCTACATGGTATAAGACATGGTATAAGAGTCTTTCGATTCTTGAGGCCTAAATGGGACTTCCGGTGCCATGCCGGTGAGTTTTCTATTATGTGATACTCACCGGCGGGATTTAAAACATTTACTTTCTTTTTCTATAATCTTTGTGAGTATATCTGAAATTTATTTAGTTGTTTTGTTTCAGATCTAGTTTTCTCGTTGAAAAAACAAAAAAAAACTTTGTGATAATCTGATATGTTTAAAAAAAAATTGTTTTCCTCATAAATATTGATTGGCGAATTACGTATTGTCTGGCAAGTCCTATACGCATTGTATGGCGAGTCCGATACGCATTCTCTGGCGAGTCCTATACGCATCGACGAAGCGAATAGTGGTTGTAGTTGTTTACACAACCGATTGAAAATTATCGCATTTATTTGTCTTTCTTTTAACTATTATTATCGTTGTTGTATTGCAAACTCATGAAAATTCTATAAAATTACCATGAATTTAAGAAATGATGTTAAGCTAATAGACAAGTAGTACTATTTGAGTAGTAAAAGCTGCAAGATTGTGGGACAAGGTGAGGAAGTGAATTAAGTTAAAGTTAATTGCCTCTCATACCGCTATCTTGCAACCCATTCTTTTCTTGAAAATACTTATAGATGTGCAAGAATCGTCTCAAATGCATCCTAAGCCTTTCACGACAATAATGAATAGGATTTCCCTGTAATATATCGTCATTTAAAAACTTACGTCCAATATGAGAGGCATTAGAAGTATCAGGTCGTCTTCCATTCTGCCTTAATCATTTTTTCTTCAAAATTAAAAATTACTCCCTCCGTCCCTAAATTATTGTCACATTTTGACTTTTGTTGGTCAAACATTATAAATTTGATCATGAATTCTCATTAAACGATAAGAAATAATAGTCTTGTGGGACCTTGTTAGATTCGTCTCAATATATATTTTTGAAATATTGACTTTTTATAATCTTTTCACATATAGAATAATAGATATTTATATTTTAAATCGTGTTTTGTTGACCACCAAAAATCAATATATGACAATGTTTGAAGGACGGAGGGAGTATATTATAAACTTCAGTAATCCCTTTTGATTTTCATCTAACATACTACATAAAACAAAGATATTCATATTTGTTACATTACAAAGTAAACAATATTTTAGTATACATTTATACAAACAATATTAACATGCAGAATCATCGACAAATTAAATCACGAGAATCAACTTGCACTCTCAGAAACAATAATCAAAATAATAAGATTAATAATAGTGATCATGATAATAACGTTAACTTCATTCAAACATGAAAATTTAGTGGGACCTAAATTGAAGATTGTTATATCTTGCTGAAAACAACAAACTATAAAATAATAAGCGGACTGGTTACGGTTCCGTATAGATTTGTTCCGTATAGAATTCCGTACAGAAAAATACTTACACAATAACCCATGAAGAAATAATAATTACATCTTCAATCCCCACTCCAACCACCAATATTTGTATATTAACCCTTTACGGAATGTGTACGGGATATTTCTATAAGGCACCCTAACTTTCTACTATACTAACCCTTTACGGAATGTGTACGGGATATTTCTATAAGGCACCCTAACTTTCTACGTTTTTTATACATCTACTTTATCAGCTTCCCTATTATTCACCCAAATTTCAAAAATTAAATTTTTAAATATGTCAATACTTTTTAAAATTTCAACAAATTTTTTTTAAAGTACATACTGATTTAAATACGTTGTAATTAAATTTCATTATCTCTTCTTTTTTTAAAATTTAAATGAATCCAAAAAAAATTTACTATCAAATTAAGTAAGTTTTATGGCATTAATTTTTTAGCATAAATTAATTAATAATAATATGATAAAGAAAAGAGAGAAAAATAATGGAGGCAAAATATGATAAAGATAATATCGGTTGGAGGGAAAAGGAGGGAAATGTAAAATAACCGCTTAATGCACCGTGTGAATCTATTCACCATTTTGTATTGTGTGAATAATATTTTTGTTAGTTAGTGTATTATAGGTGAACTGATAAAGTACATTTTTTGATGTTATTAGTTTTTTCACTCCCTAAAATAACTTTTAAGGCAACTGATGCGAGTGCTCTAATAAGCAAAGTCCATAATTAAACCCCTTAGCAATAATATCATAACAATAGTAACTAGGGTTCAGCGTGAGGGGGCGCTTAATGTGAGCGTGATCACATTTTGCTCCAAATAACAATAGTAACTAGAAGATGCAAAAAATAACAAGAAACTCAATTTTAAGCATAAAAAACAATTAACATATTTAAAAGAGAAAAAAATGTGATAATTTGGAGAAAAGAAGATGCAAAAACGTGTCATAAAATAAAGAAAGAAAAGATGTGTGAGAAAATATAGAGTTATAGTAAAAATATATATTAAATAAAGAAAAATAAAATTACTATCCTGTTAGAGAGAAATTCCTAACCAATGGAAGTTGAGAATTTGGAGAACAAGCTGAGGAAAAGAAACGTGATTTTTAGGGTTAAAATTGGATAAAGTGAGTTTCTTATAGAATTGTGACATTAAGGGCTTGTTTGTTAAAACTAAATGTCTGAATCTGAGTTGTACTTAGAACCTAACATTTTAGCACTTAGGTTTTATTAATCTATGGACAATTACTACAATAACCACCAATATCTAAAATCTCTATAATATCACTCAACAAAATCACTATAATAACCACCAATATCTAATGGTCCAGATTTAAAAGTTATGTTTTCCTAACCCCATTAAGTTAGGTTCCAAGAAAAAACTCGAAATATTTAAGTGTTTGATAACAGTTCACAGAAAAAGACTTAATTTAAGTCGAATTGACAAAAATGCCCCATAGCATACTTCATTCATATATATAAATTACTAAACAAGTCATTTGTATAAATATTATAATCTAAATTATAAATATAATAATATGGTTCAATAAATATTTTAACTTTATACAAAATAATTAATGTCATTCAATAAATTATAAAATTATAAAGAAGATAATTAATGTAGGTAAATATATATTAAATATTTAATTAAAAGTTATAATATCTAAAATCCAAAAGGTAAAATATAACATAAACCGGGCCTAACAAACAAAAAATTATGATTATTATTCATATATATGTATCGCCTGCCTCATCATCACTTCTTCTTACACACATTATATCAAGTTGTACAGTAATTGGATTGTTCATCAATCGCAGCAATGGGCAACATAAATCATTATCAACAATCACAATCGCAACTAATAAGCAAAATATATACCAAATTAATATGAAAATAATATTCTTAACAATAATAGTAACAAAAAGATGCAAAAAAAAAAATAACTCAACATTCAGTTTTAACCATAAGATAACATTATCATAATTAAAATAAAGAATTACATTGAAAATATATAACATCAAAAATAAATTGAATAGAGAAAAAGAAAAATATTATTAATCCGTTTGACAAAAATTTCCTCACCAATTGACGTAGATAATTTGGAGAAGAAGTGTTGAAAAAAAAAGAAACGTTTAATCTATGAGGTTAGATTTCTGGGCAAATTGGTTTTTGAGAGAATTGTGGGATTCAGTCATTAAGAGAAAAAAAATAAGTAGCAAATTTTGACTTAAAATTTTGTTAAAGATTTCATTCAGATTTGAATTTATTAAGTACTTAACTTTTTTTGTTAACAAACAAACTTAATAAAATAAATACTAAATTAATTAATTTTAAGTACTTCATGGATTTAACAAACATGCCATAAGTCATTAAGAGGAGAAAAAGAAGTAACAAATTTTGAATTAAAATTTTGTTAAGGGTTTCATTTATATAAAACCCTTTCATTCAAATAATTATGTCTAGTATTGGATGCTTCAACTTGTTCGCAAGGTAAATAATTATGTCCGTTACTGGATGCTTTAACTTGTTATCCGACATGCAAAAGGCATCCACCAACTAATGTCTTTCAAATACAGTCGGATTAACTTAAAGTCCATTATTACATACTATATATAATCACGTGATATAGGTACAAAAAGAATTTGTTAGTGAAAGCGACCTTACGAGAAGGTCTTATGATTGGCATAAACCACTTATTTACACAATTGTAAGCATACATATAGAATAAAGGCTATGCAGATTCATTTGATGAATCATATCGATCGTTAAGAAAAGTTGGAGATTTCGTTCTAATGAAGTTATTATAAAATAACAATTTAATAGAAATAAACAAAATTGTTGTAAATACAAAAAATGTTAATGAGAGCGACATTGCATTCAAAGTTATGTATGTAGTTAACATATTGATCATGAGGATATGATGTCCAACCTTGTAATAACAAGTTGTAGAAACGTACCAGCAGACTTATAATAATTTCACAAAACATGACATGCAATTCGAGTTTAATAAGGATTCCACTCTTCAAAGTGATCGATAATTGTGAGCTAGATGATTTATGTTAAGACATAAGATTTCTCACTTTGTCATAACAAAGTACATATATTTAAAAATATATATATGTGATTCTTAGGCATTATTGATTTTATGTATACCTAACAGGGAACGAGATCAAACCTCTTTCCATAACTAAATCACAACCATGTATATTTAAGAAAATTAAGTTTACACAATTCTCTATCATTCATTTATATGTTCACCTTATATCATCCATTTTCACAACCAACCATGTATACAAAAATGTCGATGAATTCGCCAAGTTATTCTCTTATCACGCTTATTTATACAACACAATTATTATTGCTACCATCATCGGTTCATAACTAACGATCAGCCATGGCAAAAAGTGGAATATGCATGTCAGCAGTAGCTCTTTTTGCCATGGGTCTCTTCGTCATTCCCATTGCGTACTCCGACGATTTAACCCCCATTCCTGAAGACAAGGCTCAGGTTGCATCATGGTTCGAGCAGAACGTCGCACCATTGTCGGCTAGGAAGGGGACGATAGACCCCATACTGGAGGCCGCAGAAGCCGATGTGAAAGTTATAAACTTGAAAAGCGATGGAAGCGGGGATTTCAAGAGCATTAATGCGGCAATTGAAAGCATTCCAATGGAGAATAAGCAACGAGTGATATTATCTCTAGGTAGCGGTGTATACAAGGAGAAGATCAAGATTGACAGGGCCAAGCCCTTCATAACATTCCAAGGTGACGCTAAGGACATGCCAGTAATCGACTTTCATGGCACTGCTGCCGAATATGGCACGCACGATAGCGCTACTGTGATCGTCTTGTCCAATTATTTCAATGCTGTTAATATCCAGTTTGTGGTAAGTTAAGGCGAAATTTTCAAAAATTTAATCATTATCGCCTTTGAAGGATATTTAATATATTTTGGAAACAGAATTCTGCACCTCGCCCAACAACAGGAGTAGGACAACAAGCAGTGGCAGTGAGGATAGGTGGAGACAAAGCATCATTTTACAATTGCAAATTTATCGGGTTCCAAGACACCCTTTGTGATTCCACAGGCAGACATTTCTACAAGGATTGCTATATTGAGGGAACCGTTGATTTCATCTTTGGAGACGGAAAATCTATCTACTTGGTAATAATACAACAATTCTTTTTTATTAACTTTTATTATGATTGTGATCTTAACATGGTCGTCTTTTTTTTGTAATTGAAGAACACTGAGTTACATGTGATTTCCGGAGACAGTATGGCAATGATCACAGCCCAAGCAGGAGAAACCAAAGATGAAGACGAAGGTTTCTCAATGGTACATTGCACCATCACCGGTACAGGGCGTACCGCTACCTTAGGGAGGGCATGGTTGACATTTCCTAAGGTCACCTTCTCATTCACTGAGATGAGTGATGCTATTACCGAAGAAGGATGGTCTAACAATAGGGACGAGAGGAACAACGCGTAAGTCATCACCATGCATTGCATGAACTATTTTACTTCCTTTATTTTTGTGCTAACTCCATCGCCACTATTTAAGCTCAATTTGAATAATACATACAATGTATTTTGATTTTTGCAGCACTGTGATTTTCGGAGAATACAAAAACTCGGGTCCTGGATCGAATCCGGAAGGGCGAGCTAAATTTGCTAAGCAATTAACACAAGAAGAGGTCAAAACTTTCATCAGTCTTGGTTATATTGCAGGTTCTTCGTGGCTACTTCCTCCAACCGCAGCGGTACCAGTTCCAACCATACCATCAGTTGCCCCAAAAAATAGTGCTCCTGCTCCTTCTCCAACCATACCATCCGTTGCCCCAAAATATACTGCTCCTGCTGCTTCTCCAACCATACCATCCGTTGCCCCAAAATATACTGCTCCTGCTGCTTCTCCAACCGTAGCAGTTGCCACAAAAGATATTTTTGCTGCTTCTCCAACTGTAGCAGTTGCCACAAAAGATATTCCTGCTGCTGCTTCTCCAACCACAATATAAATTGTTTTGGTTTCTTTCCTAATTTTTCGGAGTGAGGCAATTTTGAATTTATAGTACGAAATTCAATGATCATAAATTATTGGTGAGATGGTGTTGTAATTTGTACTACAATAACAATTTTTTTAATAAATTCAATTAACTATTTTATTTGTCACTTTATGTTAGTAGCTAAATAATATATTTGGTGAGCATATACATTGTTAGGAGAAATAAAATAAAATATGTTGTAAAACAAAAAATTAATCAAAACATATAAATTAATGAGGAGTTTGACTTACATCATAACACCTTAGTGTTATCACCCTAATAACAAGGGACAATTATGTCTTTTTCAATGCATTAACACAATTAACAAAATTTCATTTTCCCCCTCCCCAAAATTTCACACACGCCCCCTACCCCCTTCATTCAACCGCCCGAAATTAATGCCCGAAATTAGTGCCACCTAATAGTAAACTCACGGGAGATCAAAAGGTTTGTAACTTTCAATGTCATCATGAATTCATTATTAAATTAGTAGTATTCAAGACCACTAATTAACCATAAGGTACATTAATCATAATGAATACATTTGTAACCATAAGGTACAATTAGCAGTCTTCAAGACCATGACACGTTTTTGCATCTTCTTTTCTCCAAATTATCACATTTTTTCTTTTATATTTTTAATGTAATTTTCTCTTTTAAATATGTTAAATTTTTTTCATGCTTAAAATTGAGTTTTTGTTATTTTTACATCTTCTAGTTACTATTGTTATGATATTATTGCTAAGGGGTTTAAGTATGGAGTTTCCTTAGCTTATTATCTTGAATTGGTATTGGATTTGGGCACGGACTCCGATTATCGAATGCAAATTATTACTAGTATTAATCATTGTTTGTTATTGTTGTTGTGGTTTATTATTTTATAGTCCGTTTCTTATTATCTAACAGTTGTTCTTAATTATCTTAATTATAGTCTGCTGCTTATTATTTTATAGTTTGTTGTTTTCAGTAAGATATCACAATCTTGAATTTAGGTCCCACGCTAAATTTTCATGTTTAAATGAAGTTAAAGTTATTATTATGATCACTATTATTAATCTTATTACTTTGATTATTGTTTGTGAGACTGCAAGTTGATTCTTGTGCTTTATTTTGTCGATGATTCTGCATGTTAATATTGTTTGTATAAATGTATACTGGAATATTGTTTACTTTGTAATGTAACAAATATGAATATCTTTGTTTTATGTAGTATGTTGGATGAAAATCAAAAGGGATTACTCAAGTTCATAATATAATTTTTAATTTTGAAGAAATAATGATTAAGGCGGAATGGAAGACGACCTGATACTTTTAATGCCTCTCATATTGGACGTAAGTTTTTAAATGATGATATATTACATGAAAATCCTATTCATTATTGTCGTGAAATGCTTAGGATGCATTTGAGACGATTCTTGTGCATCTATAAGTATTTTCAAGAAAAGAATGGGTTGCAAGCTAGCCGTGACTTATCAGTTAAAGAAAAGATAGGCATGTGCACCGTTCGGTTCTGTTTTGAATAAGAAAAAGAATCGAATTAACCGGTACTATGGCAGACGGAACCGAAATCGGTTCGGTGTAACAAGGTTCGGTTCAAATCCGTTCCAGGTCGATTCTGGTTCTGGACCTAAATTTGAGTTCACTTTTGGCCTTGAAATTTTGGGTTTATTCTTTCCTAGCTAATATTATTATTATTTTTGAACTCAAATATAAATATGATTAATATTTTTTATATTATATGTAACTCCTAATTAAGTTCCGAAAATATGTCTACTCTATATAAGTTTAGCGAGCTCATTTTAAAACGAATTTTAAAAATCCGTATACACATTCGTCACACGGTTCCATGTTTTAAATATATATCCATTTATTATTAGATTAAAACATATTTACTTATATATTATTATATCATACTTATATGAACAATGTCAAATCTTGTCGTCAATTATCCCTTACTAAACTTAATTCTCCCATAACCCGAATCGCATCGGTTATGTTAACTCAAAGGTGGAACCGAAATGGGTGGTTAAAAAAAATCAGTTATTTTAGGTTCGGTTCATGTTCTGATTTTCCTCCGCACCCCTAAGAAAAGATTTTGTTTACTTTGAGCCAAAAGTATATTAATCGTGCCTTGAAACGACGATTCAGTCTTTCAACCCATACCATACATAAATATTTTTATGAAGTTCTTAATGTTATGATTTTGCTTTCAAAAGAGATGATTGTTCCTACTAATAGTGATTCATTTGCCCATCACAACCCATCTCATCAGTGACTTAGAGAAATTTTTACTAGTGCCATAGAGGCATTAGATGTGACTCTGGTTAAGGCTGTTATATCTCCTAATAAGCAAACATCATTTAGGGAGAAAGAAAAGTCGAAATGTTGTCAAAATGTGCTTGGTATATGTGATTTTGATATGATTTTTACTTTTGTGATGGCTGGATGAGAAGAGGTTGTACATGATGCTCAAGTGTTAATGGGAACAATTCAAGATTCAAGAAATAATTTTCATATACCACCACTCGGTTTGTTACAAAAACTTACTTAAAATATTTTAATGGTAATTTACTCTTTTATGTTTACCTTTTATATTTAATTTGCTAGATAAGTATTATTTTTGTGATGTGATATTCACACATACTCGCGATTTTATGGTTCCATATTGCAATGTGCGTTATTGGTTGTCTGATTTTCAAAATAACCGTCCACAAACAAGAGAAGAACTATTCAACAGAGCACACGCGAAGTTGAGAAATGTCAATGAATATGTTTTTGGAGTTCTTAAAAATCGATTTTCAGTTCTCACAGGGACTCCATCTTATCCATTTCCAACACAGAGATATCGCAATAGCTTGTGTGGCTATGGACAATTTATTCTCAGAGTGGACAATGTAGATTATTCTTTGAATAATTTGGTGATGACAACACATGTCAGAATTTACCATTGAGAAAGTAGAGACTCCTCTAATGATCAACATTAGTTTATTATAAGACGTGTTGATCAAATTTATATGGTTAATCTACATGATCAAATCGTAAATCAATTTGGAATTGGAAGTTAATTGCATAAGCAATTATGAACTTTTTTATTATGTATGCTCGTCTAATTTTTATAGAATATTTAATTTTCCAAATTTTAAATATTATGTATGCTCGTTTGATTTTTATAATTTACTGAATGACATCAATTATTTTGTTATAATTTTATTAATTAATGAGTTATAATATTATATTTATATGATTAATAGTTTAGTTTATGATATTTATACAAATGACTTATTTAGTAATTCAGATATAAGAAAGAATTATGGTAGGGAAAAATTTGTCAATACAATATAATTTTAAGTCATTTTCGGTGAACTTTTATCAAACACTTAAATATTTTCAGTATTCAGATTCAGTTATCATTCTTATTCAAATATTTGAAAATCATGATCGGTATAGCGGACCAAAAGCTACGGAACTCGGGTGTGGGTCTTTTGTCAAAATAGAATGGCTTTTTCTTTTTATTTATCGTGAATGAAGGAATTATTACACATAGCATGCCCGGCCCCTTCAGCCTATTTTTTTGTTTTACGTCCTTTAACTCTTCCTCAGCCGGGCTTGGGCAGAATAGCGGAGCAAGTACAGATCAGTAGCATAACAAAAAGAAAATGTCTTCCTCTTTACTACATATTCCATTAAAAACATTCCCTTAAGATATTACTACGTATTTTGCTTGTTTCCCAATTAAAAGTCATACATATAAGAATTTCTTATGAGTTAATTTATTGGAGTGCTTTATCCCTAGTGTTAGGGTGTTAGCCCTTTTGACTCTGCGCCATGGATTCCACTATTATTAGTGAGTAAAGGTGGGAGAATTCCTTCATATTTATAGAGATAGGGGGCATAATTCACATGGATATAGTCAGTCTTGCATGGGCTGCTTTAATGGTAGTCTTTACATTTTCCCTTTCACTCGTAGTATGGGGAAGAAGTGGACTCTAGAGGTACTACTAATTGTTGATCTAACTGTATCAATTATTTTATAGATCATTTTACAAGGCATTTTGAACTATTTAAAATCAAATTTCAAATTTCAATTTTCAGATTTAACAAACAGCCTTAGTTGATTATATGGACTAACATTAACCCAAGAATGAAGTTTTCGATGAGCGCAATACTTTATTGGAGCAATCAATGTTGGTCCAACACTATCCCAAAGCCTACTAGAGAAACACTAGAGTTTCAAATTATTTATAAGTAAAGACTCTTTTCCATGCATAAAAATGGAGTTTCGGCACTACAACAATAAACCAGACAGATTCTCTTCAGCACTCTACTATTTTTATAATGTTTTCTAGTGACATTTGTTATTTATTATTGTCATTTTCAAATATGAACTAAGCTATTGTTAGTGAGGGTCATGATGTAGATGAATTCGAAAAATTTATTTTCTACCGGATTTGTTTATCCTTCAATTTGTCATTCTAATTATTCTGTTTAATTACGATTTGAATTTTGAAATGAATATTGAATTGTTCGCATAACTGATTCAATTCTAGAGATACGGCGAACACTTAGGAAAAATTATTAGAAATGTTTCAATTTATCATAGAGATATATGTTTCATTATAGGGAGAAATAATGAATACTCTCATACATTTAGGGTTGTAATCGAACCGAATCGCGTCGAGTATTTGAAAGTTTGGCTTGAGGTCAAATCTTTTCGAACCAAACACGTTTGGATGATCAAACCTTACAAATTGGAGTTTGACTTGAGTTTGAAGGTTCGAGCCGAATACGTTTGAAAACGTTTGGCTTGGTAACCATTGGAAGAAAAATAAAAAACGAAAACATTATATGAACAAAAATACCGAAAAAATAACAATTAAAATCGTAATTGAAGCTACAATTATATAAACAAAGGTGAGGGGAGGGAAGGGGGTTTGGAGAATCGATGTGGATGAGGGGAGCGAAAGGGGTTTGGAGAATCGATATGGATGAGGGATGTCATGCCGCATGAGGGTGAACGGGGGACCGGCTTTTGAGAAGAGAAGAGAAGAGAAGAGATGAGAGGTGACCGAAGGTGGGCGGGGGCGATCTGAAAAGTGGAGATGAAAGAATGAGATGAGTACATAGAAGGGAATATATGTGGGTTGATAATCATTTTATCATTAGATACATATATGATAATCGAGCCGAACCTTTTCGAACGATTTAGCTCGATTTAAAAAATACCCAATCTTGATATTTAGTTTGATATTTGAATAGTCGAATCGAACTTCAAGCCGCACCTTTTCAAGCCAAATATCTCGAGTTTTATCGAACCGAGACGTTTGTTCAGAGGTCTAATATTAGATTAGAGTCTCATATAAATTGGCAAAAGCAAAAACCATCTTACATAGAACAAGACATCTTCCACAAAACAACAAACACATTGGTCCTACAAAAACCATTATACATTTATACCAAAACAACAAGCTTAAGCTATAATTAAGCCCATGTTCCATGTAGGAGAGGTCGAACAGAAGCAGTTTCACCAAAAGTATTCACCAAATCAGAACAAGAAACATCATGTGCATCCTCTGTTTCAGTTTCTGTTTTCAGCTCCAGCCCCAGCTCCTCTTCTATATCATCCGAACCTGCAATCAACACAAATTCGCACCCTTCATAGTTCAGAAAATCCGCCGGATCAGCCGGATGAAACCGGTTCCTCCCCAGTTCTCCCTGCAGGCTGGCCGGAAACACCGCTTTCCTCTTGCTCTGTAGTCCCCTGAACCCGCCTTGTTGGCTAGGATTCTTGATTTGGATAATGAAAGAACCCTCCCTTTCTACATTGAGTGATTGTTGAACTGCATTTTCCTCGTCCTCTGGTGGGAATTCGAGCTTGTATATCAAATGGGTATGCTTGTTTTTTCCCTTAACGTGCCTCAGGATGCGGTAGACGCCTTCTCCCAGTGCTCTAGCGGGTGGGCGGTGGCGGTGGCCACGTGTTGCAGTGTCGTACTCCTCTCCTTCCAATGCTTCCTTTATGTGATCGATTTTTGTTGTGACTAATTCGACGAATCCCCAGAATGGTCTGCTTCTCTTTGATGGATCAGGGAGGCTTTTCTTGCCCATCACAATGAACCGAAGCAGAGGTTGCTTCTCAATGTTCACTTCCTCCGTTCCTTGGCCACCTTGGAAACGAAACACATCAAACTACAAATTTACATTGATAAAATTAACATTTTAGAAAAGAATCGGGGCGGGCCAAAATCGGTTATACCTTCATTCTTGAAATTATTATCTGATTTGCCCCCTTCTTCCCCGGAATATTCGCCCTCGTTGTTGGATGATTTAGCCCCCTCTTTCCCAGAATGAGAATCTTGTTTAACTTGGATTGTTTCTTCACCAGATTCAGGACGGAGAACTATGTATAGTTTCTGAACTTCATCAGGGTTGTGAGCTTCTTCTTTCTCGACTTTAGGACGATAAAAAAAGAAAATTTCCCCTCTTTCTTGAATTTCAACAATAGGATCACTTCTCTTCTTCACTTCCTCACCTTGTCCCATAATCTTGCAGCTTTTTTCTACTCTACTATTTAAACAGGAACAAAATGGGAGTAATATAAAACATCAACTTGGGCAAAAAATACAAGTTAAAAACATAATTTAACTGATGAAAAACTAGGATAGAAGTTACCACTCTCTTTATTTTCTTGAAATGTATAGAAGTAGAAGAAATATAAGGTAGCTCCTTTTTGTTGAAGTTGTACGTTGAAATAGAGAAAATCATAGTCCATCAGAATGTGCATGTTGGAGGAGTTGTAGTTGGGATCTCTGCGGCAAACCGCTTGATGGGTAGATGACATGTGTACTTGATGTGATGAGTTCTAACCAAGTGGCTAATGGCTATTCTCACCACGAACTACTACTACCGTACAACGTACTAATCTAGTTGTACACTTGTACTAAGGGCCGGCCGTTGGGTAAGTCTTGGGGGTAGAGATGTTTTCTATTAATTCCAAATGAATCGAAATTTTATCGATTTGGTTGGAGTATGTTAGGTTAATGGGTAATTCTAGCCCATAAATCTGGAGAGAGGTAGAGTATATTAAGGTTAGAGTTAGATTTGATGTTTACCTATAAATATAGGTATCTCTATAATATATTGACAACAACAAGAATTATCAGTGAAATGATATCGAATAGAAATAATGGGAAAAATTCAAAATCGATAAAAAATCGATTTCAACATAAACCGAAACGTAACTGACCAAATCGAACAGACTTTATATATTATTTAAAATATTTACATTTATTATATTTAAAATACTTCATTTAATTTTTTCTAATAAGGTTATTAATTATTTATATACTTTATTAATTTAAAAAATAGCTCAATAGCCAAATGTCCAAATGAAAAAAAAAGTCACTTTAAACTCAAAGTTATTATACTTCAGTTCAAAAACCTAATAAGGTAATAGCACTAATTCAGCTCTCTACCATGTGCCCCGTCACTCTAAATTTTTATATCCAACTTCTAAGTTTCACATGTTAAAATGAGCAAGTTTGTGTTTCTTAAATGTCACATATTGTCATGAATGTATGTTTTTTTACTTTATGTGGACGTGACGACTATATTTAATTTGAAATTGTGCAATTTCATTCGTTGTTTGTTTCAAAATCGAAAAACCGATTACACCAAACTAATTTTGCCTCAAAACCAACATGTATTCTCTATCCCCTCCTTGATCCCACTGTTAGGCAGAGGGGTCTGTCACCTCCCCTCAAAACCGAATCCTAATTTTCAGTGGAGATGAAGAAGCTAGTGGTGTGGGAGAGGCCTGGTCTGGTTGATGAAGAAGCAACTAGTGGTGACAATATCCTAATTTTAGTGGAGATGAAGAAGCTAGGTGAACTGGATAGTGGAGTTGGGTGGGGGATAACCTCAAATACATAATATATGTTGAATTCTTGGTCTGTTTTTCATTAAAATCTAAAAGCTATCCATTTTACAGTGAAAATATCTAAAATGACCAGTTCGAATAGTTCAGGGGGCAAGTAAACAAATTTTAAAAGTTCGAAAGACAAACAAACCAGTTCGTTAAAATTTAGGGGACAAATATAACTTGTTTTTTTAGATAATTAACATTATATAGCATAAATATTCATACAGAGTAGTAAAGATTATAGCAAACTAAGTAAAGACATACAATCACGTGACAAATATAATTTTAGCATAAATATAATAGGTCAACGAGTTGAGCCCCAATAACATGGTATTAAGAGTCCAATGTGTTTGAAGATTTTGGTTTAAATATTTATATCCAATTTATATAGGGCTGCAACCACCTCTTAAATGTTTTTTTTTTTATTTTAAGTTTAATTCGACGATGATTTAATTGTCTAGTGACATTTACCCAAACATTTTAATAAGAGAGCTTAGCTTCAAATTTTATTAAAAATAATTTATGTCATATTTCACTTTATTAGTTATAAATTTTTGTATTCATTATCTATAATATATCATTGTATTTATACTTTCATCACTAATTTACAAAAAAAAGAAAAAAAACTCAAGATCTTACTGATTTACTAATCATCCTACGGATTTGATATTTGAATATTTTCTATATTACCTTTTTGTTAAACACATCAACACTCTAAACATGAAATGTTGATTGAAGTACTGAAGGAACAAATCGACTCAAAACTAAATTCAAGAGCAATTTATTTAATAACAATTTCCAAAGGAAAAAAACTAAAATTGTTTAGGGCAAATTAGAAATAACTCAATATGTAGTTGAAATATTATTAGAAAGATAAAATTATCATTTATATAAGTTTAACACGATAAATAATTATGAAATACATTAACATATTACATATTGTAAATTTTCACTTAATTTAAATAACATACAAATACTTAAAAATGTAATCAAATTTTGAAAGTATGAAGAGTGATTGTGTCACAATTCTTTTTGTTAATTGTGTGCAGAGGTCTTTGACGATTGCATAACAAAAGGTTTATGTAGTACTGCATTTTCATTTAGTTATCTTGTTCATTTTAATTTTTTTTTATATAAATTAGTGATGAAAGTATGAGTACAATAGTATTGTATTTCTTGAAATTCCTAACTCTATAATTACAATTAAATAAACGAGAGGGATATAGTTTAGATATGTCATGGAGCCACTCTACTTCATTGACATATCACATAGAACGCCCGACATTTTAGCGTGGTTAGAGAATTATCATGGGTTAAAGATGTCCAATTAAAAAGAACATTTGTTTGAGCATCGAGGACACATGATTAATTAGATCATTATGGATCAATCGAATTAGATTACCATTATCTACAATTTATGGATTTAAATAGTGAACTGTTATACGCACACCAACACAGTAGCAAATAGTGTTATTCTGATGAGTTAAATGACTATTTTACCTCCCTATATGTAAATGTAATGTTTCATGAAATTTCATCCAGGGTCAAAAAAGTCATTTCCTTTAAAAAAAAAACCTATTTGGGTGTGTAGAGTGGTTCCCATTTAAATACTACCAATTGTTAATATTTAAGAAAAAGCATATAAACCGAAACCACGTTAACAGTTTAACTTGAACCATCTGCTTCACAACCCAATTCCTTTGAAACACAACTATACAAATTGCCAAAAGACATTGTTCAACTGATTTTGCTTCATCCAAAAGGATTATTAGATCTGCTGGAAGGTTGTTCTTCTTCTAATTCTCACTTAATTTCATCAAACCTCTTAACTACACTTCCTGAAAAATGTTTGCTCAATATTAAAAAGATTGTTTATTTTGAATTTCCATGATCGACTTTTTTAAAATTTGAGTCAAATCAAGTTAGTATATTAGTTAAGATCGTAAAGTTTGTTAATTTCGACATTTTGAGAAATCAAACTAATAGATTTACGTAACTGTGTGATGGTTGTTGTTATCTGCAGAGATGAAGAGGCTGCGAGATGATGGATATGTCACTAAGTCCCAAATAAAGCGCCCATTCGGGTCGTCTAGAGGAGAATCGTAAGCTTTTGATATACAATATGCATTTGATTGTAGTGAATTTTGTTATGTAACTGTGTTGATGATTGAATTATGTGTTTCTGGGTAGCTTATGTGTAGGATTCTTGTGTTAGATGTGTATCTCATTCGCTGAATTTTCGTTACAGAGTGGCGTTTATGTTGATTAATTTAACTTGGTTTGATCGATACAATTAGAATGTTTGGGTATGTGAATGTAGTTATATTCTTACCACTTGAGGTGTTTGAGAATCTATTATAAATTTCGATTAGGTTTCTGTATGTCGATGTGTTCCTGCCTTCTACATGCTGAGTTGATTGTTGAGGAAATTGAAAGTGGAAACTTGATCTCGAGCCCTGAATTTTCAGTTCAATAACGTTTTATGGGTCTTATATCTTGCTGCTCTAAAGTTTCTCCATTTGTTGTGTTATTTGCTATTGTTGATTCTGTTATTTGGTAAGGCAGCGCACGATGGGTTTTAGTTTGGTCAACTAAATGAAATTACTCTTTCTTTAGTTCAATTGTTAATTTATATGAAAAATTTACAATTGAAAATTTGGATTCATATGAGGATATACAAAAGGTCAAATGAATAGGGATGTGTATTAACTTATTACCTGTAGTAAGTAGTTCTTTATCTGATTTGAACCCTTTTATGTGATGAAGATATGGGCAATCTCAAAGTCGTGGAGGTGGTGGAGGGGAAGGAGTTGGTGGAAGTGCAGCTGGAGGTAGTGGTAATACCCAGAAACTTACCACTAACGATGCTTTGAGTTATCTGAAGGAAGTTAAGGAAAAATTCCAAGATAAAAGGGAGAAGTATGATATGTTCCTTGATGTCATGAAAAACTTTAAGGCTCAAAGGTATCTTCTTGTTTCTATGTATGGTTAGCAGGTCTTGAACTTCACCTTTTGTTGTAATATATAGTTTGTTGGGTCCATAAAATTGTTTCATGCAGAATCGATACTACTGGTGTCATAGCCAGGGTGAAAGAGTTATTTAAAGGTCATCCTAATTTGATTCTTGGCTTCAATACCTTCTTGCCGAAGGGTTGTGAGATAACCCTCACGGATGAGGAAGAAGCCCCCCCTAAGAGAACAATTGAGTTCGAAGAAGCTATTAATTTTGTGAACAAAATAAAGGTGAAGTTATACGGTTGCTTATGGATTGCTGTGGTATCTTTTCTTCTGAACCATATAACTTACATTGACATTTTTCTGCAGAAACGTTTTCAAAATGACGATCATGTATATAAATCGTTCTTGGAAATCCTAAACATGTACCGAAGGGAACACAAGGGTATTACTGAGGTTTACCAGGAGGTTAGATTATGTTGAAGTTTCTAGTTGTGAGTACACCTTAAAAAGCATCTTAGGCCATCTGTTGTTTTCGCTACTGATACTTATTGGTGTTTATTGTGCTTTATCTCATATACCAGGTCACTTCATTGTTTGAAGGCCATATAGATTTGTTAGACGAGTTCACAAGATTTTTACCTGACAACTCGGCCACTACATCAGCCCATCAGAATGTCTTTGGAAGACATGTTTCCCATTACCATGACGAGAAGAGCTCCGCCATGGCAGCCGCAGTAACGCAACCATACATGGACAAGGTACTCCTTTATTATAAGGACTCAGGAACTCTGTTACCTTTATTCCTGCCCCCTAATCCCACCCAAAAGTAAGAAACTTCCCCTGCTGCAGACTTTCTACTGTAGTAATCACATAATATTGTGAGGCCTTACATCGCAGCATCACAGTGACAGAAATGTCATTCCTAATGCCATGTTTTTTCTTGGTGTTTAGCGTCCTGAAGGAGATGATGATAAAACAATGATGAAATTGCATAAGGGGCAAAAGAAGCGCATCGAAAAGGAGAGCAGAGAAACGAGGCACCATGATCAAGATTATAGAGAACCTGTCAGTGAAACCAATGGGGATGCAGCCATGAATAGCTTTACAGAAAAAGTGAAACCTAAGCGGAAGAATGAAGAAGTTGGAGGAAGAGCTAATATAACTACTTATGAAGACAAAGATTCTTTAAGAAGTCAGTAATTATGTTTCTTCCTATTCTGATTTTTATAATAGATTTTCAAACTTACATATTGAAAATTTTGCGCTCTGTTTTTCCCCGTTTCTTATTAAATTCTTGAACCTCTTGCTTTCTAAAAATCAAGTTGCATTTTCATTTTCTACTATGAGCATTCTATTGTATTACTTTTGTTTGTTTGTTACTTAATTTATTTATTTACGTCACCGTTTTTTTGACATTTTGTGTCAACATTTCGTGATCCAGTTCCATCTTGCACTTTATTACTCTATATTTTTTTAATTTCCTGTTTACTTGATTGTGTCAGACATGTATAATCAGGAGTTCACCTTCTGCGAAAAAGTGAAGGAGAGGTTGAGAAGTCAAGAGCACTACCAATCATTTCTTAAATGTCTGCATATATATAGTACAGAAATAATTACAAGAAAGGAGTTGCAAAGTTTGGTACGTTTCCAGTTTTATCTTTTTGTTGTATACTATATATAAAAGAGACTAAACTTGACTACAAGTTCTTGCATCTAGTCCTACCTTTAGTCAGCGAGCTTCAGTCTGATTTTCCCACAATGATCAATTTTGCCAATTCTGTTTGCTGGAGGCTAGTAAACTTTGTAACATAGGATTGGAGTTCTTCTTTGAGGTCCACTAATTATATGAGAAAATATGTATTTCTGAATTTAAGTTCTTGTTATCTTCCTTCTATGTAATGCAAGTGTCACGTTGGATTATTCATAGAATTAGAGTTTGCTCGTTGCAGGTGTCTGACCTTCTTGGGAAGTACCCTGATCTGATGGAAGGGTTTGATGAATTTTTGGAGCGATGTGAGCGAATTGGTAAATCCTGATTTTACTGTTGGTATGATTTGTTCCAATTACTTACATAGATCCTGAGTCCTGTCAGTTTTTCTTGCAGATGGATTTCTTGCTGGTGTTATGAACAAGAGTATGTGTTGATTTCTCTACTTTTTGTAAATTTTTGTAGTGCAATCTCCTAGGCCAAGTTATTTAATTCCGTCTTAACCCAGTGGAAAAATGAAAAAAAAAACAACTGATGATAGGTACAATTTGTTTATTCCTCATTAAAATTACTTGAGAAACCGGCATAATTTACTGGAACGCAGAACATCCATATTGTGATTATACGTGTTTATAAGATATTACTTATAAGAAAGTAAACAAGTAGTGCATATATGAACCTTAATGTGTACACATACTAATAGAACATATGTGTATATTTATACATTGTTCTATTATGAGTTTATTAATACATCAATGTTCTACAAATTTGTGTGTATTGATACATGTTGAGTAATTATAAATTAAGAATTCACTTCTAATAATTATTAATAAAACAGACACATAAGTAAGTGTAAATAAGTTACATAAAATAATAAGCAAAATATAGTACTCCGTCTTCTAAAAGAATATCGAATCTTAACTTTTGATGGTTGACTGTTTAAATTTTGAACTCACATAGTAGTAAGAATGGTTTGGGAACATCCATCCATTCCAAATGAATGCCTGTGCTCAAATTTATGATAATTAAAACGTTTTTATTAAAACTAGTATGCTGAGACTTATATCTGAACTCTAAATTGAAGAAAAATGAGACCATCAAAATGATTTTTTTATATATATATATTTATTGTAATTGAGCTCCTGGTAGTTCTTATCCACTCTTATGCCTTCTTTTGTTAGATGGATTTCATCAATTGTTTTGTTATTTGTGTTTCTTAATAATAGCATTTTGATTTTGTGTCTCTAAAAGGTTAAATAATGATAAAATGTGTTCTTTAATGGTACAGAATCTATGTGGAATGGACAATCTTGGAGACGTAGGGGAGAGGATAAGGAACAGAAGAGTGAAGTTGACAAAGAAAAAGAAAGATGCAAGGAAAAATACTGGCAAAAGTCTATTCAAGAGTTGGACCTTTCTAATTGCCAACGTTGCACTCCTAGTTATCGTCTTCTTCCTGATGACGTAATGAAACAAACTACTAATCTTAGATTATGGTCTAAGGATCTTTCATATGATCTATTTCCTTGATCTTCTGAATATTTACAATATTTTTAACTTCTTTTCAACTTTGAATTATGCCCTAACGTGAAGTTAACTCCTTAAACGAACTTCCGAACAGTATCCAATACCTTCAGCAAGCCAGAGGTCAGAGCTTGGGAGACAAGTGTTCAATGACCATTGGGTGTCAGTGACATCTGGAAGTGAAGACTACTCTTTCAAGCATATGCGTAGGAACCAATATGAGGAAAGCCTTTTTAGATGTGAAGATGATAGGTAAACTTTCTGAGCTTCTTCTTTGTTCTTGTTGGAATTGCTTTCCCTATCCTGCAAATTATAGTTTCAATAGAATATTTTGACTTGAACTTTCATTTGAGTGGACTTTCTCAATAATATTAGATTTGAGCTGGACATGCTGTTGGAGTCTGTGAGCTCAACTGCAAGGAGTGTAGAAGAGTTGCTGAACAGAATGAATGACAACACAATTGTCGCAGATGGTCCCCTTCGTATTGAAGATCAGTTTACAGGCATGTGATGGATATATGATAAAAGGAAAATGCAATCTAAATGCTGTTGCTTATATATTGACTGGGGTGATACGTGTCCTGAGTTGGGTGTCTTTTCTATTGCAGCCCTGAATTTGAGATGCATTGAACGCCTATATGGTGACCATGGTCTGGATGTAATGGATATCATGCGTAAAAATCCACCAATGGCTTTGCCTGTTATATTAACACGCTTAAAGCAGAAACAAGAGGAGTGGTCCAACTGTCGTCAAAATTTCAACAAAGTTTGGTCTGAAATCTATGCAAAGAACCATTACAAGTCCCTTGACCATCGAAGTTTCTATTTTAAGCAACAAGACTCAAAGAACTTAAGCACAAAATGTAAGTCTAGAGATCATGTTAGATATTTGTATCTAGTCAACCTGCTTCTTTGTAGTTGACCTTCCCATCTACGGTTGCTGGATTTTGCATAACTTGTCAAGGTGTAGTGGTGGGGGGAAAAGATAATGAAATTCATTTAAGGGCATTCGAAGAATTCATGTTGACCTTAGTGTTAGCCTTTCCACGATGATCTATAAGTTTTTTTCTCAACTTTCGTGCCTTTGTATTTTTTCCTTCTTTCTTTCATGCTTAATTTGTTGCAAACTTATTAAACAGACATTACAGATCTAAGATATCTTTCACTCTCTTAGTTATTGCACTTCAATGTATGTGTGTTAACTTCATCTCTAGAGTTCGAATTTATGAAACATGGTCCTCTTATATTTCTACTTCACTTTGTTTGAATAGCACGAAGGAGCTTCCTTCAAGGATCAATCTTTTTGACAGATGTATGTGGATTTATGGATCAATCACTCTCTCTTCGTTTTTTAAATTAGCATCTTTCGATTTCCAGTCTCCGTTATATGTATAGTTTGTGCTTTGGAGGAGTGAGGTGAGTTGTCATAACCAGTCGTTCTTCTGTTAGTTATGTCTTTTGGAAACTTGACAAAATCAGACAACTGGTCATATTACCTATGCAATGATCCTGAGATTTGCCGTATCCTCCATATCCAGAACTTGCAAATTTGTTGCCCATCGATATTTCCAAATGCTGGATTCTATGGTTACTCAAGACAAATGGCCAATTTGTTAGTCTTTGTCATTTTGTTGCCTGCAGTAGGTCAGGTTCTATTTTTTTATTTTTCCGCCAAGGGTTTCTCTCAACTGTTAGTTACATGGACCCTGATATATCTTTCACATTCATCTTCCATGGACAGCTTTAATCACGGATATTAAGGAAATCAAGGAGAGAAAAGAGGATAATATGCTTCTTGCAAATGTTGTTGGCACCAGATATCCAATGTCTCCAGATCTCAAGTATGAATATGCTGATTCTGAAATCCATGAAGATGTATCCAAGCTAATTCAGTATTCTTGTGAAGAGATTTGTTCAACAAAGGAACAGCTAAACAAAGTGTTGAGGCTTTGGACTTCATTCCTTGAACCAATGCTGGGTGTTTCTCCTCGGCCCAATGTGTATGAAGCTTCCGAAAATATATTGAGGCATCAGCCACCCAAGAGCACGACAGGTGCTGAATGTGATGAAAGCTCAGCCGCTGATGCATCGGGAGAATCGTCTAAGCCAATCTTGAATGGAGATGCAAACACTTCACTGATAAGCGGAACTCACTGCAGCATTAGCTTTACAAATGCTGTGAGATTGAATAAAGAAGATGGCCAAATCTTTAATGAACGGTTAAACAATCCTGATGGAGCAGTTACTACAGGACTGGATTTCAGCCATGGACTAATTAACAGGGAAAACTCAGGTATGGATGTTGGTGTGGCTGTGGGTGGGTGGGTGTGTGTGTGTTCCTTCTTTTCCTGGATTTCGGTATTTTATTTTAAATATAATAAAACAGATTACTGTACAGCAGTATTTCCTCATCCCTTCTCAAGGGTGTTGTTTGTTCTTTTTCTTCTCCTTCTTCCTTTTTCATATTTATGTATTTTTTATCACATTAACTAAGGCAATATGTATGTTGTAGTTGAAGTGCATGATGTGAATTCTTTACGCCCTAGTAGCAGTGCAAGTGATGATCTTTTCAGGGTTCAGTCTAATGTGAATGATAGGGTATCATCTGAGGTAAATTTGACACTCGTAGTCTAGATATTCTTCTGCAGGGTTACAGTAGTGATTAAATTCATCACAATATCCCCTTGTATATGTTGTATTTGTTGTTCCCTGGCTTTTAATATGCATCCATAATTTCAAGGTGGGCGATCCTTCAAGGTCAATAATGTCAACAAATGGAAGGTTCGCTGGGGGTTCTAGAGTGAATTTATATAAAAAGACATATGTGGACATTGTCAGGAATGAGAAGGAAGAGGGTGAATTATCACCAAGTGGTGACTTTGAAGAAGATAATTTTGTTGCTTATCGAAATGGTAGGTCACAGTCCTTTCCTAGCACAAACCTTGGTTCTCAAAGCATGCAGTACCAAATTGGAAGTGGAAAAGAGACTTGCGCTCAAGATGCTGCTGGTGAAAATAATATCGATGCTGATGATGAGGATAGCGAAAATGTTTCGGAAGCTGCAGAAGACGTTTCTTGTAGTGAATCTGCTGCTGATGAATTTTCAAAAGAACATGAGGAAGATGGAGAACATGATGAGCTTGATGGTAAAGCTGTAAGTGAAGGTGAGGCTGAGGGAACTCATGAAGATCACGTTACTGGAGGAGAGTCATTGCTATCATGTGAAAGATTTCAATCTTCCAGACCTCTGAAAAAGTATCTGCCTTTCTCATCTTCTTATCACGAAAGCAAGACGACAAGGGTTTTCTATGGAAGTGACTCCCTCTATGTGCTTTTTAGACTTCATCAAGTGAGTATCTGCTCACCTCTTTTTTCTCACTGTGCTTCATATTGATTGTCCTGGCTTATTGTGGATTTAGTAACAGAACACTATTGAGTGTGTGTTAATTGATTGAATTTAGATTATTTCACTGTTATGTCTTTACTTGGTCTACTTTCATGAATGGACCTTCTACGTTTTACATTGTTGCTAGGCACTTTATGAAAGACTGCTATCTGCTAAACAACTTTCGAGATCATCTGAATCAAGATGGAGGAGCAGAAAGGACAGCAGTTCTGATCCCTATGCAAGGTGAAGTAGCTCAACTTCAGTAGTTTTATTCATTAACAAGAGCTTGTTTTGTACTAATGTGATGATGGCTTATCTGTTTCCTAGATTTATCAGTGCTCTTTATAGCCTGCTTGATGGGTCTTCAGATAATGCAAAATTTGAGGACAATTGCCGAGCAATTATTGGGAATCAGTCATATGTTCTGTTCACTCTTGATAAGCTAATTTGTAAGCTCATCAAACAGGTAGGTAACACTGTTAATTTTAGTTGCCACTGTCAAAATGGTTGTTCTGATTCATTTACTTTGCAGCTTCAAATTATTTCGAGTGATGAGTTGGACACTAAGCTGCTGCAGTTGTATGACTATGAAATGTTGCGCAAACCTGATAAATTTGTAGATTCAGTTTATTATGAAAATGTTCATGTTGTCTTGCATGAAGAGAATATATACCATTTTGAGAGAGTAAGCTTTCTGCTGCTGTTCCTTTATTTCTTTCCACGTGCATATGACGAATTTAATTGATGCTTGTCCTCTTGCACTTGTTGCAGTCATCATATCCAATGCGTTTATCAATCCAGTTGGTGAATGAGGGGAACGAAAAGACTGATATAGTTTCCGTTTCCATAGACCCTAATTTTGCAGCATATCTCTATAATGATTACCTCTCAGTGTCACGAGGGAAGAAAGAATCTTCTGCTGTCATTCTGAAGAGGTAACTTAAAGATTCTCAGGTTATGCAGGTTACTATAAAACTTAATGGGGTTTGTACAATTCTAATATGTCAGAAATATGCGAAGATATGCTGCCACTGTTGATGAATCTGATGCTCCATGCATGGCAACGGAAAATGTCGTTATGGTGAATCGTTTGGAATGTAAGATGGCTGCGTTCTCCTCTAAGGTGTGTAGCTGTGTATATGACTATCCTCTTTTGCTAACAATTATCTGTTGGTAATATTGCATTTTCTTGATCCTTCAGAAGTTTCTGTTGACAAATGCTCAATATACTCTTGAAACTGGAACGTTCTTTTTATTATAATTGTAAACCCCATTCACTCTATTTTTGGTTTCTTTTGCCTCCTAAAAAATTCACTCCTACAGAAGTTGAGATAAGCTATGCCCTACAAGAAGATCTTTTCCCCACAGATATTTTATATTGATATGTAAAAATTCCCTCCTCCAAAAGCATTCGTTTTGTTCTTCCATTAAGTTCCTCTTCTCCTGGAAAGGCATTGTCCTCCTGGTGGAAACCATTTTTCCCATAGTAGTGGATGCCTTTGTTCTTGGTGAATATTTATGGCTCGAATGTCCCTGCCCTCGTTGTTTTAGTTCTGATATCAAATGTGATTGCAGATCTCCTATGTTCTTGACACAGAAGACTTCTTTTGTCGTTTTGAGAAGAAAAAGCGTGCTTCGGCTAGTGGATCTTCTTGGCGGAACCAGGCCAGAGTGCAGCGATTTCACAAATTTTTGGCAACAAATTTGTAATAGTGTTAATCGTCTTTGAAGGTACAGCTCTGATTATGATATGTGCAGTTGTTGCTGTAATTGCCTGCCCTAAGAAATAAATTTTTTAATTGTTTATTCTTTTTATTCTGTAGGAGTACAGTATTTTGGAACTCATTGCATCGTCTTGTACACTTCCATCTGCAAATAACACCAGCGAAAAAATGAGGTCACTCAGATTTGTTTAACTTTAACATCATCTGAGTGGCGTCTTATGCCTTGCTCTGTACATAGGGTGGGTGCATGATAGATAATTGTACAGTCTTTCGTTTTCAGATTAAGTGCTTGGAATCCCTGTTTTGTAATCTACTTTGGCCGTTATTTGTGTTTTATGCTTTACTTTTAGTATCTTTTAGTGAAGCAATGTCTGAAGTTGAGCTCAGATCCGAAGCTCTTCAACCAATTTGCAGTGTGGCAACTGAATCTGGGACGCAGTAGAGAGAAGCAAAGTAGACATAGAGACTGAATTGGGTGATCACGGAAGCTCGTGGAATGGGGAGGTGACCTCCCCTACACTTCCCCGTAAGGGATTTATGGAGGAGGACGTCGTCCCTCTGGGTACATGGCCTGACTATGGCCATCTTCGCGGGAGAGCCAATGTCATAATTTTTTGGCAGCGTTGCATACCGCCTTCTTTAAGAAGCAGTAAAAGTGAGTGGGACTGCATGTTGCTATCCTATATCCACGTGTATTGACTAAGATTATCAACCAATTCTTAATGTAG
This sequence comes from Echium plantagineum, assembly GCA_003412495.2. Taxonomy (NCBI): domain Eukaryota; kingdom Viridiplantae; phylum Streptophyta; class Magnoliopsida; order Boraginales; family Boraginaceae; genus Echium; species Echium plantagineum. The sequence goes on along the minus strand of CM016563.1, from coordinate 13,813,148 downwards.
ATATTTGCACCAAATTACTGACCTATTCATTTGTTTTTTAGGCGTTGAAGCACAAATTCATAGTTGTGACAAAAAACAAATTCGAATCTTTAGAGATGACGCCTTTCAACGTGTATCTTGGTTGTGACATTCTATGTTAACATATTTTATTATAAACATGATAATTTTAAATAAAAATATGTATATTGGTGAAAAGATAATTGTGAATGAAGGAGATGTCATTTAACAATTGAAAAAGAGATCATCTAAAAAAGATTGATGAAGTATTACATAGTAAACTAGTGGCTTATTTTCTTTTGGCCCCTAAGCTATTCATTAGGGTCTAGGGAGTTTGGACTTCCTTCCTTTTCAAAATAGAGATTATACTATTTTTCTTTTTAATTTGCATCTTATTTTTTGTTATGTTATCAAAAAATTAAATTGAGATAAGGATAAAATCGGATAAACTCCCAAAATTAGACGTTAAGATAGCATTTTAATAAATAAAAATGGGGTTTCTAACAAAATAAAAAATATATATTTTTTACTAATAAATAATTAAAAAATAACTCCTCCTTCTCCCAAACCCTCAACCTCACCCTTACCCCACACCTAATTTCCACACTTATTTTTTCTCATATCAGTATTATATATACCAAACATGTCCATAGATAAAAACTATGCCGTCTATTTCGTGTCTTTCGAGTCATCTTTTGAAGTCATTTTATTACTCCCTCCATTTCTAAATGATAGATACATTCTCACTTTCATGGTCACACAAAACACGATTTAAAACTTAAATATCTCTTACTCGACATGCCAAAAAATTATAAAAAGTTGATATTTCAAAAATATATGTTGACACGATCAAACAAGATTCTACATGACTACATTATTTTTTATCGTTTAATGAGAATTATTGATCAAATTTATTAAAGTTTGATCAGAAAAGTCAAAATATACCAATCATTTATGGACGAAAATAATATTATTTTGAAGTCTTTTGGTCACTTTAAATATAAATTATGTCCAACCTAGGTATGGGAATAATGGGATGAGTCCTTTTCAAAGTCAACATATTCTTCGACTTGATTCATCCCTACTTGAGCGCAATGCCAACCCATACACTAACCGACCATCCACTTGGCATGGCACGCCTTTTCAAGCAAAGCAGTCAAACTAAAAAATTCTACGACGAACCAAAAGCCCACCGTAATGGGCCACCAATATTTTTCATTATTTTAAGCCAAGTTGCAACCAATCAGAACCGTTCAAATAAAAAAGGTTCCGTGAACCGTGAAAATCTTGCATGCTTACTTGATATGTGTTAGCATATGCTAACTTGCAATCGTGACCCTTAGATGAGGACTAAATGGGATAATTTTGATCCTGCGGCTACAAAATGGGGAGGGCACGATTGGAAAATTAATATGTTGGAAATCAGTTATGAATTTTGGTGTTGGTTCACACGCGCCCTAAAAGAACGGATTCGGTTAGAATAGTTGGTTGGAAAATTGCGAATATAGTGGCAGTTACATACTTTGGTTTATCTTCGTTTCTTCTTGGTTTTACCCTGACAATTATACACATTTCTCAGTCGAAATTTGCAATCATTAATCCTTTCAATTTTTGTTAAAATAGAGATGGAAGAAAATTTAAATAGTAGAGAACGTGAAGAACCTGGTATGTTGGTACATTTGTGTTTTGTTCGAAACTATTTCACAATATAGGTCATTATATAACGTTTGGGATTTGTTGGACAGCATTATTCAATCTAGTTCAGTTCTAGGTAGTAGCGAGAGTTTAGTTTTTGAAAGTGTTATCATTTTTATTTAGTTTGTTAAGGGTTGTTTAAATGATCCATGCAGGTGTGCAATGTGAGCCTAGTATCGATAGGCAATTAACTATCTCAACGGCTTGTAGTCGGAATAGTGGTAAGGCCATGTTATTTGAAATTGGATATATTTTGTTGGATAGTATTTAGTTTGCTGTTGTATATGTAGTTTTAGTTGAAGTTGTTTCAAGGTTTAGTACATGATGCAGAGGTATGTTTTAGGTTCATTCTTATACCATGTAGTATATATTCGTGGGATATGTCAGATGATTTTCATGTTGTTGCAGATTTTGCACACTCTCCGAACGATCCTGATTCGTACAAGGATTTGGTGTTTGAAGGGAAAGAAGATGCGAAATGTTTTTATGCTAGGTATGGAAAATCTCGCGGGTTTGGTGTTAGGATTGACAAATGTCCGAAAAGAAATCACCGGAATTCCAATACAGACTACATACATTATATATACCTGGTGTGTTGTAAAGAAGGGATAAAGGAGGTTAATAGTAAACCCGGGCCTGTGAAAAGGCAGAGGCCTGATCGTAGGACAAATTGTAGAGCTCATATGAGCTTGAAGATTGACTGGGTGAAGCATGGATATGTTATTTTCGAGTGGACGGATGAGCACAACCATGCAATGATTGACGAGGACAAAGTGTGTCTGATTCGCACATTTAGGAAGTTAAACCCGGAGCACAAGGCGATGGTGGACCTTCATGTCAACAATGGCATTCCAGTTCGGGCAACTTTCGAAGCTTTACGTGAGACGTATGGTGGTAGTGATGATCTGGGATTTACAAAGAAGGATTTATGGAACTATGTTAGTAGCGTTAGGCGGAAAGAAATGTTTGCTGGAGATGCAATAGTTATGCATAAATGGTTGAAGGACCAATCAAACAGTAAACCTGGTTTCTTTTATAACATAGAGGTTGACGAAGAGCGAAGGATCAAAACTGTGTTCTGGGCGGATGCTGTAATGATTTCAGATTATGCTAAGTTTGGTGATTTTGTGAGTTTCGATACAACATACAGGACAAATGACACGGCCAGACCTTTAGGTAAGTAATACTGTACATTGTTTAAGTTTTGAGTTAATGTTGTCGACATTATGTTTTTGTAAATATGTGCTTTTAGTTATATATTCTGGTTGGCATTTGTGGTATGGATAGTAGCATGGTTTATCCCAAATATGAATTATCACAGGTATTACTGTTTGCATAATTAGTTAATTACGATGACATTTGTAGGAATGTTCGTTGGGTTCAACCACCATAGGTGTACGACGATTTTTGGGGCTACTCTAATGTATGATGAGACTGCTGACTCCTTCAAGTGGGTGTTCGAAACGTTCTTGCAATGCATGAGTATGAAGCTTCCGAAAACGCTAATGACAGATCAGGCCCCTGCAATTGCTGTTGCCGTTCGCGTAGTATTTCCTGGTGTATTTCATGGCCTTTGTTCATGGCACATCGAACAAAATGCCAGGAAGCGTTTGGGTTCGCGGGCCGACTCTAATTTTTTGAATTTCTTTAATCATTTGATCAGGTACGTGGACGATGAAGAGGAATTCGAGTTTGTTTGGCAACAGATGTTGGAAGCCTGTTTTGATGGCCAACCAACTTCTGATCATTCTTGGTTGTCATTCATATATACCTTCCGTGAGCAGTGGTCATCAGTGTGGGTTAAGAACCACTTTACTGCTGGGAAGACCACGACGCAGTTGAGCGAGCAGCTCAATGCTTTTGCTAGGTTCTTCCTTACTCCGGAGTTGCACGTATCGGAGCTGATGAAACGCTTTCAAAGACTTGTGAATGATATTCGTTTCAATGAGAAGTCCAGAGATTATTATATGCAAGACACTACTCCAATTAATCCCTTTAAGAATTCTTCTTTGATGAGTGAAGCTGCCCAGATGTTTACGCCGTCTGTTTTCCAGATTGTACTGGAAGAGTACCAAAGTGGTATGCAATACACTATTAAGGTATGTGCAATGTTTACGTTACACCAGTGTTGATATTTTAGTTTTTTTTCGTCATTTGTTTCATTTTTTAATGGTGGTAATTTTTTAGGAGACTCAACCAGTTGAAGACGATATGTCATATAGCTTACAGGTTTGAAACGTTATTCCTTGACGCAGTATTTGTTGGTTTCTTATTTTTGATAGCAGAGACCCCTGTAGTTGTGTGATTCATGCTTATGTTTTATTTATTTATTTGTCCCTAGGAAACCATGCGTGTTTTTTCCGGACAGTGCAAATTAGTCCTTGTGCAGCGTTGGGAGAAGGGTGATTCCAATGAAAAGGTTTTAGTTGAGCAAGAACAAGTTCGTCTAGACATTGAGCTGGAAGTTGTGAAATGCTCTTGTCGTTTTCTCGAGAATTGTTGGATGATTTGTAGACATGTGTTGAGGGTGATGGAAGTATATGGTGCATTTGGTTCTGAGTTTTGCAACACAATACCCAAAGATTATAGCATTGATAGGTGGAAACGTAGTGCAGCGAAGCCGTGTGTTGTCCCTCCAATAATTGATGATGTGGTACCTCCTACCCATGGTCAAAGATATCAGCGTTTGTATAATCACATGATAGCCGTGGGCACTAGAATATGTTATAATGAGGAGGCTTTTGTAGCGTACATGAGACACTGTCAGGAAGGTGCAAGGGCAGCCAATGAAATTTTACAAAGGTCTAACGCGTCGTCTGCTCCATCTCGTGAGCAGTGTTCTTCTGCTGTGGGTGAGTTCTGACGCTTGTCTTCGATGTCTGTCAAATTTTTGCTAACTTGGGAAATTAGTTTTTTATGATATATCATATGGCCTTTTCAGATGTGGAGGAGGAATATTACGAATCATTCAAGTACAAGAAGCAGAAGGTTGGAGTTGAGGAGAATAAGATGAGATTGATGTCTAACTTGGAGACGAGGCATTTGAAGTGGAAGCAAAAGTTGAAGCGGCAAATGAGTGAGCAGCGGAAGGCAAGGGCTGCTCAGTCTGCCATGAACAATATAGATTGAATATTTTTCTGTTTAGTCGTTTGATCTATATCGTGATGTACCAAATCTGAATGGTGTTGACCTTTAATGTATCCATGGATTGATGCTTGTTTCTACATTCCCAGTGTGATTTGAATGTTACTAGTTTCAGACATTGTATGCTTTTATTCCACTTACCTGCTCATGGCTGCACAATTTTTGCATTTTCCTTAGTGCTTTTGGTTTGTGACTGTCAGGGGTAATGCTACAATATAAGTACCAGATGATACAGATGTATGGTATATGACTAAGTTGTACTTATACCTTAGTAGACAGGCTAGTGGTATATCTTGATGTAACAGATCTGATTTTCTTACTGATGAAATTGATTGTATCAATGGATTCAACCTTCTTCCTAATTGTGTGTTGTAATTTTAATGTCACTGTTTCCACTATTTGTACTTGTAATTCAATTACATCCTCATTGATGCACAGATTTCAGTTTTTCTTAGTTGTTTTGGTTTGTTAGTGAGGAATTTGATCATATGTGCTGTATACCTGCCAATAAATCAGGATGGGATATTGATAAGTAGATTCTATACATTGTTGTGTGGCCTTGTGGGATTTCACCATTTGTAATTCATCAGTTCAAAGTTCTATTCATCTTTTCTCCGTCGCATTTTTTAATCTTTACCATTACTTAAAGTCTGAGGTGTGTGGTGTATAAATATGCTTCTTAGACTTATAAGTTTGTAGGAATTTGTTTCATTACCTCAATCGGATATGATTAGTAATGGGATTTGTCATGCTACATTTTATACCACTCTGTTTGGTGTCATTGCATATACCCTATCGAACATGGTTTCATGGTTTACATACACCATGCTTAGGGCTTTCAATGTTTAATGATTTGTCCTTTTAAGTGGTCTTGTAGTTGTTACACTTTTTTGAAGTAGTTTTCAATGTTTGACGGTCCTACTATTTTAATTATTCCGGTTATGTTAAAATGTACTGTAATATAACAGTATTAGGCATTTGTTAATGTAAATAGTATCCCTTAAGACAACTACCTTTGGGATAAGGCCTTGTATGTTACATTACTCCCACTGTCAATTTTTGTCATGAAGTCACACTTGTAAGTTGGCAGGGGTAATAACAAAAAAATTGCAGCCAGACCATATTATATGCAACGGGAACTAAATAATTAAATTGAAATTGATGGAACCATGCATATATCCCTCACTGTCATTCAATGTGGGATATGTACATGTGGATATTATCCCACAGTTACATCAACTACTGCATACTAATTGTAAATGTTATATTGCTCCTAATGCCACTGTAATGAGTTAAAACAGTTGACCATTTTCCATGCTTCATTTCCCAGAACAGAGTTGAATTGAACCTAAGTTGTTATCAGAAAGTAAAATACTTTTGTACAAGTTATCAGCTAATTTCTAGCATACTTCAGTGTCTAATAGCTGGTATACCAGCCGCATCCTTTTCTTCCTGTAGTTCCTTCGCCTCATCATATATCTGTCAAAATGGAAATTGTTAGTAGATTTACCAGCTATTAAGGAATCTGTCTATATTGTGCGTGTACAGTCAGGCCATGTTATACCTGATCGCGAAGGACATTTGTTCTGTCCGCAAGGATTCTCGAACAGATATTCATGCGGAGTTGAAGCATCCGTTCTGCTCCCTCTTTATGCCTTGTTCCCAGAACTGGCCAGTTCTGGAAGGAGGTCATCGCAACGCTTGAGTTCGTATACTCTTCCATGTACTTCATGACGAATACTCCGCAGCTGCATTTATCTTTCTGCGACGGGACGGGAGGGGATAACCATGTGTACTTTTCGAATTCATGTGGACAAACTCCTCCCATCTTCTTATATCTTTCAGATATGAAACAGGTTGCCTCCCTCGTGATACGATTCCCCATCACTTCGTACTCATTAGGTGGTTGTCCTTTTACTACCCTTGGGTAGGTGTGAAGGCTAGTTAAGTATTCGAAACGTTGTGCTTTTATGTTGACAACGTAGCAAACGAAGTGTGCTGTTGAGTAAGCAGGCATTATCACCTGCCAGGTGGAAAGTGTTAGTGTGGGAATTGGTTTGGAACTATGTTATTCATGGTTTTCAAGGTGGTATAGGTACTTACATGTTCGACATTCCGAATGTCATTGACATCCCAGTTGATAGTGTAAAAATTGCCTAAGCGGATGGCGAAGTCTTGCGCTGCCTCCTCATCAGTCCTTACATCTGATGGATTTTGCATGTCCACTCCCCGTAGCACATTCTGCAGGCATAGTAAATTATCATAGGCTAATAATGACTTGGTATACTTTTATATGGAGATATAGCGGTGTACGTACTCTATCCAGCAAAACCCTTGTATAAATTCGCTTTCTTTTAGTAGCGTCCTCTTTGTGGTTGAGGATGTTCGCCCATGCATCTATCACGCTTGAATCGACCCATTCTCCTTTTTCCATGGTAAACAGCTGAGTCCTCTCAAGATTGAATAGGCCTTTACCCATGGTTTTATACAATAGTTCATCCCTGACAATGTTTAATAAGTAAACAAGATTTAGAGCTAGTGGTTCAGAATGTTTGTAATGCTATAATAACTAGTTAGTACAATTGTTACTTACGGTTCAAGCTTGTGATCCCACGCATACCCTGCTAACATGATTGAATGCTCGTCAATCTTATGATCGTTGTCGTAAAGATCATAAGGGCTGCGAAGGTACCTCGATGGTTTTGTTTCGCGACGTTCTCTACCCTTCAAACCATCCATGACTGCATTTACTTCAATCGATGTGCTGGTGTTCTGATAATTTACCTGTTCTGCTTTGAAAAGTGTCTTAACTGCTTCATCCACGAAATGAGGGTCATCGAAAGCATCGTCAAATAGGGGATTAAGATTCTTTGCCGTGCTTTCGGATTCTGAATTCTTGCTATTTGTGATGGGGGTTTCTGGTTGCCTGCAACTAAGTTTTAAATACATGTTAGCTATCAACATCAACCTTAATCATGATCCGGCGATATTGCAAATTTATGAAATAGCAACTACACTAACTAGTGGTTTTCGTGGTATTCTTTACAAACCTATAAATGACCTCTGGTGTATGGAACTGTTGGGATGACAACTCTGGTGTCTGAAACGTGAAATCGTTCTTGCTTTCGATAGCGTTTAAGGGGGCTGTCATGCTGGGAATCGGTTGGCTGTCCGGTAGTAATCTGCATAATAGAACGTTAACCACTCTCAAATGTATGCATCTATTGTATAATAAGCAACGATATTTTGAGCATATGTACAGGTGGATATTATCCCACAGTTATCCCACAGTTACATTAACTACTGCATACTAATTATGAATGTTATATTGCTCTTAATGTCACTGTGATGAGAGAAAACACTTGTCCATTATTCATGCTTCATTTCCCAGAATACAAAAGAGTGGTTAACGCATTTACGAATAATATTCCATAATTTTAATGTGTTTACAGTTCTAAATATTACAGAGATTCACTAGTAAATGACAATACATTGCATTAGGGTCTAAGGTATTACATATAAATAGGTTGTACTACACATCTGGAAGTTCTAAGTGTTACATCCAAAAGAGATTCAATATACTTCAGATGTACAAAACATTGGATAGGAGGCCCTACTTGTTCTGCTGCTTTCGGACGTCGCTCACAGTCTGGACGTGCACTTTACTTCCGACAGTCTTTGTGTTTGACCGGAGGAACCTCTTGGTCAGGAATTGACTGTGGGAAACCAGAGAAAAAAAGAAGGATGTAAATACAATGGTGAAGACTTCATTATACAAACAAATTTTAATCAATAGAGTGTGGCTTAAGTTAATACCTTTCGGCCTGGACGCTTTTGGGTGCTACCTTTTCTGGTGTGTCTGCTACTACAACGATCACATCTGTCGGGGGGACACGGTCTGGTGACCTCTCCTCAGTCTGCTGCACTTCATCCGGAGCGTTAGCACATCCCGGGACTGGCGAGGTCATACTCGCGTCACTCTGATCGGGTGGGTTGGAGGTTTCCTGAACCTCAGCTCCTGGTAACATTGAACTTCCCTTCCCCTTTCCTCTTTTTTTAGGCTCTCTGTTGTTGTCATCATCAGTCACATCTAATGCTTGCTTCCTTTTGTTTAGTGAGATGGCTTTTGGAGATGGGACGTCCTTTCGGACACTACGGGATTCTTCTTCAAAATCCTCTAATCGCTTCGTCAGTTTTTCAATGATTGTGCCATACATCTGATATTGTTTGTTGAAAATCTTCAGGTAGACTGGAATCTGAATACAGTGTCAGGAAGCAATTTTAGTTTACCAGATCATTGAAGCTTAAGGGATAAATTTGATAATTTCACACTACATTTCAATGCACTGTCTTCCAGGATCCTTCATTATATGCGGCAACTGTGACAACACTCTAAAAAACTGATGAAAACACCTATTGGCTCACATTTTCTTTTGAAATAAAGAAAGACACATTTATTCTACGCTATAAATAAATATGGAAGGATACAAACACTATAAATATATTTTTGATAATATGTATGTAAGTCAGATTTACTTTGGAACTAAAGAAAGACATATTGTACCTCCAAATAAATTACTACATTTTCATGGTATATAGTAAGTGCATTTAGGTTTGAGCTTCAATAACAGGTAGTAACTAATGCCTTAAACTTTGGCATGGAAAAGGAAATGCCCAGAAAGTCATCCAGGTCGATAACGTTCCAAGGTAGGAACCATCATTGATCATGCTCTGTGCATGGACATTCTGTTGGGAAGCAGCACAATGAAATTCCATATGTTTTTCACTTCTAATGTAAGCTCTGTTATTTAAAACTTCCATGCTTCAGCTAATTAAATACTTCATAAGGATGGTAGTTCTTCATAATCAACAAAATCATGTCCAAGAATAGAACCTTAAACTAAGAAGACAATATGAACTCAGTTCAACACATACCTCTCCCATCTCAATAGAATCTGGATCAGCAATCGGAAAGACTCCCATGCTGTCGGGGTTGATTTCCTTTGTCACGCCGACAGATATCACCTTGGACAGTCCAACGATATCGTCCAAGGTCGCGATCTTGTTCATTTCAGCATTGTGATCCCAGCCACGTAACGATGGACCCATATACTGTCCAGCTAATAGTCTGCAGTGTTTCCCCATTCTTTCAAGACAGTTAATCTGGGATTTTTGCCAAAACAGTGTGTTGTTACGAGACGAATACGCATTCATAAATGACAGGAGTTCAAAGAAAGAAGTGTACCAGTAGGAAGTGGAAGTCCGCTGTAGGATTTAGCATGTTTGTTCTGGTGATCCCATTGGTTGTATGCACTAGTACATGCCGACACCAATTGTACTTGGTGACTTCTTCCAAGTCACCCAATACCTCAGCATACCTCAGGTCCACTTGGTTGCTGTTCAGTGGACATAGCAGACAGTAGGTGATATACAGGATGGCACATTTCGTCCATTCTCGTGCTCCTTTAATTTTTCTTAATCCCAGCTCTAGTTCACTAAAATGGACTGTCTTCGAGAGCTTGTTGTCCTTATCATTGATCCCCAATTCTTTTTTTAACTTCGCTATGGCGTCATTGCTGCAACCAACTAAGTCTATATCCTTATCACCGCGTGGAAGATGGTATACCCGGTGCACATCCTCTTCTTTTATTTTCAAAACCTCACTGTTGGAGAGTCGAATTTGTGGGCCATGGTTGACTTCCCAGTTTTCTACCACCCACCTAACGAATGTCGTGCTAATCCCATTCCAGTTACATACCTCCAGTAGCGCTCCGAAACCACATAATCTGAGTTGCTTCTCCCTTTCTTTATATCTTTTGACATCAGATTTTGCATCTGAGACCATTGCGTAAACCTTTCCGATCTTGCTCTTTATTCGGATACGTCCCTTGTCACTCTGTTTCTTTGGCTCAACAACAGCGGGGGCAGCCAAATCATGCTTTCTTTTTGTGCGTTGTTCGCGAACTTCTGTGCATTTCAAGCAACATTCATAAGACCTCAATAATGCATTTCCAGAAGGCATATATGACTTCACATCATGCTCAGTATCATAATAAAGAGCTACTTAATCAGACTGTGGTACATAGTCAAAACTCCATAGCTCAGTAGCATAGTAAAGCAACAATGAATCAGGTTTCAAACTCAAACACTAGTATCATAGTAAGGCAACAATGAATCAGGTTGCAAACTCAAACAGTAGTATAATAATAAGCCAACAATTAAATGTTACCTTCCACAGTACCCTCATAAATCCCTCATACAGTAGTAAAATAAGATTTTCCAGGATTTATACAATTTTAGCTAAACAGTGCCCTCATAAATCCCTCAATAAAGATTGCAATTGTAAAATATATACAGCATAATAGATTTCTTCTTAATTTATAATTTTGCTCATTAATACATCAATACAAATTGTCCAGATTTTGAAATTGTAAACTTCCCGTAGAAGCTATTAAATTCCAGAGTTTGGCAACAAGAAGACACAATTTCTTAACAACACTAGTGTATTATGAATATTTTCATCATCTCGATTGAAAGCAGTTCAAATTAAAGAGAATTAAGGAACAACTACATACCTTCTGATGAAGAAGATGGAGATGAAGATGAGGATGTTGAAGTTGACATCTTCGCACGTTTGTCCTTCCTCTTCATTGTCACAATTTCTGGGATTCGGTTTGTTGGTGGGATTAACAGATTTGCAAGGGTTTTGTATAATTTGGATCACTATGCATGCAATTTTCAGGGATTATCACGCAATTTGTAGTCTTTGGATGAGTTTTGGTTCAGTTTTTTCGGATTTCGCATAACAAATCACCTATTTTTTTGGGTTTAGATTAGTATTCAATTTTTGGAGGGATTTTCAGACAAGAAGTAGTTAATGCGTAGTGGAGGCTTGGGCGGGGTGGTTTCGGGTTTTGTGATGTCCATGATGTGTGGGGCGCGTGGGATTTTCTATTTTCTGTGTTCCTGGACTAATTTGCCCCTATATGAGCATATGCTTATATATAAATAGTTAGCATATAAGTAAAACTCCCGTGAACCAATAGCAAAGCAGCATTGTCCTCGAAGCAATAAATACCAGACAAATAAATTGGGACAAACAACAACAAACCAAGTCATCAATCTCCTCTCCACTTTCTCCGTATAACGCATTTAACGTGTCCTCTAAATCTCCAATGGCCTCCTCAAACTTCAACCGATGGCTTAGGCCCGAGGTTCGTTACCCCCCTCCCCTACTATTTTGGATCTGAAAGATTCATTTTAGTAGGATTTCACTACTTTTTTCTGTTTGTTTTAGCGGTTTTTGAGATCTGACGATTTTTCGTTGTTTGAATTGGTAATAGGTTTATCCTTTGTTTGCGGCCACTGGAGTCGCCGTTGGGATTTGTGGGATGCAGTTGATCCGTAACATCACTGGAAATCCTGAAGTCAGGTTGACTTTTACTCTGATTTTATTTTAGAAATCGTCCAATATTATTGAATTTCTTATAAATATTGTTTTACATGGTGTATAATATTGTGTGCGAATTAATTTAAATAGTTTTACTGGTAACCTAATTTACTAATGAAATGATAATTTTGATTCAAAGTAATATTTCGATAAGGTTAGTGTTTCTCGGATCGAAGGCCTGGTTTGTTTTCGATTAACTTAGTTTAACAAGTAAGAAAGTAATCGCCTGTTTCGCCCTAAAAAAGGTAAATGAGAAGAGAACAATGTTCAATTGATGCATATTGAACTACTTACCTGTATAACTACTTGGGGGAATTTGAACATTTACAAACATTAACTTTTGAATCTAATTTTGCAAGAAGTATTTGAAATGATTTGAGAAGTGATGATCTCTCAATGGAGATCAATCATATATTTATAGTATAAATGATATACAACGTGTGAAGTAAATCCTAACAAACTATCTATTTAAAATGGAGAATCATTATCTTTACATACAAGATATATACTACTAACTATTTGTAGAGATTTCATCCGAGATTGTTGGAGGTTGTTGAATGTTGAGCTATCTTTGAGGGATATGCAACACTTCTGCTAACATCCCCCCTCAATCGGAGCCGACGTAAGTAGGCATAGATTGGATACTGCAGAGATGAACTTGGAGGACGATAGAGCCTTTGTAAATACATCGGCTAGCTGAAGATGCGTAGGGACGTGTTTGACAACTAAATCACCTAGCAACACTTTCTCCCTTACGAAATGATAATCAATCTCTATGTGCTTGGAGCGAGAGTGGAGAACTGGGTTATAGGCCAAGTAGGTTGCTGAAATGTTGTCACACAGTGCAAGAGGAGCTGCAGAAAGAGACACACTGAGGTCTTTAAGTAGCATTTGCAACCATGTAACCTCAGCTGCAACTGATGCGAGGGCGCGATACTCGGCTTCAGTACTAGACCGTGCTACTGTTGGTTGCTTTTTAGAGGACCACGAAATAAGATTTCCCCCCAAAAATACACAATAACCTGAGGTTGATCGCCTCGTAGTAGGGCATCCAGCCCAATCTGAATCTGAGTAGGCTTTTAGTTGCAAAGAAGAAGTGGCTTTGAGGGAAAGTCCATGATGAGGAGTGCCTGCAAGATAGCGTAATATACGTTTTGCAGCCGAAAAATCAGCAACAGATGGATGGTGCATCGATTGGGAAGCCTGATTAACCGCATAAGTTATATCAGGTCGAGTTACTGACAAATACTGAAGAGCACCCACAAGACAGCGATACTCATGTGCATTGTCCAGCTTTAAGCTAGAATCAGCCATATTATGCTTTGGCGTAATAGGTGTTTTCACTGACGTACACTTGGACATCCCATGCTTAGCTAACAAATCTTTGACATACTTTTTCTGGGACAAAAATAATCCAGTAGCATCCTGTGTAACTTCAATGCCCAGAAAAAAATGCAATTTTCCCAAATCATTCAGTGAGAATGTAGCATTGAGAGACACAATAAACTGATCAAGCAATGATGTGGAGGACCCTGTAATAATGATATCATCGACATATAACAGGAAGAACATTTTATCATTAGCATTAGCGAAGGTAAATAAGCTAGAATCAGCTGAGCTCCTGATAAAACCTTGACTTAATAAAAATGATGACATTTTTTGAAACCAGGCCCTCGGGGCTTGCTTCAAACCATATAAAGATTTTCTCAATATACAGTGATGCTGAGGATAGTCAGGATGAGTGAACCCCTGTGGTTGCTTCATGAAAACTGTTTCCTGTAGAGTACCATTCAAGAAAGCATTTTTTACATCGAGCTGTCGCAAATCCCACCCATTTGATACAGCTAATGTGAGAACAGTGCGAATAGTCGAAGGTTTAATAACAGGAGAAAAGGTCTGATCAAAATCGAGACCATATTGTTGCTTGAAACCTTGAGCGACTAAGCGTGCTTTATGTCTAGCAATAGTACCATCAGAATTCAACTTGACTCTAAAAACCCACTTACAACCGATTAAATTATGAGAGTTATGAGGTGGAACTAAGTCCCATGTGTGGTTTTGGATCAGGGCCGTATACTCTTCGGCCATTGCTTGACACCAATGGGGAAAACGAGAAGCATCAGTGAAAGAAGTGGGCACATAATGTAGATTGCTAGGAATAACAGAAGTAGTGAGAGATGGCAGAATTTTGGGTTTAAGGGAGCCAGTGTTAGTTCTAGTGATCATGGGATGAGTTTTTGTGGATTGTGGAACTATGGTAGTTGGAGGGGGAGAAGTAGGAGTTGAAGATCTCGGGAGAGAAGCAGGAGATGGAGAAGGATTTGGGACACAGAGTTGAGGCGACATTACTACCGAAGGAGGGGAGTGACATTGGGAAGACATATTGGAGGAAGAAGTGTTGGGTGAAGAGGAGATGCTTTGGGTTGGTAATTTATTCGGAGTTGAAGATGGTACAGTAACAGGTAGCACCATCGATTGAGTAATGGGAAATGGACAAGAGGAAGTAGTAGTATGAGTGAAAGGTGGAAGGGCAGTGGTATAAGCAGAGGGATTTTGAAAATCAAAATTTGAAGGAAAGATAGATGGGGATGTATGTTGTAGATGATCATAGAAGGTTGGGTAGGGAAATATATGCTCATAAAATATCACATGTCGAGAGGTGATGACATTGTGAGTAGTGGGATTAAAACATCTATAACCTTTGTGTAAGGAAGATACTCCAAGAAAGATATGAGGAAGAGAACGAGGTGAATATTTCTGAGTCGTTTGCTTGGTAATATTTGGGTAACACAAGCTGCCGAATACTTTTAATAAATCAAAGTTTGGAGATTTTAGATAAAGTAATTCATGGGGAGATTTATAGTTCAAAGACGCAGCAGGAAGGAGGTTTATGAGATGAACAGCATATTTTAGAGCTTCAACCCAGAAAAGAGGAGGTAATTGAGCTTGAAATAATAAACAACGAATCTTTTCAGCAATGTGACGATGCTTTCGTTCGGCAACGCCATTTTGTTGAGGAGTACCAGGACAAGAGTATCGATATGAAATTCCATGATCACGAAAGAAAGATTCGAGCTTGTGAAATTCACCGCCCTCGTCTGCCTGGAATGTAAGGATTGATGCTTTAAACACATTTTTTACTAGATTATAGAACTGGTGAATGGCTGATAGTGTATCAGATTTGCGTTTCAAGGGATATACCCAACTATACCTAGTAAAAGCATCAATAAAGACAACATAATAGCGGAATCCAGAGGCAGAAATGGTTGGCGATTCCCAAACATCTGAATAAATTAACTCAAATGCAAAGGAAACTTTTGAAATTGATGGATAAAATGGTTGCTTTACATTTTTCCCTAACTGACATACATTGCAAATATCATCAGATTTGAGAGTACAATGTATAAGCTTATTCCTAACTAAAGAATCTAACACTAAGGAGCTTGGATGACCCAAGCGATTGTGCCAGACTTTATTGGAGGAATGCATTGGAAGAACTTCAGCAGAGTAAGTCGGAACATCTTGAAAACATAGTGGATAAAGAGAATCCTTGCTACTGCAACGAAGCCGAGTTGTCAAGGTCTTCTGATCCTTTACAAGAAAATCAGACGATGAGAATTCAACAAGGCAACAATTATCAGTACAAAGTTTGTGAATGGAAATCAAATTTTTCTTTAAGGAGGGAACAAAGAATACATTTTTAAGAATGAGGTGAGGGAGGTGAGCTGTGCCAGTGTGTGTAATGGAAAGAAGGGACCCATTACCTACCATAACTCTCATATTACCAGTATAAGGGATTATAGAATGAAGAAGAGAAATATCACCTGTCATATGGGCCGATGCTCCACTGTCTGGATACCACACTGTGCTGCCAGAATCAGAAATTTGCATAGCAGCCAAGGATTTATGAAGGGTTGGTGAAGTATAAGCATGGTTGAATCTGTTTGAGCATTCCAAGGCAGAGTGATTATAGTCTCCGCAAATTTGACACTTCGAAGATGCTTTCAAAGGTGGTGCAACTGATGGAGAAACCCCAAGAATACCATGATATGAACCTGAACCATTCTGATTTTTAGAAGGAAGGCCACCAGAAGAATTATCAGAATAGGCATGATTGTTGTGAAATCCAGAGTGTTGACGATGTTGTGAATAAGACCCTCTGGATTTAGTAAACTTGCCTCGACCCCTAGTAGAATGAAACCTTTGAGGACCAGAGCCACGAGACTGAGTGTTGGTTGAAGAATAAAGAACCATTGAATGGTCTCCTGTAGCTTTGGTGGAAATAGTCACATTGTCTTCCTCATTCAACAGCAAGGGCCTAATTGCCCCAAAAGAAGGTCTAGGTGTGGTGGCGTTAATGACTGTTTTGAAAGCACTAAATGAAGAGGGAAGACCTAGTAGTGCTTGTGCCACCAAATCAGAATCTTTTAACACTTCTCCAACAGCAAGAAGATTGCTATAAAGAGAGTGCAATTTTTGCAAATAGTCTGCCATGGTAAGATCGCCTTTAGAGAAGTGTTGAAATTTGTATCGAAGTTGCATTTGATTAGCCGATACATGAGCCTGAAAAAGTTCTTCTAGTATTTTCCAAGCACCATTGGAAGAATTACAATCATAATTAAGCATTGTTTCGAGAACCGGAGGAGAAAGTGTAGTTGTTATCCAACTTAAGGCAATGTCATCACATTGTCTCCAAATGGCATATTGGGGATGAGTAGGATCCGGAACTGGTATAGAACCGTCAACGATGCCTAAAATTCTCTGACCACGAAGAAAGAAGGTCATCAACTTTTTCCAAGTGAGATAGCCATCATAGGTACATTCAGTAGTAATAGCAACTTTTGCATTTACAGAAGTAGGAACTTTGGTGGGTAAATAAAAATTTGCAGGTGGATCAGCAAGAGGAACATCAGAATTGTGAGAGGAAGTAGGTGAAAGTGGTTGAGACATTTTGTAAAAAAAAAAGAAGCGGAAGCAAAAAATTTTAAAGAAAAATTGGATATGAACCTAAGCTCTATATACCATGAAATGATTTGAGAAGTGATGATCTCTCAATGGAGATCAATCATATATTTATAGTATAAATGATATACAACGTGTGAAGTAAATCCTAACAAACTATCTATTTAAAATGGAGAATCATTATCTTTACATACAAGATATATACTACTAACTATTTGTAGAGATTTCATCCGAGATTGTTGGAGGTTGTTGAATGTTGAGCTATCTTTGAGGGATATGCAACACTTCTGCTAACAGTATTGCTGTATGCAAAATCAGAATTATATGAAATGCAAATACCTTACTTTGCCAAAATTGTAACTAATTTAACATCATCTTATTTGATAAGTTGTAAATGTTATCATGATGTTTCTGAGTTCCAAAATCTTTTCTTATAGTATATGTTAATGCAAAATTAAAATAATTTGTTTGAATGTAATCGAAACGTCAAATTGTTCTTTCATTCTAATGGAAACTAAGAAAGACAGCGACATAAGAAATACTGTATATCTCAGTTAATATATAAAGTTCTGATCATGTGATATTGTGATTCCTCTAGTCATTGTTCTTTACATTGATTAATTTAGACATATGTTGCTTCAAATGACCTTATACTTTTTATATATGCACGTTATATATATGTTGATGTTATATATCATTTGAGTAACTAAATTTGCCTATAATTCGATATTGACCTTATCCATTTTCATTCTAAAGTTATATTGTCCTCTCATATCAATGTTTTTGATATTGCTTACTAACTTGTGTCGTGGAAAAACTTTGTGAATTTGTTGGATTGCGTACAGAATTTTTTCAGTTTTTCAAAATTAAACTTGTATGTGTAATAATGAAATGCAGGGTGACCAAGGAAAACAGAGCTGCTGGGATACTGGAGAACTTTGCAGAAGGGGAGAAGTACCGTGAAAACCCTGTCAGGAAATTCGTTCGTGGCAAATCTGCAGAGATTATGCCAAACGTCAACAACTTCTTCTCCAAGCCCCAATTGTAATTGTTACGGAGTATTTGGTTATTATTTCATGATTCTTGATCATCTGATTCTTGCAAATCATTGAAGTCGAAACTAGTGATTTCATTACAAGATTTGAATAAATGTAACACAATTATGAGTTTCAGACAATATACAATTCAGTGTATTTTTGGAGGTTGGCTGAGGACATGCCCACTTACTATTATTTGAACAAGTTTCTAGCTCTCATTGGTCTTCTTCGAGTTTGTGATTTCTTCGAATTTTGCTTGTGTACAAAGCTGTATTGCCACTAGAGATAGGCTAGGAAGTTTGCATTCAATAACTTCTCAAATCATAAGCAAATATCTATTTTCATGGATAATTTATTCAAGTAACTCAAATCAATTATCTTCTCCACAACATCCTTTCATAACAATCGCACCTCCCCCTCTGCCACCACCTATTCCTCTGCACTGCCTGACCAAAGATATATTTTTTTTGATCGACTACATATGAAAGAATGAACTCCACATAAATAGACACTGGTTGTTGGAATGCCATAAGAAAACTCAAGATTCAGGTGTGGGCATAAAACTAAATGCAATATATTATAAATCACTGGAATGCCGGAGGAGAGCTCAGGAGGACTAATGCGCTTCCAGTTCATTAAAAGACCTTCGAAATAACCAGAAGTACAAAGTCAATTCTTCCACTGATTTTTTTTTTTTACTTTGCTAGACCCAAAATAATCACATGAAAGCAGAGAAAATAAAATATTAGACAGTAAGTTTAATTCAATGAGCAAGATACTAATCATTGAAAGGGAGGGGTCAAAACGCATATGAGATAATTAGCAAACTGTAAATTCCAAGTGTGACACTGAAGGCCAACTCTAATCGTCAACTCTAGTAACCTGTTGCCATTCCCCATCAGTCGCTTCTTTCCATAAGGTTACATTGTTATTATCACCAGCTGCGACAGCCAACAAGTTTCCAGTAAGAGACCACGAGACTCTCCAGACAGGGGACTTGAAGTCTTTTAAAACTTTGCCCTCCCACTGTTCGCCTTCTTTTCTCACAGTCCATATGACAACGGTACCATCCTGAGAAGCACTTGCAATCATGGACTTTGGAAGTCCCAAGTTGGGAGCCCAAGCAACATCTCTAACCAAATCACTATGAATATGAAGAGCAGAGGAACAATCCATCTTCCAGACACCATCATACAGCTTCCACACCTTAACGGTATTATCACAACCACCAGATGCGAGCTTCTGGACGGTATCAAGCAAACCTGAACCGACTAGGGCACCAGGAACTGTTGAGGGGGCCCATGTAACTGCAGTCACTCCAACAGGGTGGGCTTGCTCAATTTTTGTTGTTTCCCAACTACCATCTGACTTGGCAGTGAAGACTGAAATATTCCCATCAGAGGATCCACAAGCCAAGCAAAGACCAAGTTCATGAGGTGCAAAAGCAATTGAATTAACAGAAGACTTGTGATCACTGAAAACATGAGCTTGACTCCATTCATTCTGGTTTCCTTCTTTCCAGATAATGACTTTTCCATCATAGGAACATGAAGCGAGAATTGAACCAAATTTAGGGTGTGCCCAGACAACCTGCCAAACAGGTCCTTGGTGACCGCTTAGGGTAGCAAGGGGCTGGGAAGAGTTGTTGCTCACTCCAACAATCTTTATGGTGGTATCAGAGGATGCACTTGCTACACGCTTTCCATAATAATCCATGGCTACGTCATGAATGGCGTCATTATGACCTGTTTCAATCTTCTGTCCTGGCATATTTTCTGTCAGTTCCACAGTCTAGCTTGGGCTTGTTTATCCCTATAGCAGTTGCAAGCAGAGTGAAATTTCTATACAAATTCAAAGTGGAATGAAGATCATTATCAATTCTACAACACTAGAGAGTAAACAAGTTATTATTCCGAAAAGACAGTTTAAATAAATAAATTATGCTACCAAATCAGCAAGTTCATCTAAGATAAAATTGAACTTCTGAGGACCAATCTGACAATTTAATGACTATCAGATTAACATTTCAGCGAAAAGGGCTAGAATCATGGAGGTTCAATTATCTCTTGGATCAGTCAAAACGGAAAATCAAATACAATTTCGACACCCTTTTGTGTAAGATCTTGTCAAGACAAGCACTTAGCAGCAACTCAAAACCCTTCTCTGTCCTACTGAACAACAGGAAGCTTCCATACCAGGGGTGCCCTTTTTATTTATACAATCAAAACTATATTCATGTTCCCACGAAACTTATAACAAATATTCGGATAATCATTTCCTTACCTAATATCACTCTTAATACAAAAGCTTCTTCAACGATTGTTAATGCAATAAACACTACATTGAACACTTGGACCCCTCAACTATATTGGGAGGTATAGTACTACTGTACTAGGATATCCCAAAAGATAGTCTATTTTGATTTCTAATGATTAACACTCAACTTTGATTTAAATCAAAATATCATGTAACTTACAAAGTAGGTTGACATACATGTTTTGATATATTTTCACCAAATACTTCACTCCCTCAGTCCACTTGTGTCGTTTCAAAATTATAATGTGCGTATTGAAGTGAAGTAAAACATGCAAGCATACCATACATACAAAAACTTGGCTCACTTTTTCAACCATCAAAATCCAAAGATGGACAATCTTCCAGGGATGAAGATTTTACAACATAAATAAACCAAATCAAACCTAATCCCACTGAGTGGGGTCGACTATATAAAAATTATAAATGAAGTGATCGACGAGAAAGTAGGTGTTGCTCCAGTTGAGGAGAAATGAGGGAGAACCGAACATACACAAATAATTGATCTATCAAACTTTAAGAATTGGACAATATTTTGAAATGGAGGGAATAATTTTTAGCATCCAATTAAATAAACAAATTCACTATAATATTCATATGAACTCCCCAAAACAATAACAACCAAGACCCAACCAACATGACTTATACTCACATTAACGGACACAAATACACAATAACAACATAATCAATTTAGCCTAATAAGCTTTAAAAAACTGAAAGTAAATGACTAAATGATTCGATTTAGCATATTAAAATGTATTCGAAATAGATCTGAATAAATTTTCCTAGATCGTAAACGTGTTAATGCAAAAGATAGGGGGTAAAACTAACTGATTTGTAGAGAGGGATCGATGATTATACCTTCAAGGAAGAAGCCGATTTCGATTTTGATCAAAAAATGAGAAATGCTCTTTCTCAGTATATTATACACACCCAAGAAGCGTTTTTGGAATTAATTGACTATCTTGTCCTCTATTTATAAGTGTATTGTTTGAGCAAATTCCATTCAGGGGTAGAATAGTAATTTCATTTTTCAAAAGGCGCTACAAATGAAAGGGGGCGTGGGAGGCTAGTAAAGGGTGATTGGTTGGCTCATCCGCTAATACTCGTATTAGTGTGACTGTTATGAATACAAATATATTACAAACAATAAATACAGAAATTGCTAACTAATTGTCTTCAATAAAGTTCGAATCCATGACCTCTTGCATGAAAGGTTGGGTCGAATGTCACTAGGCTATTGAGCCATCTTCGAACGGCGAAGATTGAATCTTTGTGGCAAATAAAGTTAAGTTATAGCGATTTGGTGAGCATTGAACGTTAAATATGTGACCAAGAAAAGTTAATTCATAGTATTAGATGAGCATTTTGAGCACTACTATTTCTTTTATCATTTCCAAAAGTAGCTCGTCAACCAAAGAAGTTCGACTTCAGAAATCATTATAGAATTAGAATCTACAAGAAATAATTAAGTTGTTGAGATACACCAAAAATTAAAATTAAATTACAAATATGGCTTAGAGGCGTTGTAGAGAATACAAAATTCGAAAAGATAACTCGAGGCAAAAAAAGTTAAATCGACAATCTCAGCTCCAAGATCTCATAAGATGATCTCTTCCTGCACACTAACATTAAGTGTCTTGTTAGGGAGAACAATGCTGTTAGTCACTACCACCTCGTCTTCGACGGTCACCGCCTCTCCTGTATCGTATATGAGATTTCATAAGTAGTAGTAATAAATTACCATCATCTATATTCTTAGAACAAGTTGATTTACATAACAAGATGATACCTAAAATGGTAATTCCGAGTCTCGTATTATAGTCTCCTATGGCCTGCACAATGTTAATAAAGGAACAAGAATGAGCCGCAAAACAATCACAGAAAGTGCACGTTTAGGGGAGGATCTTTGAAGCTCATTTCATTGATAACCCCACAGAATGAGGGATAAGTAATTTGAAATTATTAAGACCAATATGAGGCAAAAGGACAGTTCTTTTGCTCATTCGTATTGGAGGATTAACAAACTCAGCAACTCTTTAGCACCCTGATTAGCGGAAATGATTGTGTAACTATTATGATTTAACATGTATATACTAGTATAAAACACCATACAAATGAAAGAACACAACAGAAATGAGGAATAAATTAACCTGTACACGAGACCATCTCCCAATAGATGACTTCCACCCAACTATAGCATGTATAACAACTGCGTTTTCCTGTCAGCATAAGGAACGATGCTTTATGAAATGCAAGATTTTTCTGCACGAGTTCTCAGTTAAAGTAGAAGACATACCATAATTTCTACATCATTTAGGACAATGCATCTTGTAAGCCTAGCACCAGCAGCTATACGGACATTTGCAGAGATTGAAACATCCGGTCCAATCTGATATGGAGTAATAAGCAAATTTAGAAAGAAACGTATGCCAACATAATGAGAATTTTGGACAAGGTGTTTCGAACATCTTTTCAGAAATTGTTTTACTTATAAATTTCCAAACTCGAAGCAACTTGTTAAAAGCCAAGGTGATTATTTTACACAACTATGCTTCAAAGACATCGATAAATTACATCAACAGAGTGATAATGAGAATATGAGAAGTTTAAGAGCTAGCTAATGATGTTTTTGTGAAATATAGGCAGCAGACAATAAAATGTTACAAATTCCTGCAACCTTTTAAGGGTAAAAAAAGGAATCTACCTTTGCAGTTGGATGCACTTTAGCTGATGGATGAATATAGACATCGCCAACAATGGTGGGCTTCTTACTTCCATCCTCACAAGCCAACAAATGAGGGGATGCCAATCGAAATTGAGCCAGATACAAGGCAGAACATTTTAAGGACATTCTGCAATACAAATAGCTGCTGCATTAAAAACATATATAATCCATATATTGGAACGCAATAGCAGAACTTTTTTGCTTACCCTGGAGTCTTGATTTGTTCCCAGAAGTCCACAGACTCAAAAGTATATAGCTGTTTCTTTCCAGCAAGAGGTGACAGAATATCTTGATCCAACCTGACAAAATCTGTAGGAACGGACCTAATGGAAGTATATGTTCGATAATTAGAGAGGTAAAACCTTTTGGTAGGTACGGATGAGACATACATGATTAGCATGATTATTGAATAAAGCAACACCTTCTCCTCATTTTCTCCATATGTCAGGGGAACAATTTATGATGCAAAGGGAATAAACAGAACAAGATAATCACTAAATATGCTAAGTTGGCTAAATGGTAAAACTAGAAGCAACTGTTAAAGGTTGATGTGGGCAGTGCACTACTCTAAATATAGAGTGTAAACTTAG
Organism: Echium plantagineum; assembly: GCA_003412495.2. Taxonomy (NCBI): domain Eukaryota; kingdom Viridiplantae; phylum Streptophyta; class Magnoliopsida; order Boraginales; family Boraginaceae; genus Echium; species Echium plantagineum. The sequence continues at coordinate 13,789,232 of CM016563.1, read as the reverse complement.
TTACAAGCTCAAAAAATAAGGATTAAAATTTAAAAGTGCAATATGTTTAAAGTTCCAAATAAATTAAAAACTAGCTCACTCATAGCTGAACACTTACTATAAAGTTCAGCGACTAGCAAAATCCCCTCCCTTCTCTGCCAACAGATATTCTACTTGTTCATTTTATACAAATATTAACAATCATGATTAAAAAAGGCCTACACAGTGACTGACAAGGTACCCATACCTTGTTGCCAGCTGGAGGGCTTCAAAACTAGGAACACGCCGTAAATTCACTGCAACAAGTGTAAATTCAAAAAATTAATATGGATGTATAACATGGGAATGACCAGAAACAAAACATGCATTAACATCGGATTAGTGACATGGATAGAGCAGTATGATGATCACAAATGGTCCTGAAGGATATCTTAAATCTTTATTTTTTAGAAGAAACAATATCACTAACTACCAGAAAAGAATTAGGAAGACGACAATATAAAAAGCAAAAAACACCTAGAAATAAGTCGTATGTAAGCATCAAATAATTGATAGGAAGTATTAGTTTGAAGATAAGGGCTTACTTCTATCTTCTCGATGTACGACAACATCCTGAATTGCATTGAAAATTTCTGGCGTGAAGACATAGACACCACAATTTATTAGATCGCTTACCTGCAACAGTCAATAAAATTTAAGGAATGACAACCAATAAAAGAAGACACGATAATAAACTAACAATAATAATAATCTGTTGCATATTTTACATACAAAAGTTTCAGGTTTCTCGGTGTAATGCAAGAGTTCTTTAGTAGTTGGATCAGCCACTAATTCGCCAAACTTGTTTGCTGATTCAGCAGAAACCTGTAATAATAGACATACTTGTGAAATTAGTTTATGATAATGTCCTAGAGCTTGAACATAGATAGCCAGATATATAATGCAAGGAATAATACCTTAACAACTAGCAGTGTTCCCATTCCACCATAACTTTTATGAGCCTCTGGAAAAATATGATAAGATAGCTCAATAGCCAAAAAATTAATAGAAACGGCCTGTTGGATGTGAGGTCATCGCAACCTCGCTTTGGATTTCTAAAAAAATATATCCAATCAAATGTAGTTAGAACTAAATTGGGGCGTGGTGCTGCTTATGGATGTGAAAATCTTACCAAGCATGTCTAGCAGTGGAAAAGTGCAGCAAACATCATAATTGAGCAAAAAGATATGCGACTGCCATAAAACCATGTATAGAGATATCCATTAGTTATGAAAATAATTAAGAAAAGGCACATTCTGCACCCAGCAACTTCTATCATGTCCAACAAGCCTTTTTGAACATGCATATGCCAGTCATATTGAACCCATTGAATCGAAGTGAACAGTTAAAAAAAGCTCAAAACATCACAAAGATTGGTCTCAGAAAGTTGTAACAGAATCTAAGTAGACAAACCGGGTAGTCCTCCATGATTAGATCTCTGAAGTAATAAAGACCACCAGCTGAACCATGCGGTTTATCTTCCTTTAAGTACCTTTATGACCATTGCATCATCGGCACCAAGTCCCAATAAAGATTATTAGTGATCAGAAATCGACAAAACATCACATAATAAAGTGGGAATCACAACAAGTTAATCACCTGACAGGGACTTTAAGCTCATTGGAGATTGCAGATACATATAAGGCGAATTCGCGCTCTTCATAAAATCCAATGAGAAAAATTTGAGATAAGTTCGGTATCTACATTACACAAGCAACCACCAATTACTAAATCACATTATTGGCAGCTCAAACCTTCCTCTTTCTTTATCGATTCAGTACAACTATCCAAATAAAAGTAGAGTATTGGATTGATTCTGTAATTTCCAATTCTTTTAAGCAATTAAACAGAGTTGATTCAAGTACACATATCAGTTTACTAAATCATATCATTTTTAGCTCAAATTTTCCTCTTTCTTTTATCAGTTCAGTACAATAACGACATAAAATTGGAGTCTTGAATCGATTCTTTAATTTGGGTATCTCTTTTTATCAAATACCAATTCTTTCAAGCAAATAAACAAGCTAATTCAACCAAATTAAGAATTAAACAGAAAATAAGCATACCCTTTTACAAGCAGAAATATGATGTTGAACCATTGGCTGACCAGCCAACGGGAACAGTGGCTCCGGTGTATTGAAGGAAAGCGGTCGAAATCGTGTACCTAAATCAAAACAATTTTACAAAAATAAACGAATCAAATAATTACATGGCCACTTTAGATATGAAAATACTCACACAATTCCAAAAGATCATCCAATTTGATTTACAATGCTCAAATTAACGAACTTCCTAGCTTTGCTACATACATAACTTCGATACGAATCAAAATCATTATGCAAGAGTAAACTACATCAAAAAATATAGCATTCAATACACTTTCCCGATATATTATTATATCATACAACATTTATAAAAACACTCAGGTTCCAACCATCAAATTTTGAATTGGACAATTTTTTTGAAATAAACAGAACAATTTTACGGGAAAGAGAGAGTGGAGGAGACCTCTGGTGGGGCCTCCGACCATGATCACAGCTACCACCTTCTCCTCCGAGACGCCCATTTGAGTATGTGTTTTACAGATCTTCAAAGAGTAATTTACAAAGTGGAATTTTTATCAATTTACACTTTCGCTGGTGTTTATGTTAGAGTTTATGATACATGCTTAAAAGATACTCAAACTGTACTTTTGATACTTTCCATACAATACCTAGTATTCTCGAGGTATGGCCGAGCCACTAGAAAATTAGAGTGTAAAGTATTAAAATGAATTTATATATATTGCACAATATTAATAATACTATATTGGTTATGCAAAAAGTTAAATATAAACGAAAATAAAGTTGCACAGGCTAGATTGTAGAAAAATGATTAGTGGTACTTAGTCATGAAACTATATTTGAATACAATAGTATTGAAAATAATAAATACATAAATTTTAATAGATGATTATAATAAAATATGAGACATTTTATATCAACAATATTTGAATCCATCCATAAATTGGAAGCTTAGGTTAGGTGGATTTAATTACGTAGCAGTTTTTATGCAATTTGAATATAAATATATACTACTAATTTGAATGAATTTCAGCATATTACGGTCAAATAATTAGTTTTTGTTAATGGTCATTTCACGTATTATATATTTTACATTCAAACACTGAAAACACTTAAATGGTTAATCGTACTTTTTTTATTAATGTCATTCCACATACTTTCTTTTTTTGATAAGTAGTAGCATAATACAAAACGGCAGTATCAATGCATTGGAAGCAATAAGTTGCTTCCTATACATTTGCTCCAAAAAGAAGTAGTGTCTTCATCATACAGAAAATACAAAGTAGGCAAAGTAGTAAAGTCCTGAAACTGAAATCTGTTGGTGGAAAAATGAGTGAAAATTGGCCACCAGTGGAGACGTGATCCTTGTTTCCTACTATTAATCCAAAAGTTCTTCCAAGTCTGAGATCTTGTGAGGACGTGAAGTCTTCTAGCAAGCACCCGGATGATTATTCATGAGTTGTCTTTGTTGCAGCTCCTCAGGTGTGCATCCTGGTGGATTTACTTTCTTCTTGTTCCTTTTTTGTTTTTTGGTGCTTGTGCTAGCTCCGTCTACACTTCTGCCTCTTGGACTTATCGGTTTCCTTTTCCTCGGTCCCAAAATGGAGATGTGAGCACTTGGAGGATGATAAACTTGTGTGATGGATTTTGGGATGGGTTGATTCATGCTTGTCATTGAGAGGAGCAAACGGATCTGAGAAGTAGCAAAAGTCGGCAACAAAACAAACTTTATGGTCCAATCTTCCATTGTCCATTCTTTGAAATCATCATCAAGAAGTAGTTCCCTGCATTTTACAAAATTAATGATTCTCATGCCGAAGTTCGAAACAATGCATAAAGGCTGGAGAATAGGGGCATTTGGACCGATAACGACGGTGTTCTCCTCCTCCTCCTCCTCCTCCTCCGTGGTGATAGAGTCAATTTCCGACCCCGAGTCCTCCATATCCCAGTCACTTAGCTCAATTGGGTCTCTATGGAATCCTGCTTGAGCGATCATGTTGTCAATGATCTCTTGGTATTCTTCACTGTTATCTCCAAAAGAAGTACTCATAATACCACTAAACTTTTCAGAAAATTCTTTCCATTCTCCAAAGTAGAAAGCAATTTTAGCGTTTTCACTACCCATTGTGTTGTTGGAGTTTCCAGCATCACCATAATAAAGGAGGGAGAGCCGGGCTGTATAGTCCATGTGAAATTGGTGAATTTGTTCCCAAGTCAATGAGTTTAGATCAAGCCTTTGAGCTAAATTGTTGATCCACTCGCTATTGGGCTCAGCCCAATAAGTTGCTAATCTGCTCGAAAGTGCGCCCATTGTGTACTTGGTCAAATTCATTTTGAGTTTGTATTTCATAATCACTTTCCTCCAGTAGTAGTTCCCTTACCATTTGGGTAGTGAAAACAATGGGCCTGTCTAAAGTTCTTGGTGCCGACGAGGAAGAGTCAATCATGTCTAGAGGTTGAGACTCCATTCTTCTGGGTGGTGAAGGTCGGACCCGGTGAGGTGGCGGGTGAAATTCCTGAGAGTTGAGACTATTATTTTCATGTATCAAAAAGTGTGGATCAATAGATTCCAAGTCCGCTTCTTCTACATCCGAGAATTCTTGTATCCCATCAATTGTGCGAGCGGGTGAAGAGTTGGTGATGCCATTAATGTTAGGATCAGGTGGGTCATTTAAAAAATGGGGGGGGGGGAGTGAATAGCACTGTTAAGATTGTACAGTAAGACTTCCAAATTTGCTTGGTTTGGGACAGAATTTGTCATACTTGGTTCTCCCCTCTCCGAAGTAACAATATCAGTGTTCATGACGACGGTTTGGTCGTTCGGAATTTGTTGTTGTCCATCCGAGTTAGTCCCATCGGAGTTATTGTCATTGGAGTGATGCTCGGAATCTTCTTCATTTGAGTGTCTCACTGTTTTAGGGCATCTAAGTTCAGTGTTGCGGTTGAGTCTCGTGTTTGAGAATGCCCTAACATGGTGGGTGTAATGGGGGATGTCATATTGAATATGGAATTCCTCCACTTCAATTAGGCTTAAATTCCGACAGGCCCCTTAACTTTGATCATCTGGTCAATTTGGCCCCTGAACTTTGAAAATAGGTCTACTTGCCCCCTGAACTATCCTAACTGGTCATTGTGGCCATTTTCACCTTAAAATGAAGGGTAAAATAGGCATACAACAATAATAGGCATTACGAGTCAATTTATAATAGACAAAGTAATTTAAAATTTAAAAAAATTAATAAGTAACATAAAATTAATATTAAATTATTAAATAATAATAAACCCCCACCCTAAAACCGTTCACCATTAATAATTTTATTTTCTTTTAAAAGAGCCCTAATATATTTTTTTATTAAAAGTGACCTCAAAAATGTCTATTATATACTAAATTCCTATTTTGTCCTTCATGAAAAATTAAAATTTGTTAATTTGCCCCTGAACAGTTATGAAAATGGCCAAAATGACCTGTTGTGAAAGTTCAGGGGGCAAGTAGACCTATTTTCAAAGTTCAGGGGCCAAATTGACCAGATGAGCAAAGTTCAGGGGCCTGTCAGAATTTAAGCCCTTCAATTACTCAATAATAACTTAATCATATTTATATATGGGTTTTTGACCCGGATATCACCTATTTTTATCTATGTCACCAGTTGATCACTCACTTTTTAAAGTGTCCTGGTTGATCACTCAGTTTTTAAAAAGTGTCTTTTTGGTCAGTCGACTACTTTTCCGGGTGGTCAACTGCCGATCAACTCATGTGGCACCCATGTGTGCCTTTAGCAAGATTATTTTAGTTATTTTGCCCCCCACGAGTGCTATTAAATGTAAAAAATGAAAAATAGTGTTATAAATTAATAAAAAAATCTCAAAAGGTGTCAATCGTACAATTTTCTGTAAAGTTGTTTAGCCAATCCAAATTTCATCTACAAGACAAATTTTTGTAATTTTATGAATTGAAATAAATAGATATTATATCTATATTTAAATTTTTCTAGGCTAATGTATAAAGAAGGCGGACAATGGTTTGCATAATAGTAATATGTCCCAATAACAAATAAATGTATTCAATTTCGGAACATGGACAACACTATTATCATATGTCAATTTCAATACAAAAACGTGCTTGCTAAAATTAGTTATTTATGCAAGTCCAAGCTGTGCGAGTTATATTTTTATATAATAAAATCATTTAATGCACAACAATTATGAATATTAGATCTCAGAAAATATAAACCATGTTAAAAAGTACTATGTGTAATTATTTGCATTTTAATAAAATGTAAATTGAATCAATTAATTTTTTGTGAGTGATAAGTAATTATTTTTTAAATAAACTCTTAACTAAAAAAAAGAAGCAATTGCCATGTAATCTTTTTGAGCTTTTTCTTTTTTTTACAAAAAGGGAAGTACCCTTTAATTTTATTAATATGAGTAATCGATTACAATCACTAAACATCATTACAATTCGTAAACTCAAGGAAAAAGGCGACTAGCGTCAAAATTAATTTACTAAAAATAATTACCATATCCATTTATTTTTTTTTATTAGTCGAGTCATGCCATTAATAACATTCAATTTAATAAAGTGAGCCATAGTAGCCATTTAGCCAATGACATGACTCTTGAGGTAACTCAACTCGGAACTTTAATTGATTCTGCGAGTCAACCACATCAACTACAACTATCCTATTCGCACAAGGACTCTCTCTCTCTTTCTCCTCCTCGTAAGCTGTTCAACAGGTACAACCTTCGAATTTACTGTATTTATTATTACAATTACTGTCCTTTGACTTTTCACTTGTTGGAGCATCAATTATTTCACCTAATATATATGCACTTTAATGTTTTCTTGACGATCATCGAATCAATAATTTAATGTTTCAGCTTTATTTTTATTATCATCAATGTAAAGAGGGGAGGGGGGGGGGGGGGGGGGGGGGGGGGGGAGATGGGGAGGAGAGGGAGGGTTAGGGGGTTGGTTATGTAAGAATAGGTTACGTGTTAAATTTTACTTTTGACGTTTGGAATTATGATCAACTAATATAATAGCTTAAGAAACTTTGAAGTTGACCAGGTATACTTTGGACTTTTTGATTGAGAAAGTATATGATTGAAGGGCTATTACCTATCATGTAATGCGAAATTAAACGATTTGATTTTGTGTTAGTAGGTACAAGATTCTCGGCTATCAACTCTAATTGTATCGTAGGGCGTGGGTAAATATTACTCGCTCTGTATCAATATAAGTGATTGGTTATACCAGAAGTATTGTCTCGAAATATTTGATTGTTTTGAACAAAAGTCAGACTTTTGCCTTATATTTACATTTTTATCTCCATAAAGTTTCATTTATGATCTTAAATTGGAATGATCTTTAAGTACCCTGAACATCTTACACAAGCGTGGTCGTAGTATATTAAATCCAACTAGATTCTGGACCTCTTATATAGCAGCTTATTGATGGATGGAGAGTCTGTATTTTACTTAAATGTGCTCTAAGATACAGAGCTAGGACTGATGATCAAAGGCAAAATTGTGAATCGTGATATTACATGAATGTGCGATGAAGCTTAGCGATTTAAGGATGGCATTAATGATAGGATATCCCAAATTATTATTTTGGATAGCAAATAAACTAAATGATGTCATATATTGCTCTTTGTGATTCCAGTTTAATTCAGAAAACTGTGTCAAATATTGACGAATAAGCAATATTAATATCTATTGGCCCAAGTTTTGCTGCATATAGACTTCATATTGCTAACTTGATACATATTGTTCTCTGTGAACTGGAACTGATATTTTTTGCTTTCCATTGACTTAGTATTTATCTTCTTTAGATATTAGAGTAGTCAGCTGAAAGTACATTCATGGGTGATGGTCCTCGAGGGATAAAAGTTTACAGTGATCATTTTGAGATCTCAACATCTATTCCAGACTCTCCACAAAGTTCAGAGTCCTCCATCTACAATTCCAAGGTTAATACACATGTAAGGTGTCGCTTCTCATTAACAACTACTCATTTTGGACAATATATTCTCAAGTCCTTTGTCTTTTTCATTATGATTAGCATAGGCCGCTTAGTCGTCCGCGTAGTAAAAGAATGTCCAGAACTGCTGCCTCCATGTTGAAGTTATTTAGTCTACGAGGACTTACTTGGGGTGGCGACCAGGAAAAGGTACAAGTGAAAATTCTTGTATTCACCTGTTCTTAGATTAATTAGCGATTTTTACAATATCCAACCTGACTCAGTCTGCTAAACTTAGATTCACTCTGCAGGTTGTGCTATCTGCTACTGAAGTTGCATCTCTTCGATCAGAAATAAGTGACCTGGAAGAAAGAGAGTCACACTTAAAAGCCCAGTAAGAAATATTATGTCTATAATTTTACTTACTGACTCTGAATAAATAGATTTATCTTAGGATAAATATATGATTTGGGCCTTTGTGGTTGAAAATCGTGGAAATAAGGGAACTTTGTATCCAAGTCTGCCATTGTTCTAAACCCCAGACATATGCCTAAAACTTGGACGTGGAGATCACATTTTTGCTCTCGTATATGATAAGTAAAAAACTGCAAGTGCGCAGTTTGTAGCTCACCCCAAGCTTAAATTGACCAGGAAGTAGTTCTTTACGAAAGTCAGGGTGCCTACGTTCCTTAGCTATCTATAAAAATCAGATACCCCCATTTTCCAGAAATTGAGTTCACACTCCCTCTTAGACAGTCGAGCACAACTGTGAGCGTGTATGAGTTAATCTTTCGTCCTATCTTTGGCGAATTACTCTATGCAAACTTCTTGATTCTTGCAATTTATCTTTTGAACGTTCCACCTTTCTCTTTCTAAAATCCTACTTTCTGAATTTGTTTGTTTTGCAGGCTAGAACATCTTGATGAAATACTGAAATCTGCTCTTCTGTCTGGCTACTTGTTTATGAGAACGGTTGATTTTCTCTTTACTCATCTGCTTTTGATTTTTACTAAAGTTTTGATAGTTTTCAGGAGTAAATTCTAAGTTATTGTCCCTTACTTCGATATATAGAGATGGGCAGCATTACCAGGAGAACCTCTTCCTCTCGATGACGTTGAAGTAGACGATTGGCTCCCTCGCTTTCTGGTTCTGCAAGGCACATGTATTTACCTGTATTTGTCATCCACTGGTAATTAATTGTGTTCCTACTCCACATATGGTATGTTTGTTGTGGGGAGGATCAACGGGAATGAGGGGGAATCTTGTATTCTTTTGTGTTTGAGAATTTAATAATTTCTTTCCTCGGAGAAAACATTACCACTGATGCACCCTCATTCTCCCTGATTCCCTTAAACCCGAGGAGAACGGAGGAGAATAACATATTTAATCATATTTTCCCTCATTTCCCTGATTCTCTTAGCCACAATTATGGTATCCAAACAATCTCCCTGATTCCCTCTAACTCCCTTCCCATAAGATAATTTTTAAAAAATCCCATCCTCCTGATTCACCCCGACCCAAACACACCAATAATCTTCAGATTTTGGGCAATCAGCTAGTAACTTAACAATTGTCCCTTTCACATCATATAGATCCTTCTTTCTGAATATGTTTTCACAGCTTTGTACAAACTTGCCGAGATTTTGTTAAAATAGACTTTCATTCACCTTGCCTATTTTGTATGCTACTTCCACATCTTACTAGCGACTAGCCCTATCAATTATCTAACTGGGTGAATAAAATTTATCTTTTCATGTACTTTTGGATTTTTCACCTACGTATATAGTATACATGACCTAAATCAGATGTTTTGCAGAACTTAGTCCTCAGGATTCCACATTGTTATCTGATGTTGTTGAGGTAGGGCGACTTCCATGTCAAGCACGAGACAATGAAGAAACTAGATACTGTTTCTACATCTTAACACGCCAAGGCCTGCGTTATGAATGCTCTAGTGTTTCTAAAATACAGGTGCGTACCATATTCTGAATTTAGCGGAACGATTGTTGGATGGGATCATTTTGCAATACCACTTACTAGGTGTTTTGTCGCTTTCAGGTTGATTCCTGGTTGGCAGCATTAGAAATTGAGTGCAAGCTTGGACCTAATACCGCAATCCAGCTTCCAGCATGATTACCAATCTGGTATATGTAAATATGTACTGCAATTGTTTTCAATATTTATCAAGTGATTTAGTCTTCTGAGAGGAAATAGGTATCCCTCAGACGTGTAAATAGTAGGACATGCTCAAACAGGAGAAACTGTTGATTTACGTGTTAGCTTGTCTACTTAACTGGGATGTAAATGGATGAAATAAATATATGAAATATATTATTTGACATGATTGTATTTCCGTTGTTTGTTTGGTAAGTTGATGGGAATGAAATAGTTATACATGTATAGCTTCTTTCCGATATTTTGTTAAAGTTATATAAACGCCGTTTTGAGTATTTTAAAGTCGATCAAGAAAGTGCTCGTAGGATAATCGAACTCGTGGTCACAAATGCACCTATTTCACCAACTTGGTCATCTTAGAGTGTGCGATGAGTAAGTTGAACACATGACTTTTGGATTAGTACGTGAGGTAGATGAGATGAGTAGTGAGTGATCAATAGTTTGTGTCACTTAATCTTCATGTTCTTTTACCAACGATCATCTCTTTACCTAACCAAACATGCATGCATCCGGTTCAAATAATACATATGGATGTCTGAAATTGTTTTAGCATATGTTTCTTACCTTGGTTAGCAGATATCGTCTGGACCGTTCGTATCAATTTAACATACGTACATATATATCTTGATTCCGTTATTGAAAAGGAATATTTGTTTCTCATCCCCAAATCATTCAAACTTGATATATGTTATACCAACAATTCGGTCGAGGGTCGGTTACATGTGATGGGAGTTTGAAATTAAATGCACAATCTACATCGAAAAGTTGATAGACTCTCAGCGGGTCAATATATAATTAGATGTTGGATTTCTCTCATTTTAGATTACTTCTTCTATATATTGTCAACTAATTTTAGAATAGAACCATATACTCTAAATAGAGTCTTAACATTATAATCTTCAATTCTTCATAAGTCCTCTGGGCACATGTCAAGAGGTAAAGAGCTTGGGGAGTAACATCACGTTTTGCCTCTTCTGTAATGCGTGTGTTCGAGTCTCCTATGAGACAGAATCTGTTGTGGAAGTGGTTAACGGGCAACCTCAAGTTCCCTGACCATCTGACGCACATTCCGCGATTTACCTCTTTACAACTCTTCAAGACAGGGGCCGACGAGACTGTTACGGTTGTGATTCAATTTCTTTTTGTTATGGATCTTCACAAATGGTGGTATCCGACCAGGCCAGTTGACATGTCTACAAAATAGGAAGGACCATCACCGACACGGTATCACGGAGTTCATGTATAGTAACATAATAACCCAAAACAGCTAGCATTGATATTTTTCAAAATCTCATGTTCATTTTATCGTTACTACGTATAATTATGGTGGTCACTAAGCGATTCTTATGAAGCAAATGCGTATGAAACATGTCAAGACAAATTTGGAAAGAGTAAAAAAAAAAGAGGGCCAAAGAAAGGAAATCTTTTAATTGCAATAATAGAGCAGACCATATATTCATATTGATGACTGATTACTAAAGACAATCAACTGATCAAGTGTTCCTATTTGGTAAGAGGGATTGGTTGTTTTTTTGTGTTATAGTTGCAATGGCCATATGATACAAAATTAATTAGGAATCTTGTATTCGTTAATATATCGTTGTATTTATAATTTTATCTTTAATTTATAAAAAAGATATACTTGTATTATACTCCTTAGTGTGATGAGTTAACGAAAAATGCATCTCTTTAAATTAAATTATATTTTGTCCCCTATCCTAATTCTTATTTAAAATTTTGTCCCTACCCATACCTGAAAAATATAGGATAAATTTGTCGGCATCAAATGTTCTTGCCAAGTTTCAAACTACCTATTTTTACTACGCTACACTTACTTTTGTTCAATTTATGGATATCGTTTCATTCATAAACTATTGGCTTTTTTTCATCTGAGCACCTGAACTTCTTATATTATAACAAATAAGCACCTGGTGAACTTTTTATAACAAGTAGGCACCTGAGACGAAAAATTGGCACCTGAACTTTTGCTTTTATCTTTTTTCAGATTTTAATAGATTTTAAAATCCTTAACCCAAGGGCAAGTTAGTCATATTAAAAATATAACATCTTGGAGGGAAAATATACAGAAAAGTTCAGGTGCCAATTCGGATAAAAATTTTAGGCGGCAAACCCAACGTCCGAGACAACTACAACAAATATTGGTCCTTCTTCCGCAGCCCCAAAGAAATTGAAACCACCGAAAATGTACCTGCTTTTGTCGACACTTTTTACAACCTCGTAACTGATATCTACGAATGGGGTTGGGGTCAATCCTTCCAATTTTCTCCATCTATTCCTGGGCCACCAAGATACATGAACAAATGGTGGTTGACTTGATTAAAGTCAAGCCTGGAGCTCAAATACTCGATGCGGGATGTGAGGTTAGAGGCTGATGCGTGCAATTGCTGCTCACTCTGGTGCAAATGTCGTCAAAATATGAGTAATAACAAGAATATGAGTACTATACCCACTGAAAATTCATAAATTGAAGAAAAAAAATCAAATTTTTTACACTAAATTGTGGTTGAAGTGATGTAAATTAGCAACAATACTTACAGATTCGTTAATTTGTCCAAAAATTTCATCAACTTTCCCAATCTGGGTCTTGTTCTCAAGATAAATTGGTGCACTAAAACATTGACTTTGGTCATTTCCATCCATTTTCGGGCTCAAACCAACAAAACCACTAACATCACGGATTCACGGTGGGAGCCATATATAAGGTTCATAGCATGTTTTCCTCAGTGGCTTTGGTATGTATACCAAGCTGGTATTTATTGCAGTGAGGAGGAATTGAATGTATTAGATGATTGGATCGACAGGATATGTTCAATTGAACCATTTTCGAGGCGTCCTTCATTCCTATCATTTCTTGATTTCCATGGGGAGGGGCTGGGTGTGGGATTGTGGTGGTGGTGGGGGTAGGGGTGGGGGTGGGGCGTAAGGTTGAAGATGATGTTTTTAATGGGGTTGAGTTAAATATTTGAGGTTGGGTTAGTTTATAATTAGGTTAAGTTAGTTTTAAGTGTGGTGTGACTATTTTACCCTCTATCTAAAATTTTAAAATCTAAGAAATTCATAAAAATGTGAAAAACGAAAGTTTAGGTGCTAATTTTTTGGTCTAGGTGCCTACTTGTTATAAAAAGTTCACCAGGTGCCTATTTGTTATAATATCAGAAGTTCAGGTGCCCAGATGAAAAAAAGCCTAAACTATTTGATCTAAGTGACGGTGATAATGATACTACCTTCATCCCTAAATAATTATCATATTTTGACTTTTGATGATCAACAAAACACGATTTAAAATGTAAATATCTATTATTCTACTTGAGAAAAAATTATAAAAAGTTGATATTTCAAAAATATATATTGAGATGAATCTAACAAGGTCTTACAAGACTATATTATTTCTTACCGTTTAATGAGAATTAATGATCAAATTTTATTATGTTTGACCAACAAAAATCAAAATGTATAATCCTTTAGGAACGAAGGGAGTATTATTTATGAAATTATTAGACAACCATTCATAGACTAAATTCTCAATCATTTCTATAATGTCACAACAATTTTCATATCGTCAAAATAAAATTATGCTTAATTCCTTTTATACTCTTTTCATCAAGATATATTTTTCATCATAATTTAAATTGTTTATTGTAAATTTTATTCATGTTTTTATTATTCAAATAGAATAAAAATATTCTATCATTGACAATAAAAAATGTAATTATAAATCATAGGTCAAAACAAGAGCATAAAAGGAATTAAATATAATTTTGCTCTGGTGATATGAAAAATTGCTCTGTCATTATCATTTATGTTCCGAAAATCTTAATAGGCTGACTTTTAAAGTCAACGAAAAAACTTAGTACACTGGCAACCCTTATGGCAGCATTAGCTTGGAAAAGAATTGAAGTATTATAGCTTATGAGCCGATCAAAGGTGACGATAGTAAACTGGTACATCAATAAATACTCAATCAAGGAACTATATTTTATTATTATTCCCCCGATTCATAATAGGTCAAACATTTGACTTGCAATACATCTACTTTTAAATATATCATTTATTTTAAGTTACTTGGTCATTTTCATACGAGAATTAACTCAAAGAAGACTGCATACGTTAAGGAAAAAATTGAAAAAAATAATATACGTTAAAGAATAAATTGTAAAGAGTTAATCGTATAGTTAATAGTCTAATGAAAAAAAGTTATCGTTAGAGACTAAAAGGTTATTGGTGCGTTTGGATTGGGGTGAATCTAGGTGAGGGGAAACATTTAAAATTAACCTAGGTTAGGGGAATGTAGGGGAATATAGGTGAATCTAGGTGAAACTATTATAATTTCTGTTTGGATATCATTACCCTTCAATAGGTGAAACAATATAATTAATAACTTGAAAAATAATATACTGACATTTATATCCTTCTCTTTAATATTATGTAAAATATCCCATTTTTGTTTCCACATTATTATTAGAATAGAAACATTAGCAAAACATAAATATTTTTAACAATAAAAACAAAAGTAACAATTTTTCATGTAATTGAGACTCCATGTAAAAATTAGTACTCCCTCCCGTTTCACAATAATTGATTGTTTAGCCAAAAGTACTTTATTAAAAGGTTAATAAAATTTACTATTATACCCTACAAAATACTTTCAAAATGAAAAGTAACCTATAAAGCAAAGATAAAAAAGGAAAATCATGAGTACAAAAGTACATTGAATTCCGTAAACAATCAACTATTGTGAAAATGTAAATTTTTTCTAAACAATCAAGTATTGTGAACGGAGGGAGTATAACTCAAGTAGTTATGTTCGCATGACATTTATACTACCTCAACTTAACAATGCGATGAAAAGAGACCACCTTTGGGAAATGGAGAACATAATAAGGATAAGGGCAAATGGCTTCTGACATCACTCACGTTTGAAAAAAAATTCAGTTAGATCACTTATGTTTCAGACCGACCAACGAGGGAGACTGAATGATTGATGGAGGGAAATATTAATGGAAAACATATTTTTTTGGAGGAAATTGCATGAACAACGAGGGGGGTATATTTTTTGGAGGCAAATAATATTGATGGAGGGAAATATTATTGGTGGGTATTTTAGTCTGATATAATAATTATAAAAAAAATAATCCATTAACCTAGCATTACCCACCGATTTGGGGGTGAATGATTTGAGGGTGAATGAGCCTAAATATGTTAACCTACATTAACCTAGATTCACCTACATTAACCTTAAAAATTTATTAATTTTGGTTCCAAACAGGGTGAATGATAAATTTCACCTAGATTCACCTAGGTTCACCCCAATCCAAACGGACCATAAAAGGTTTTGGCTCCCCATCTCATTGTTAATTTACAAAAAAAAATCCGTGATCGAGTCACCGATTGACATGGATAGTGGCAGCAGTCTGACTCGACTCAATTCCCAACAAGACAAGACTTGGGTTGTACGTGTTTGTTGTATCTTTATTTCTTCCGAAAGAAATCCATCCCATTCCCAATTTCCCATGATCCCATAAACACAATAACTAAGAAAAGGTCAATAGTTATTAGTTCCCGTCTATTTCTGGACTCCCTCCACGTATATTAAATACATCCATACTGTTTTCTCATCACCAAACTCTCCCTTCTTCATTTTTTCAGTTACAATTCATATTATTACACAAATATGCATCTAAAAAATTGATTTTTCTTTGCATCATACATATTCATGTAAAGAATTGGTTTTTATTTCGTATATTACCCGCATATTGATATAAAGAATTGGCCTTTGTTGCATATATTGCATACATATTGATATAAAGATGGCTCAGAAGATATTGGTGACTGGTGGAGCCGGTTATATAGGAAGCCATACGGTGTTGCAATTGCTTTTGGGAGGTCATAAGGCGGTGGTGATTGATAATCTTGATAATTCTTCTGGTGTTGCAATAGATAGAGTTAGAGAACTTGCAGGAAAAAATGGTCGAAATCTTTCTTTTCATAAGGTACCCTTTATAGAATTGTTCTCCAATTTTCCATTTTTTGGTCGTTTATCTTAATTTTTTTTGTAAAATTCGATTATTATCATTGCAAGCTGGTCGTTACAAGTGATATGTAGTAGGTATTAGACTAACCTAATGGTTTCCTAGTGTTTGTTTTAATAAAAAATGTTTGGATTTTTGTTATTACAAAGACTCGAATCCCAACCTCCTCGTCACGTGTAATATATGGTGATCACTAGCGTAACAACATTAATGGGTTCCTTAACAAGTTTTTCGGGTGTGTCTAGATATGTTCGTTACATGATTTTTTGAGAAATTGGTTTTTGTTCTCTGCATAAAGAATTGATTTTTATACTGAGTTTTTATAGTTCTTCTGAAAATTGAGAATTTTGGGAGTGATATGTTGGTTCTTGATATTGGGTAGGTGTCTTTGTCAACTTATGACGATAGATTCAGTTGGTCAATTATTCTTGCTGTAAATTCCCCATATTTTGGGGAATTCATTATTTTTCTGTATCTGTGAGCTTGCAGTGGTTTATTCTGGGCTTGTTAATAGTGAAGATTTCATTTTTACCAATTAGGAGTACTATCTATTTATTTATTTATTTATTTGATAATTGAATTGATATCTTAATGTTGTAGAAAAAGAATCTGTCAAAAATTGTAGAATTTTGTAAAAGAGTGGGGGCTAATTTTGGAAATATCAGCTGGAGTTTTGTGGTGGTGCATGTTACTCAATTAGCTGGTAGTGACTGAATTTTATTGTTTCTCTGTATGGTTTACAGGGGGATCTGCGTGATAGGCCAGCTCTTGAGGAGATTTTTGCTTCAGAGAAGTATGTTCTTTTTTCCTCTTATCTTTAAGAACCCCTCCCTTTAAGTCATTGGCACTCCACAGTTGTAATAGTGGTGATTTTTGGGGTTGGTGGGTATAAATATTTAGGGACATGTGGTCCCACCAACACATGTTTGGTCTATAATGGTAGTAATCACTAGTAGTAGTTGCTATGCCAAGGTTCGAACAAAAATAGTTATGGTACGTCTAAGTCAAATCTTTATTCGCGGTACATATAACTCACAAATAGTTTATATATTATCAAGGATTTATGTGTATGTTATTAGTGTACACTTTACTCGATCTAACATTGCTCAACTTTAATGCAAATATCACGCGTGTTACTCATTGTAACTATATTTAGGAGTAATGTAGATGGTTTACTCGTTCAACAATGTAATATTACTCACGACCAACAAAAATGTTATTCATGACCAATACAAATGTTACTCATAAAGTTTTGACTCATGCACCATAACTCATCCGAGATTGGGACTCCACATGAGACATATAACCCCATTTGGTGATAGTATTATATCACAAGACATGTACATAGAGTGCGACCATAGAGGGTTCTTCCTGAGTCCTGACCCCCCCTTTAATTTACCAAATAAAAATGGGCCACATGGTCCCTCTGATTTGCTCAGTTAGTAATCCAATTGGTTGTTTTTTATTACATCGATATGTAAGTAAAAGTAAGGACCTGTATATTTCCGTGGATAGCATTGGGTTTACTCACTGTGCTGTACTTCGATTGATTTTAGTGGTTAACAGACCAGTGGTATATTTAATGTTTTAGAATACGTTTTTTTCAATAAAATTGATCATTTAATATGACAAGGTTTAGATTCTTGATTTATATTGCTTGGGTATTAATTCATGTGAAAGCTTGTTGCAGATTTGATGCTGTTATCCATTTTGCTGGATTAAAAGCAGTGGGTGAAAGTGTTAGAAAACCTTTGTCATATTATGACAACAACGTTATTGGAACAATAATTCTGTTAGAAGTAATGGCTGCTCATGGGTGCAAAAAGGTGTTCACCTTCAGTTTTCTTGTTATTTCTCTGATCTTTTGAGTTCAGTGCAGCTGGTTCTGCAAGTGGACATTTTAATGCCGTGTAACAGTGTTGACATGTTTATTTGTAAAATTGCAGCTTGTGTTTTCATCGTCAGCTACTGTCTATGGTTGGCCAGAGAGAGTACCATGCACGGAGGATTTCCCTATCGCTGCTACGAACCCCTACGGAAGAACCAAGGTACGATCTGAACTTCATTCTGTCATCCTTGATCACCAGGATTCCTTCTGGTGATATCCAGTGTGTAAGCTAAGCTAGAGGCAATCCCAACAATTGACATCATGAAGTTCACAGCTGACAAGTCTCACTCACTGAATGCTAAGTTTACAATTCTTCATTTTCTCAGCTTTTCATTGAAGATATATGCCGGGATCTATACCAATCAGATTCCCAGTGGAAAATTATCTTGTTGCGGTACTTTAATCCAGTTGGTGCACATCCCAGTGGTCATATCGGTGAGGACCCTCGCGGGGTCCCAAACAATCTTATGCCTTATGTTCAACAAGTGGCTGTTGGCAGGTTGCCTGCACTAACAGTTTTTGGTACTGATTATAATACAGCTGATGGTACAGGGGTAAGTCCTCTTCATTTCCAGCTATATACTAGCTTATCTTAAACATCATTTTACATTATTGGCAATTCTGGTGCCCTATGTCGGGTAGTGAATGAAGTAATGAATGGATTACTATTGGTTCTCCCCCAAGTTGAATTGTTTTAAGGTAGATTCTCCAAACAAACTGTTCCTGATGATTTAAGAAACGTTTTTCTAAAATGTGCCCTTAGGGTACATGTTAAAGAGCATGAGATGGAGATAGAAACTGAAGTATACTAGTTAGAGAAGTAGGAAGCTAGAGAGAGCATTATAGAGAAGGGATATTTCATTATTATTCATGCCTTTACATAGGCTAGGCCTTTTCATATTTTACAAAATGCATTCCTTCAATTTAATATTACAACTAAGGGATTTGAATTCAAATTACAACTAACATTAGAAAGATGGAAAAGTTTCCCACCTAATTTCAAGGTCTAAAACATGTGATCAGTTGTATGAAATGCATGTCATCCTTGACTGACTCTTATCCTGAGGCTTGGATGCTTTACGACATTCTTCTCATGGCACTGTTGCATACATAAAGTATAAATTTCAGTTATAAGTAGTTCTGCCCCCACCCACCCAAAAAAGTAATATTGGTGATACAAAGTGATAAATTGGTCCATATAGACATTTGAGCAACTTAGTAGTTGAGGGCCCATACTTGCAATTCATTCCATCCTTAAGTCATCTCAAACTTGTTATGCTGAAGGTCCGCGACTACATCCACGTTGGTGATTTAGCTAATGGACACATCGCAGCATTGAGCAAACTCAATAACCTCTCTAAAGGTAGGTGATGGACTTGAATTTCATTTTGTTATTATTCTTTCCCTTCCTTGTAGATGGAACTTCTGATTCTATAGCGCCAGTCTCATGCATTTGGGTCTCTACTGCCACCTGACTTCATCTCGAAGTCCTTGCTGTGCTTGAACTTAAAATTTGTTCCTTTATGAAAAATTTGTTTAGGCTGTGAAGTTTACAATCTGGGAACTGGAAAAGGGACATCAGTGTTAGAGATGGTAGCAGCATTTGAGAAGGCATCTGGAAAGGTAACATTTTATGGAAAGTCGAACCTGATTTCCATTTCAGATTTACTTAATTAGCTAGCTAGTTAGCGCTGTTTCTGTCGCATGTCACATGTCAGTGCCAGTTCCATTTTATAGTTTCCTTGACTGTTATAGCCTCTTAGGCTTGAGTATTTTAATGCAGATACGGAGTATTAATGTCTGTTTTCTTATCTTCAACAGAAAATTCCTCTTATTACATCTGGTAGACGAGCAGGCGATTGTGAGACAGTATATGCATCAACTGACAAAGCCGAGAATGAACTGAACTGGAAGTAAGTGTTAATATCAACAACTTCTAAAATACTTGTGCATTAATTTAAGAAAATCGGTTTCCAATGGGCGCTAAATGTTTCTGTTTGAACTATTTACAGGGCACAATACGGAATTAACGAAATGTGTGTAGACCAGTGGAATTGGGCTAGCAAGAACCCTTATGGCTATGAAGTTCCAAAAGCTAATTCTTGACTATCTAATATAATTAAATTAGTGGCATATTCATCTAACTGCATCATTCTTTAGTCTATTCAATTGAATTTATGTACAATGAGTAATGAGGTCCCCTTTCTGTAATTATGAGGCATAGATACTTCATGTTCCATAATTTGGGGCAAGTATGGCTTTGATTGTAAAGGGAGTAGATCATAATTTATTTTCTGATGCTTAGTACTCATCTTATCCCCTATTTGTTAGGCATGTTTTTACTCCGGTTCTATAATATAAGATTTCATGAAAATAATCACTCGTATGATTCGAAAGTGGCCAAGACTTGTGAGCGTAAGGATTTGGCTCGAGTATTATGCTTAAACGATTATTGGTTGTCTGATCATCAAGTCTATGTAACGATTTAATCATGGTTATGAGAAATATGAACATTACAGAGAATTTCCAATGGCCAAAGGAGAATTACTGTTCAATTAATTTGGCACCCATTGAATCAAATGTAGTGTGAACTGTTGGAGAAGTTGCAGATGCAATGCAATGATCCTAGTGAAGCTTAGTTAGAGGAGGACCCCTACAGGGTTTGGTGTGGTCGTGAGATACTCACTTGTGAAGATAGAGGTCGAAGATTTAAACCTTGGCCGTTAGGTTCAATTAGAAAACAAAGAAAGAACTAATGGAACTCCGTGATTACCACTAGTGATCTCCTTATTCAACCCCATGAAACATCTCCCATTGAGCCTATAGGAGCACAGATTATTATAAACCCATGGAACATCTTCCCATTGAGAATTCGCGTATTCGGATTACACTTCAGAAAATAAGAAGTCGCATCCAAGATGCTGAAATAGACGCTACTCCAAGCCAAAGAACAACAATTCTACAATGCATAAGACTAAATCATACTAATAACCAATAAATTAATGAAATACATTATACAATGCAATATGAATTTCTGTATGAATTAAGTGTTACGGAGTAATAATTAATTCCGCATGGCAGAGCACAAACAAAAGTAACAAATTTAGATGTACATGGAGACGTACATCATGCTGGCAATATTCTCATCTTTCTCACATGAGTAAACCACTTTCAGCAAACCCATGAGTACACCATTGTTCAAGTGTAGTACCAATCTATGCTCGACGAATGAAATGCCCCGTCTGGAGAAGTAGCTACACTGTAGGAACAGAAAACTGGAGAGGCCACTCTTGAAATGTTAGTTTCTCATTTCATGGATATACTGAATGGTTCACACAAATAGCGGTATTGAATTTCGGAAGCAAGTCGGGCAACGTGATCCACAAATTGTGGAAATCCCTAGCCAGAAGGTGAGTGATGTATGCTTCAAGCCTGATGTTGCTTAATTTCTATCAACTGTTTCTAATCTCTACAGAAAATCACACTCTTGCAAGATACGTGTGAACAACCGATTATGCTGAGCGGCTGCTTGTATAGAACCTTGAAGCAGGAAGTAAAGGAGCTTCTTCATCACCAACTTTCTTGTTGATCGCATCATCTGGGACATAGAGATCAGAGGACTTCTTTTCCATCTTTAGTTCCTGCAACTGCGAAGTGCACATTTTAAAACTAGTCATTGTAATGTGGTTAGTAACAATTGTTTTTAAAATTTGAGAAAGGAAATATCAGCAATCCATGATCAGTACTTTATATCTACATTGAAAAATATCATATTTATTTGCTGATATTGGAACTTAAATTTAGGCTTTCAAGCAGGTCCTTCAATTTCAGAGATATTTTAAAAAACACGAACACATCTCCAGGAGAAATTTAGACTTAAAGAATTTAAATAAAATGCAAAATTTAAAAGACAAGGAATTAAAATGAATAAAATCACTGTAAAGCTATCTCTTAGAAATGTGACATCAGATAGGAATTTACCTTTGCAAGCCGATCTGAAACACTATCGGAAGGCAGTTGAGATGCACTAACATCTTTGACTTTCAAGTAATTGTACATTACAACTCCACATAAGGCTGAAAGAGTAGTACATATTAGTGAACCATCAAGTAAATTAGGAAACATATGAGACATGGAATGAGAATTTACCAATGCCATAGCCAATGATATTAAGTTGTGTAATTGTAGATTCTGGAAAGACAACTGTTGATAAAGCAATGAGGATCCAGTCTTTTAAAACACCAGCTACTCGAATTGTGACAGCACCAGTTCGACCAATGACTAGGAATATTGAGAAATTCAAAGCCAAAGCACAGAGTGCGTTTGAGAAAAATATCCAAAAATTGAACTGAATCTGTGAAATTTCCATGCCGGGCATCTCCAGCAGATACCAAGGTATGAAGAGAAACAGAAAACTGCAGAAGCAACATCTCATTCAGAATGATTAAGATAAAAAACCACTTTCTGTTGCAAATTATTTCATGGAAAGTCTTCAATCAATAAAGGAAGTACAGTGAAAAAAGGAATACCTGCACGGAGCGATGTAATATAAACTGGTGATGGGGTTCAAAGTTAAGCCCTTTTTCTGGAGAAGAACTTGGGTCAAGACTAGCCTAAGAGCTTCAGCAAATATACCAGTAACCTGGTATAGTGTCCCCACCACATTAAAGTGAATTTCTCCATAGGATGATACAACAACCCCAACGCTAACAAGCAACATGTTCAGTAGTAGATCACACTTTAATTTGTCAGTTCCACAAATGACAGCCATAACAAAGGTTGCCACTGGCACTGCAACAAACATTAACAAAATACAAGCAATTAGTATGGATCCAGGAAATATGAATTGGAGATAGAAGACACACGAGTAGATACATACTTAGGGCTTTGAGCATCTGAATGAAAGCAACAGAGATGAACAAGTAAGCTGTGTTTCCAAACCTGTATAAGAGGAAAATAAGTGCTCATAAAGATAAGAAGTTCGTAGGTGAGAATTATAATACCAACTTTGTAGGTCTTTGGCAGGAAGGGCAATCTTCAAGATAATCCAATAAAATCATTACCATACTTGGAACATAGTTGATATTAGATTATAACCATTAAATGTTTCAGATGAAGAGCTTACCAGAGACTCGCAGCAAAGAATGCACTTATAGGAACCACACATGACAGATATCTGCAGTAACAATAAATAACAAAAATGTAAAAGTGGCGTAGGGAATATTATTATTTATGTGTGTGTAAGAATGAAAAATCTTACATTTCAAAAGTCATCTTGACAGGCTTTACAACCTGCATAATATGATTTAGGAAATATCTGTCAGCAATTGAAGATATAGTAATGCAAACAATATAAGCATATTAAGGAGATAAGAAAATATAACCATGCACAACACTATTAAAAATCTTCATGGAGAATTAAACAGCACATGAACAAAAAATAATAATAAATTAGGCGAGCTTAAAACCTTGTTATTCAAATGATATATAAAAAATCTATCATACAAACCAATGCTCATAATATAAATAAATGAATGTTCATATAATCAGTAAATCAGAAGGCCAAGAAATTTGAATTTACCATACCTTGAAAACTCGAATTAGGAGGAATGCTACCAAGCCGGAAAATCCCATATGAATCATGGTGAGTGTAATTGGGAATGGAAAATTGAAATATTTTGGGGAGAGTACCCACTGCAAACACAAACAATCCAAGTTACATTTTTAAAGGTTGGAGTGATGAACTCCGCATAAATAGAGCTCAAGGGCACATATTGAAGAGAAAATAACCTTTTATATACATTATGGAAAATTACAAAAAAAACAGTACTATTAGAATATTTCTTAAAAGAAACTCATTCCTGCCTTTCTATTCAAGCAACTCGCGTGTTCCTATAAGTTGACTATAGATTACATAACATT
The DNA here is from genome assembly GCA_003412495.2 of Echium plantagineum. Classification (NCBI taxonomy): domain Eukaryota; kingdom Viridiplantae; phylum Streptophyta; class Magnoliopsida; order Boraginales; family Boraginaceae; genus Echium; species Echium plantagineum. The sequence goes on along the minus strand of CM016563.1, from coordinate 13,765,151 downwards.
GCAATAGACTGATAAAAACTGTATCAGCATGTTCCCATATACAAAATTAAATAGAACTCTGACTGAGGTGAAACAAATATCGCAACTATACTACCGTAAACAAATATAAGAGTAGCATTATAGTTTCTCATAATTAGGGAGAAAATTAGTAATCATACCTTATTATACAAAATAACTCCGGAAGAAAGTACTATGTATATCAGAAGATAAAAATAGGTGAGCACAAGCTGCTTGTTGATCATCATATTCTCTTTTGTTCACTAACACTTTCCTTGGTAAAACAAATAACAAATCAATTGGGAGAGTACATATTTCAGAGTGGTATATTGCACCAGAAGATGTCAGCTTGATTGCAGTTATGGGTCGAGTTCAAATCAAGAAACCCCAAATAGTTGGTACTGATGAACAACTATGACCAGATGGACATCTATAACAATCTGCAAGAAATTGAGCAGCAAAGTGTGGTCAAGTTCTGCTTGACGTGAACGCCTAAGTATCAACATAACTATGAAAACAATTCAATTATAGGGAGGATAATAAGATCTTAAATGACATACTACACAATTCATTGGCAGGTAATGTTGTAAATGTACATTAAAGGTATTATCCAATTAATGATAAGAGGAATACTTATTACTTCCCATCTTTTGGGAAACTCAGACTTGGGCGTCTTATGTAATATGTTGAAATTGATTGATAGGTGCGTACATGAGTGTATTCTGATAGAATTATTCCTTTGTAACTATGACATTTCAAGAATTTCTATGGTTTTTCCTGTAAAAAAATATGGAAGCAGATACAAACTTTATCCTCTTTTACGTGGCAACAATTAGTTCATCTGCAGTCGATACTGAATATGGGTAGTACCAGAATTACTATACTTTGACATACTTGTCACCAAACTTTTAAATCATATGAAAAATTATTTGAGGTCAAGTTTAAAAGGTCAACACATGAAATTTAGGAAGTAGATGCTATATTAGGCATATAGGACATATGTCGAGAGGTATGCATATCCATTAAGACTACATGCTGGAACATATCCATATACTATCCTACTACCCACACCTCAAAATTAACAAACTTTGCAGCAACAATAAACACATGTAAATTTGATTGAAAACAAAATTATCATGCTAATAGTATAATACGACTAAAAATGCTATCTTTTCCTATACTTTCACTACATATACAAAAACAAATGAAGCTCAAAATTTCAAAAGTCAACTATCAAAATTCAAAACTAGACAATCTTCTTTTTTTTGTAAGGAGAGATCACTACTCTATTCAAACTCGAAATCCTCATATCAATGTATAACTGAACCCAAGAATCTCCACAAGCCAATAACTTCAAATCATCAAATCCACACTAAACAAATGCTCGAATCAAATCCACATCACTAAAGATTCTCCAATAACTAAAATCTCCCAAAAATATCCATTAAATGCTCAATGCCTCGAATCTTAAAGGTAATGTATTCCATTCCATACTCACTCTTTGTCAATTCAGAAAAATTGCATACTATATGTCCGACCCCCTATCCCGCTTAGGCGGGAGCATCTTCAAAGTCATTGCGGGCATGTTAATGTTAACTATGCTCGATGCATCATATTGCAAAAGATCAACGACCCAATTGGATCAGACACAAACACTCAATAAATCAATTAAACAACAATAATCAGATCCAGGTCAAGTTAATCCATAATCAATCAAATGCACAAAAATAACAACTTTTACACACATTACAAAACAGCTTCGACAAAACATAACCATGAACATTTATAGTATATGCTTTTTGAGATTGTTTATGTGTAAGGAAGCTTAAAATTACCAGAAATGATAAGTGGAGTCTAATTAAGCAGATTGAAGAGAAAGTGCTTGGGATGAAAAGGGGGAAGACTCCATTCAGATCTGCCTCCAGTTGATTTTTTTTGAAGTCAGATGTTTATTGTGCTTTGCTTTGGTGGGTGGGTGGGTGGTGGGGGTCGGGGGAGGGGGTGGTTGTCAGAGTGAAGAGACTAGAGAGGGAGGAGACATTTGTTCGATTTAGTTTATGTATGTGTATAACTTGTTTTGGTACGTAGTGGTCTGAATGGATGGAGCAACTCACTAACTCCATATCCATTCCCATATAGAACTCAAAATATTCGACTCAACAATTCACTTGGAAACTTAACAAATAAAATTGTATTCGCCTTTTTTATATTCGATACTTGATTCAGTACATCTATATGGATAACCTATCACTTATATTATGAATATAACGTGTAATTTGGTTCCAGTTCAAATCTCGGCTGAGAATATATTAGACTTGAAACCCATAATTCGAATACAATTTCTTACTTAATACCAAAACAATCAGGTAATTCTACTACTTGATAAAGATAACCCAATTCTAGGACGAGCTTAACTTGTCAAACATTCTATGTGTAACTATGATTCGATTAACGTCACATGTAAATGTATTGATGGACCTTATTGCACATGAAAATATAATTAATAAACGTTTTTTTACACTATAAGATTAAGACCTTTGTATACATATTTAGATTATTTCATTCTTAGGTTTGTTCAATTCTCAAGATTCTATTATTTAGTTATGTTCGAGTTGAGCAAAAAAATCTAAACTCTTGCTCGGTTTAACTTATGTATATCATTAATTGGAGGAGTTTATGAACCCCCGACCTCCTTGTTAGGAGAAAGTATCTCTACCATTTCTCATATTTTCTAGTATATCATATAAACTTATATATTAACTCAATACTAAAAGATCTAGGGTGGGCAAAAAGGTCCATGTGCCTCCCCTAAGTCGACCCTAGTTTGAAGTATATCAATTAAAAAATATAATAATATACATAGTGTGTAAAGATTGGACGAAGCATATACATACAAGTTTTGATAAGCAATCAATTATAAATCAACAATGAAATTAGATAAATTTCTTAGAAGTTAACGAAAAATGATTTATAAACAACCAAGGGAGGAAATAATAATTATTGAAACATAAGTGAGGTTTAGACAACTAAAAGTATTGGCTCAAAACTTGTTATGATTTGAATGAAAGTTATAATAAGTAATCAATATATTTTTTAAATTTTTTTGTGGTATTATGTTATGGTGATATTTTAGAAATATTATCTCATTTCCTCCACCACATGCATACACATGTACCAGTTTATATTGGTTGAACCAATAATACCAACTATTATGTCAAACGTTCGAAATGTGTACTTTAGTTTAATACTTTGAATATTGATAATAACGTCCGGTCTTGCTTCGGTGTAAGATATTTCAAATCAACTCCGGAGTAAGCACGGTTTTGAAGTTTGTCAAATGTTATTTGCCCCTATTTCGAATATTAACTATGTAAAATATTTTGGTGTTGCCCCCTACACTTTCGAATAGTAATAAAGGCGAAATAGAATTTTACCTGATTAAATAACAAAAACGTGTCTGAGAAGATCTTAGGGACACATTGAAACGGTTAGAAATATAGAACACATTGCAATAAATTTAATACTAGTATAGAAGGCAAATAGCAAATAAGCCATATATTTATGACAATGCATTGAGATAACCAAAATATCACCATGATATCATACCGTTTAAAATAAAAATAAAAATATGAATATAATAGTTTTACAAATAACAAATACATAAATTATTAATTGATAAACCATTAGAGAAGGTGATGACATATAGACAGTTAGAGACTTCAGACTTTGAATAAAATATGAGACACATAATATCAAAACAAAGTTTGAACTCAAAACCTCCTAGTTGGAAGCTTCGATCAAATCGTACCTAATTTAAAGTCTAATCATACTCGAATGGTATTTATAATCGAACTAAAATTTAAAAAATTCTTCCTCTGTTTCAAAATAAATGATTGATCGAGTTCTTCGATATTGTTGGACTCGTGCACACTTGAATCCCTTAGTCGATGACAGTCGTGCAAAACCAAAAACTAAAAGCAAGTAAAACAAAGATGACGTCTAGAAGTGATTGGTGGTTTCGGTTGATTTCAAAGTGACAATGAATACATGAAGCTTGACCTCGACAATACACCATAAATTGATCCAAGGTATGAGTAATAAAGTGAATTTAATGTCGGTGGTGTTAAGTTGAATAAAGAAGTGAGAATTCACATTACCGAAGGTAGAAAAGGAAAGCTGAAGAAGCAAAGCAATGAAATGTCTCCACATTTCAGAGATTATTTAATGCTCCAAATTCCAATAATGGTAATTGGTAACCTCTAAAAGTAGCACTCACTTCCTCAACATCACTCACTGCATCTCAGTAAACTCAATATGTTTCGATTGTTTAGTCTAATCAAGATTTCTACATCACATACATTTCTCCTTCAATAGACGTTTAGTTTGCCCAACACTTTCAAAAATATGATTGCAGCCCAGATTATACTTATGAACGAAATCAGCTACAATTCATGTATCATATCTACACGTAAATTAATCGATTAAGTCAAAGAATAATTATTTTGGATTGGAAGTAGTATTTTTAACATTGAATAAGAAGTAATATATCAATATCGATAAAGAAATTTAAATGAATGATTCAGTGTACATTTGTAATATACTCTCAATCGATACTCGAACACTTTTTTTTAATTAAATTACATATGATAGTAAAATCTTTTTAGTACAGTAAGTGATAATATACCATGCTATGATCAAATTTCAGTTTGTACAAATAGTTCAAATGAACAAATTAAGTGTTAGAAGAAACTATCGACAAAATATAACATTAAACCTATACATTATGCACTCTTTTAACATATCAAGAATCCCAAAGAATTATGAAACTCCATCAGAGACACTCACCGCCTACGAACAACCCATCAGAGACAATCACCGCCTATGAACAACCGAAGCATCTTCCTAAAGAGAAAAAAGTTGATGGTCCAGGTTCTTGCTCAGTAACAAGCTTCTTGCGAGGAAGATGTTTAAAGAAAGCCTTTACAGCACCCTCCACTCCATCTTCATTCTCCATTTGCTTTGCAAGTTCGATTGCACGCTCCTTGACCTAAGAATTGGTAATCCAAAGTGGTCGAGGAATTAGGCATATCAAACAGGTATTTGGATTCCTAGAGTCATGACATATTATTACCAGAACAAGACAACAAATGAGCGCAGTACCTTAGGATCTAACATGAATTCGATAGCTGCAACCAGCTTAGGAAGTGAGAACTCATCAACCGGTATAGGTGCAGGGCCTACACCTCTGGCATGCACTCGTTCACCCCAGAAAGGTTGGTCACCAAAGAAAGGGACAATAGTTGTTGGACACTGTATGCACATTAATAATAATGATTCTCAACTCAAAGTTCACATGCCATTATGAGAAATATGAAAGGAGAAATTTAACGTGAGTACCGCAGCCTTTAGACCAGCAGCTGTTGTCCCAGCACCTCCATGGTGCACCTGCAATAAAGTGAAAAGAAGATGCAATCAAATGATCCACGTAAATTGAAGTTGATTCTGCTGACAAAATTGTCCTGCATATACATATAGTTCACCAGAACCACATCAAGTACAAACACACATGTCGGCAAGAAGTAGCAAACAAAATGACAAGATGTCAAACTCAAGAAGATGATGGCTCAAACCTGCCTCTAATTCTTATAATCATCTCTACTAATATTAATGAAAATTATATGGGCACACTAATCTTAAAAAGTCATGCATTGGGACCCTAGGAAACTAAATTGTCATCAGATTGACAACATTGTGATGCTCCAAATATGAGCAACCAACCATACAACCAACTAAACCTCTAATCCTTGGCTGACTGATGACCGATCATACATGAATGAATAAGATCAAAACAAAAACACAAATTTGCAGGGGTCAAGAACCTAATCCACACGGCTGCAGAAGTAAACCTATATGTTCCATCCATTACATAAGCGTTCAACATCTATTATGGAAAAGAAACTAATCAAAATAGTATTTCGTAGAGAAAGGTTAGGTTAAGACATCAACCATGTTAGTCGATCTCCGTGCACAAGTAACAGGAAAAATTAAGATGCACGAAATCTAGAGTCAGAACCCAGAAGAGATTCCTCTATCCCTGACATTCCAATGACGGTTCAAATGAAAATTAATCTCATACTGATGGTTCATAACCACTATGGATATGAGGGACTCACCACAGAAGCACATTGTAGGAAGAGCCAGTCATGAGGGACATTATCCAAAAGATACACAGAGTCCACAGGTTCTGCCACTGGGAATAGGGAAATCAGTATAAAGATTGCAATCCCTCATCACTAGCAGCTTGCTTAGATAATAAATACTACCTCCATCCTGTCTAGATTTCTAGTTATATGTCGATGGCTGACTTCTTAAATTTTGAAAACAATTATTCTTTTAATATTTGGTTCGATAGTTTTGATTGAAATCAAAGTTATGGGTCAACTAACGTTATACAGTTTGTTGATATTGACCATTGAAAATCCAACTAGATAATCTTCAGGGGATGGAGGGAGTATTTCTTTGCAGATTATTAAAGATAACTTACAGTTACCCAAACCACCCCAGCCTTTGTTAATTATCCCCCTTTGCCCTGTCTTTCTCAAAGCTTCAACAATGGTCTGTGTCATCTTCTCTGGTTCTTGAACAGGCTGACATAAGAAAGATAAAATATATCTGAATTCAGAACACGTTGACATTGTCAACCTTCACTAAAGAATCTAAAAACGTAAGTAGCCTGAATTATATGCAGTTTAACATAAAATATAATCTCAATTTTGCCAGTTGGATGAAATTGAAGTTCTTAAAAGGTCAGGGATTTCATACACATGGTTTTCGGGTCTAGAATTCATCTAAATCTTCCATGTTTAACATTAAACTAATGCTGTGTAGCACTAAACAATGAAGGCAACCCTCAACCTTCATTAAAAGAATCTGAAGACGTAACTCTGAATTATATACAGTTCGAGATAAAATATAATCTCAATTTGTAAGTTGAATGAAATTGACATTCTTAAAAGGTCAGGGCTACCATGGTTTTAGAGTCTAGAATTTGTTTGACATTAAACTAATGCTGTGTAGCACTAAATAATGCTGGCTTTGGTTTAGTAATTTATTTTATGATGATACAAATATCAAAATTCCACCAAAAGGATATTAATTTTTAAATATTTAGTTTTTTAGTTGCCAGCATATTAATAAATGACGCTATATTTTCGAAAACCCTAATATAGAAAAAGAAGATCATTCAAATAAAGATAGATGATGTGAACAATTAACTTGGGACATAAGTTACGATTTCTCCTCAAAGTAAAACAAAAGCTTCAATTGTGGAAGAAGCTCTCAGGTATCTCTAAGTCCATATAGTTTCATGTCTTTGCGCCTCACGTGTTAATTTTTTTTTTAAAACAATAAGAAAATGGTTTAATTAAGACATAAACTATTAGCTACATGTGAGTCCTATATCATGTACATATAGCTATCTAAAGCCTCCGCGTGCACCACTTTAGCATCAACTCCCAGTGTGGGAAGGAGAAAGAGGGTGACTACTCACCAGACTTCCAAATCCTATATATATAGGCTTTGGACCAGCTTTCAGCCATTTCACAAGCGATTCAGGAGGAGTATAGTTTGATGCAAGATCAAGGAAGCAAAATCCCACAACATCAACCTTAGGTCCCCAATCTGCCCAAAAATAAAAAATTAATTGCTGTAGAGCTAGATCCTGTTGCAAATACAAGTACACTAACTCCCTTTTGATTCCAAGATTGCTAATTGATATCCTTATAAATGACGTATCCAGACTTTATATGGTAAGTATTAACACATACCTTTAGGTTTTGGCACGAGATGAGGACTCCAAATGTATCCAAAAGGAATATCAGACCCTGAGTTCTGTGAACCACTTAGGTATGTGATTGGCCGTAGCTTAAGCTTCTTTTTTCTAACATCATTGATCAAGTCACGTATTCCTAGCCAAATCAATGAGTCAACAATTTGATAGGATAGCTGGAAATGTGAATGAGCATGTCCACAGTCAGAATCATCATGACTATAAAACAATAGGGGAAGGGGCAAAAAGCATTTCCTTAATGGCTCATGAAAATAAGAAAAACTCACCCTATAGCCAGCTGGTTGCTTAACACGAGAAAGAGGATGAGGGAATTCACTAGTTGGCCTGGAAGGAATGAACAAATATTTATTCTAGTCCCATTAAACTGGAAAGGAAATAGTTCCTGAAGTAGTCATCTGGAAAACAGAATTCATTAATGAACACTCAGTACAATGACACTAGGAAAAGAAAATATTACGTCCATGGCATCGTGAAAAAAATGTGAATGGGTATCTTCAGCGCCTCTGCAACATGTGTATGTCCTGTGGTGACATTTGCTAATGTTAGCAAACAAAATGAGTGTGTTTCATCTCAAAACTGAAAAAAAAAACTCCGGGCCTGGGCAATATCTCTTCTGAATAGAACATCTTACAAAAATGTAGGAATATCATTTATTTATTTAACCCCATCAACAAAACAAAAATACAAGCCCCATTTTGTACTAAACCAACAGTATAAAGGTTGCAGGAAAAAAGATTTAAGTAGACGATTCCCGTGATACCAATGAGTTTTTACTAAATTAAAACATGCAACAGTAGAGCCTCCTTGCTCTGAGATGTCTGGATAGCTTCCAAGCCAATACACAACTCCTCATAATAAGGTATCATCAGTTAATTGTGGGATATATATGTATATGTCAACGATTTTTATACTCAACTTCTTGATTATGACTAACCAGAGTGCCAGCTCCCGTATTCAAAATAACTCAAGGGCTTATGATAAGTGACTAAGGAACAAGAATATAACCATAAGCTGGAGGATTAGCTATAATTGCATCCGCCTTAAAAGGAATTCCAGAATCCACATCCGGCTCTTTGCATGCTGAGAGTAGAGAATAAATTATATCTTTCATCTGGTTTCTCTGGGTAGATATCTCAGAAGGTCCTGATGGAAGAAATCCTTTGTTCTTTACCATATCTGTGAACACCAAGACACAACTAAATTGAGATGCTTACAACCAAATTTAGACTCATTGCCAGCAATCAACTTCATACAGAATATCGGCCAAATAATGTCGGGGATAAAAGCCCTTCAAATTTCAAGTAATATGTATAACCAATCCGTCTAAAACAAATGCTGCAGTTTTGAAGGATATAATGTCTGTTGGGAATGACCAATATAAAAGAGAAACACTAATGCAAGAGCCCATATATAAATCATGTAACTATGTGTGCAAAGGCAAGTGGTGAACAAGGCTAAGAAGGACAGCGATGGCGTATCGTTGCAGGCAATCTGTAATTCGGCTTAAGAACTCATCAAATTAATAACAGTCTTTTCATCTTAGAATATTATGTGCAAAAGAGTATCAAATAACATAGATTGCGAGACTTAACAACCACAAAATAAATAACATATTGAATCCGTACATACAATATAACAAAATTATAAAATTCAAAATATGGTAATATGGTTCAAGATAATAAAATATACCTTCTTTCTGGAAGAAAAATAAAAACAAACCACAAAATTGGATGAGCAGCTTTATGTATAAGTTATATAAAATGATAAATTATCTTAAAGGATTACAAACAGAAACATAACTTAGCCAGGACTTCTTTTAAAACTAAAAAAAATAACAATTGTTTTACAATTTATTCAGTAATTCATATATCAAAATAAAGATGTTAGATTAAAAATGAAAAAATAGAAATAAGAAAAATAAAGAGAGAGGAACTTGGTTTCACTAACTGATTTGAAATGGTTTTAAAGTGTGCACAAATATATAGAAAAATGGGCTAGATCTCTTGAACTTCTGTATGGTATCTAGTAGTCACTTCTACATGGCATACATGACATAATTGTGCAAAGAATTCTCTCAGAAAGAAAGTTATGCATCTCTGGACCCTAATAAGTATAAGTCGAGTCTGTACAAAAGAACATAGGATTGTCAAATCATACATTCAGCAAGTACTTTTGGATCTCCACCAACAGGATAAAACTCCAATCCGGCAGTCAAGACGAACTCTTTGAAATTTGAATGAGTAGCAAGCCTAACTCGATGACCATAGTCCTGCATATAAGCATAATAATTGTAACTCATTCAAAAAAATTAAGTAGAGGATTGGCTGAGCTTTACTATATGTTTATATGCGAGGGTTTAAGTGAGGGAGGCAAAGTTTCTTGTTCTCTTCCTGTGGCAGGAAAGTTGCAAGCTGTGTTTATTCCGAAGAAAAGTTGCAAGCTGTGTTTATTCCGAAGAAAGCTCAGTCAAACACTTAACTACAAAGGTTCTCAACATTATTTCATATCTATACGGCTTTGTCTTATAGAGTAACGACATCAAGTGTTAAATTCCATGCCACTTGACCCCCTTATCCCACTTCATTGGGCCATGTTGATTTACAAAATCAGAAGTCAGCAAACTGAGAGAAATATGGTTATATAACATCCAAGTATTCAGTGAGCATTTACTATTGGGGCATTTTGATCAAGTAGCGGCAAAACCAGTCTTTGAAACGATGTGTGCATTCGAAATGATGTGTGCAAAAGCATATAACAATTATCCTAAAAAGAGAGCAACCCAACGAACAAGGGATACAGATAAAAGATAGTAGTTAACACAAGTGCAAAGTAGTCAGTTTTGGGGAAAAGAAGTTGGAAATCTGAGTATTACTTAATTGATATGACGGAAATATAAGCTAAAAGGCTAAAAAAAACCTGCAACCGCTTTCCAATGGCTACAAACGGCTGAACATCACCACGTGTTCCTACAATAAGCATTACTATTGTCAAGGGTGGAATGTAACGAAGTTCAGTCGTGTCACCAATGTCCTCCACAACATCACAAAAGGCTTTTTCTGATTCAGCTTCAAGTGCTTGTGTTTCAACATCTGGAACTTGAAGTTCTACAGTTCCATCATCTTTTACTGTAGCTATTCGTTTCAGCAAAATGATCTGCAGCACATCAAGGTTTCAACAACATTTACCGTGTGTCTATGTTTCTAAAGAAATTATACTACATGATGTGACACTTCTTATCAGATAACCTGCAAAAAAGGACCTCAGATTTTCAAATTAGATGTCAAGTACTCCTTTTTATAGATCTCTACTCTTGCAAAGTCATCTGTCAACAATCACTATTTATTTTATTATGTAGAAAAAAAGTCACTACCTAGTGCCAGCATAATAAGCCAATGCATGATATATAACACAAAAGATACCGTAAGATTCAACATCTATTATGCGAATGTTAACTTTTAGGAACTTTTATATCCTCCCTGGATTTCTGATTTATCTAATTATATTTAATAATCATGAAAACTGATTAATCTAAAGGAAATATACTACACGATTTACACTGCTACCAGATAAAATGGAGAAAGGACTTCAGGTATTTATACTCTAGCAAACTCGTTTTTCGAAATTTATGCTCTATTATGTTCAAACAAAGGCCCTGCCTAGTACCAACAAAGATGATGCCCATGCACGATGCTATGTATAACATAAATTATATTGTTAAACTCCACATCTGTCATGCAAGAGTTAACTTTGAAAAACCTGTTTTGTCCTGTCCAGATTTTATATATCATATCATACATATGAAAACATCTAGAATAGTACCTTCTGCTGATCAGAAATTTTGTCACTAAAAATTTGGGCAGTCTCATGAGCGCGTATGTCTTTCTGTCTCTGCTTCTCAGTTTTTGACCTTCCAAGACTAATACTATTACGCAATGCCTTTGTTTGATCAGAATTAGAGATCTCTATCGGCATCGTATTCACCCTAGTAAGATTCGAGGCATCGGTCCCTGGCACACCAACGATTAATTTCAAGATCTTGCAAACATTGACTCGAAAAGCAGTGTACACAACATACTTCTGATCAATAACATGGTAAATATTACTCCCTCCATTCTTTTTTAGTCGTCTTTTTAGCTTTAATTTTTTGTTCATAAATAGTTGTCTTTCTAGCATAATTAATAGTAATTTTACATGTTTAATGTACTTTTTGATTAATTTTTGTTATGAAGTTATCAACCAACCAATTACTCCTATATAGTTTCAATTGATTGTCATTTTACATTTTCAATGTATTTTTTTACTAATTTTTATTTTCTTAATCTATGTGCAAATGGCTAAAAGGTTAAAAGAGAACGGAGGGAGTACTACATTGATGCCGTATCTATAATCTACAAGTAAATTCTAAAACACGAAATTAGTAACAGCTCCTTCAGTTCCATGGTTCATGACTAAAGAATAGATTAAAATCATAAAGTTAGCTTAGAAACAAAACTAACAGCCAGTAAGAAAAATAGCTCGTGGCCTTATAAATCCTATTGTAACCATTATGTTCAACAATGTGGAATATTCTTGTTTCCAAATGGAGTCAAGTTTTCTCCCAGTATTGGATATAATAGAATAATTTATAATTGCTCATTACGTTACCTATATTTCTTATCTATTGTGAAATAGTAGATAGTGTTTTCACTTCACTCTCGAATCTTGGGTCAATTCGCGAACAAACTCCCTCTTATCACAGGGGTAAGGCTCTTAATGTCCAATCCCCCTTACCTTGCTTTTGGGGCATGTTAATGTTAGTTGGAATATTGTTCCTGCAATACCTCTCATGTAAGTGTAACTAATACTTCTTGCGAGCAACTCATAGGACAAGGTTACTCTAACAATAGTAGTTGAAAAATCAACTGATCTTAGGGAAGCATCGCAAATCCGTTTCAAAACCTCTGACTAGCAACTTTGGAATATGGCTAATGAAACAATTGCAATAGTAACAGCATTACTGTTCAGACATCCAAATCAATTTTCAAACTTCTATTTCAATAAGCCAGACAATCATATTTTTAAAAATGACATTTCTTATGACACGTAATATGAAAGACTCTGCACTTAGCGTTGATCGAGCTCCTCCACTTTTTAGTTTAGAGGGTTGATCACTCCCTCCCAAATAGTACATAAAACTCTCAACTAATAAACACCACTGTAACGTCTAACCACCAGTTAGTTAATTGCAAATCAATATATGGAATATTCATTAACTTAACTCGCTTTCAATCAAGTATCCAATCATCGTTTTCGGTACATCCAATTATTAGATTAGCCGTGGAGAAAGTAAATTACTCTTCACAAAAGCAAGTTACTTCAACACGAAATAGGCATCTTTTCTTTAGTCAAACTGATGCATACACGGAATTAGTATGAGAAACATCTAACTACGACTACTTAATTCTCCAAATCCACTACTATCTAATCCAATTATTTTGATTTCATATTAGTTTAATATTAATAAAAACTTAAAATAAAAACAAAAACGTCAACTAAAATGAATTGGAGGACAGGATACTAGTTTTACATAATTATCGAAATCAACAAACAAGAGCAAAAACTAAGTAACTGACAACTAAATTAACAAACCTGAGCAATTATCATGACCATTAGAAGCATCAGCTTTCTTCTCCTCCTTGAATTCCGGTTGTTTTCCCTCGTTTTTGGTGGTAATTTCGTTGTCTACTTTAGCATCGACCGAAACATCGCCTGAACTCGATGAGGAGCTCTTGTTGAAAGAAGCCTCATCCGCCATAGAAATCTCCTTGGCAAATTCGTCCAAGTGATCTGGAATCTGCAGAGGTTTGAATGATTGAAGAGTGTAAAAAGGCTGTAAAGGAGATATTCCTTGGGATGAATACACTATTGCCAAAAGATAGGGGCACGTTCTCAACAGTTGGAAGGGGCAGGGGGGGTATGTGAGAGATGATGGAATTGTAGGTATTTTCTATTATTCCGTTATCATCAAGTATAACCGCTGGATAGGCGGCTCCACTACTAAATATTTATACTTTCATTAGTCTGTGTGGTATATTTAATCAAAACCGAATCGTTTTGTCAACTCTACTATAGCATATGTTGTTAGAACTTTATTAAATAGCACTATTAAAGTGTGATCGAGAGGGAACATAAACAATCAAACAAGACAAATAAATATAGAGAACAGATTCCTCAAGCGAGCAAATGCTCTGCCCTTAAGACTATTTTGCCCATATATAAGTGCTCCGGGATGGATCGAATGTTTTAGGGATACTAAGAATCTCCCTTTTGTTGATGTACTAATCAAGCAAGAGAACTTTTGTATTGAAAGATGGTTTGTATGTTGAGAGACAATGATGATTTTTCTGAAGAAGCATGTACAAATGACAGTTACCCCCTTGAAAAATCGAACCCATACATATAAAGTATGTAAAAATCGCTTAAAACAAGCCACAAACCGTTCAGAAATAGGCACCATCGTGACCCCATCGTGAGTGAGTCACTCACGACCAAACATCTCGAAACAGAGAGTTCTGTCGTGACTGTCATCGATGGTCACTCACGACCAACTCTCAAAAAATGAGAGGAAATGTCAACAGATGTTGTTATGTTATGGTCCCGTGGCATAGCTCAACTGATAAAGAACTAGAGTGCAAAGCAGCCTCGACTCTTCATGTAACGAGGTTCGTTCTAGTGGGAACTAACCTTGTATTTCGAAGTGGGTTAACGGGCAATCTCTAGTCCCTGATCAAGAGAGGTACATCCTGCGCCAACCTCTGACATCATATCCAAAGTAGGAGCTGCCAAGGTCCTTAGTTTGAGGGTCTCAAACTTTTTCTTAGGTCGTTATTTTAAGTAAAATTTATATTTATATCCTTAATTCTAAAAAATCTAGAGGAGCATGTCACACCTTTCGGATTCTGCCATTTCCGTTTTTCCTTTTTACTTATGTTGTTAAGATGCACATCTTACGTTGGAAATCGGTGTCCTCCCGAGTTAATATATTAAATCTTAGGCTTTTCCTCTATTGGTAATTGATTTTAGAGTGGAATCACATATACTCTTTTAACATATATTTTTAAAAAATTTATGTTATTATCATTTGTATATATAATTTTAACATTATTAAAGATAATTCTTTGCTGCCACATTTGTTTATTTAATTTGGTAAAATAAAATCTTACAAAATGAGTCCGTTGTTTTGGTAGCAATAACGGCTTGATGTAGTGTTATGATAATTGAAACACATGACATTATAGTATTAGGTGCACACAGGTGTTATGCACTTACCCATAGCGTGTAGGCCTAGCAAATACTTGGACAATATTTTATTGTATTTTATATATGGACCTATTTATGTGTAATTTGTAAAGCTAAGCAAGACTGTTATTTTCAGATGTAGACTGTAGTGGTCCAAAATGTACTACAAACATAATGTAATCAACACCTCCGTCAACTTCCATCCAACTTACCACGTTTTTTCGATTAGTGAAATTAACATTTTCATTGAAAATAGTATGTTTCATACATTTTTATAAATGATTTATAATGTTATCATAAATAATTGAGCTCGCCATTTAAAAGGTCAAGTGTTAAAAGATAAATTGAATTGTACCTCATATGTTGTACTTTAAAACAATCCACATATAAGAAATTTAAAAATAGTTTTATCGTCATGTCAAATTATTCATTCGTCGTTTTACCAAATATTTTCGAGGTATAGAGTAGAGAATAATGAATAAAATAATTAATTTCTTTTTAATGGATGGCGATAATATATCAAGAAAATGTTGAATACGTATATGGATTATGGATACATGAAGCTATGAAGGTTGATTATTAGAATCCTTTTCAAGATAAAATACCACATAAGCTTATGGTATCTCAGGTAGTCTACTAGTATTAGTTTTTGAGGTCAAATAGAAAGTTGTTTTCTGATATTTAATGATCAGATGGTTGGAACATTTCAAGTTTTCAACTATTGGTTAGAGACTTAGTTAATCATTTTATAGCCTTTAATGACATGGTTAGTTAGTATTTAACTCTATATTATAAATGTTTTAAGTTTTCAAATATATCGAAAATATAAATTAACTTATTTGTAAACCTTATCTCATCTCTCTAGCTATATCTTATTCTTCTTCAATTTTATCACGTTTGTATTACTTTAATTATGTATTACTTTGTATATATATTAAGAAAATTGTAACAAAAAGTTTTGAAAATATTTTGAAAAAGAAATTCAATTATATTCAATTTTTTATTAGTTGAATGAACAAAAATGTAATATGTTAGTGTAGTTTAACATTTAGACATATTTAAAAGGTGTATAAATTATTGTCTAAATCCAAATATTCAATAAAAACAGAGCCCCCCACAGGCCACACCACACACACCTATTTTTTACCCAACAGAATGGGGAAAGAAGTTAGCAATGACTATTTTGTTGAAACTTTCTTATATTACTATGGCAACAGCATTTGCACCAGTTTAATTAAGAACATTTATTTATATTAACTTATTATACTACTTTATTTAATTTAAGTAGTATTTAAGTTCTTTTACACAAATTCAGATTCTTTCTTTTATTACTTACAACACTTACATCAATTAATGTTTAGAAAAAGAAATGATTTGGAGAATGTGTATATATAATACATTCCCTACAATATTTGAGAAAAAAATTTAAGATACAAAAATATAATATATTTAGTAAATACTCTTTTACTTTTTTTACTTTTCCTTCTTTTAAATATAAAATAATAAATAATTTTGGGATATCTTATGCAAATACACTTACAAATAGGTAGAGAATGAGGGGTGAAATCGTAGTGTGACTATGAAGGCGCTACTAGCAAGATCTTCTCTAACACTTTCTGCGATACTTTCTGTTACACTTCTATTATTTGTTTGTTTTTCTGAATTTTCAAGCACCATATCTTATTTAATCATATTGTTACATACATATACTACTATATCTAATTAAAAATATTTCTCATTTATATTTGTAGATGCAAACATTTGACTATTCGTAACTTTTATCGTTAAAAATAAAAAATTAAGATATTTTATCATAAAAGCAAAAACAACCAAATTTTTCAATTGGAGGTGGTAGCAAATAACGTTACGTAGATTTTAGGTTAAGGTACTATGTTTAAAATATTGAAAAAATTGTCAAAAGTAAAAGTGCAGGCAGAGAGTGTCACACAAAAATAGTACAGGTGATCCAAACTCGTATTTGGGTGTGCATATAGCAAGTGACCAAATGGTCAAAAGTGCAATTACTATTTCTCGAGTGGGGAAAGTGATAAATAAGTAGAATCTAAGGAATCCAATGTCCCCTTAACCCCCAACCCTAACTTTCATAACCATTTATAACCATTACATATCCTTTTCCCAATCAAAATCTCCCTTACAATCTCACTCTCCTTTTCCCTCCTCTCTCTCCTCTCGCCTCCCCCCCCCCCACCCACCAACCCACCCCACCCCACCCCATCCATGGGCAAATACATGAGGAAATCCAAGCTCGCATCAGAAGTTTCTTCTATAGAAATGTTAAAGTCAACGGCTGGGGTCCGAACGCGTGCGAAAACCCTAGCTCTGCAGCACCTCAGGGACCTGCAGCTAAGGTCAAGGAGGCTTGAGAAACCCCCTTTGGTTGTTGACCACAAGAAACAGAGCTCCAAGGTCAAACAGAGTACCCCTCTAGAAGGGAAAAATCGCTGCAATGGAAATCAAGTTGAACAATTTGGGGAAAACGATTTGGAGTTTCAATCTAATCAACGGTATAATCTTGGTTGCTTTAGGTTTTTTGTTTTTTGGGGGTTTTGTTAGTAGTAATACTGTTAATTTATGGAAATTAATTTGGAGTTTGAACCAAATCGAAGGTATATAATCTTGGTTGATTTCTTTTTCTTGATAATTTTCGCTAGTATTAATACTGTTCTTTTGGGAAAAATGACTTGGCGTTTGACTTGGTTGATTTTTTGGGGTAACTTTTGTTAGTAATTTTTCTGTTGATTTGGGGAAAATAATTTGGAGTTTGAACCAAGTGAAAGGAATAATCTTGGCTGATTTATCTTTTTTTTGGGTTAATTTTTGTTAGTAATTTTGGTAATTCTTGTTAACAGTCATGACGTTAATTTGTAATATTTGTGGTTGTGATTTTCTTGTCCATGTTAATTTCTTGACATAGGGTACTTTGGTTTCTTTTTCTGCCAGATCTGTGTGTATTCTTTTTGCTGAGGAATCATGAAAAATAGTGTTTATATGAAAATAATTGATTTTGTGGTCTCAGAAGATGAAATATTCTCAATTTATCAATTTTGTTTGATTTGTTGGCTTCCGTTAACCCACTGTATCTTCTTAGACCGTTTTTTCGTTTGATTGTTACTTTGTAAACGCCAGTTTTGTATACGTATTTTATATTTATGGTTTATGAAGATAAAATTTTGTAAATATAATAAATTTGTCTGAGTTTTTTGCTCTATTTGACCCATTTTAGTCTTCTTTGTATCTCTTTTCTGTTAAAATTTCTTTTTGTTTTCAAAAGAAAATTACCTTATATACAGCTTATACATAGTTCTGGAGAGTTTTTATGTTTTGTGTGAAAGAAAGCATATATGAAGAGACGTTAGTTTATTTTCCATTTTTCCTTGTTGGTGTTGCATTTTGTGGGTTCCACTTCTTTTTCCTGCTGCTTTCTTCTAAATGGAAAAATGAAAAGTTTTTATTTTTTATGATTTTGCTTGAATTTGCCGACTTTTTTATGAAAAAGTTGAGCTTTTATATATGGTTGTTGGAAATTCAACTCTGTAATATACAAAGATAAAGCTTTCTTTTTCTTAGCGCATTGCCCCCACATCAACAATTTTAATTGATTGGTGTCCCCTGATTTGATTTTCTTGGTGGTCAATTATGAAAACCCATTATTTCTGTGTATACATATTCTGAACTAGTTTGGATTTTGGAAGAAAATTATGCTTTCTTGCTTACAAAACTTTCGAGAAAAGTTACGCCATCTTGTTTACTAACAGAATCTTGTTTGTGTTTAGTGTTTCTTGCTGTGTTAGAAGCAACTATGTTGCAATCCCGTAACTTAATCTTATCTTTCACCTACAATAGCTGATTGTATCCCCACATTGTTGCATAAGGGCGGATTTGTTTTGTTCGTTGTCAGTGAACGATTTACAAATTTGAGGAAGCTTCATGGAGTAATAAATTTTGGTTAAAATTTTATTTGTAAATCCTAATGTGAAAAAAGCAATTGTATTTGCTTTTGGTATGAGGAGTCTCAATCATGAAAAGCTTGGTGTACCAGAATCATACTCAGATTAAGTTGAGTAATAAATGTTGCCTTTGTATTATCTGATCCAAAAGGTGATCTCATTGAGAAATTGCTTTACTTCATGACAAAAGATTGCCCCATTGAACAGGAATTACGGTCATAAAATCATTGCTATTTTTCCACTAGTGGAACTCTTTGTATCAGCATTAAATTTCCTTTCTAATATGTGTTGAGGGTGTCTTATTCGTTGGGCCATTAGCCAGATTATTTAGTACACAATTATGTAAAGATACTGCTTGTGGCTAATAGTTGAACGGAGAGGACCACCTTTTCTCGTCTTCTTATGGAAGCATCCTGTTGACCCTCTCTCTTACCTGAGTTTCTCATATACAGTGAGCCCACTTTGCAGGACGGGGTCCTGATGTGTTTTGGCATTTGTTAATTTTGATTTGCAAATATTAATATGTAATGGTGTACTTAATGCTGTGCTTGGTATGTTTTTAGTCTTTTAGATTATGGGTTGTTGAATACAGATCCTTCGGGTTCCTGAGACTAATTGGATGCTCTACTCCATCTTTAGGGCCACCAGAGAAAGCACTCCTTGTAACCTCATAACGGATGTGGACAACATCTCAACTCCTGGTTCCTCTACAAAGTACCCAAGCTTAGCTGCAGAAAATCTGAGAACTCGAAGCTCAATCCTCACCAACATTCCCACGACACGTGAGATGGATGAGCTGTTTGCACATTTTGAGCAGCAACAACAGCGCATCTTCATGGAGAAGTATGGTCTTCAGTCTTCCTAATTTCTATCAAACACCTTCCATTGGCACTCTATTCACTGTAATAATGAAATAATTTTCTCCCATAAACATTTATGTTGGTATTTATTGACCATTTTCTGTTTTTTCGTCATGTGTTGCAGGTATAACTTTGACATCATTAATGATATGCCCCTCCCTGGACGTTTCGAGTGGGTGAAGGTCAATCCATAGCCAGTGAAGAGTCTTGACCGATATCCCGCTCCCTTACATTTCTTCAGCAATGTTGAGAGGAGTTTGAACCTGGATGGGATACTCACTTATGACCTTTTACTAGTGTAAAATTGATAGCTCTTTGACCATGTGTAATTCATCGTCTGACGTAGTGCAACTGGTTTGATTACTACTAACCATTTGGAAGTAGAATTAGCAGAAAATATTATCTACCAACTATAGAAGTTTCATAACATCTGTGGGTTATTTGGTACCATGTTGAAGCAGTGGTATAATAATGTTTTCTTAATTGTTTCATTTGCCAATAAATTGTTTAAAGACTTCGTGTTATCGTTACAAAGTAGTTCGGAGGCTCTGCCCTTTCTCTTTATTCTATAATAAAATTTAATGTTATGTTTGGTTGTGTCTACATAGCTCAATTGGTAAAAATCTAGAGCGTAAAGTACTTGATTTGTGTTGAAGTGGTTAAAAGACATTCTATGTCTCATTATCGGTTAAGGCACATCTTGAAATTTACTTTTTCGTGTACTTTAGGACAGGGTGTATAAGATTGTTAGAATCATGAGTTCGAATTATGAGTTTAAGTAAATTTTTTAACCGTGTTTTTAAACGAATCAATCATTGAATTATGTTTTTACACGCTCGGGTTAACCACGCTTTGAGATGGCGAAAATCGCGAAGCTTAACGATTTTTCTTAAGCTCCCATTACTAGAACCCAAGACTAAGTACACCCAAACCGAAACGAACAAGTAGGTCGGTATGAGTGGCTCGAAGTACACACAAGTCTATTCGAACACCCCCTCCAAGGCTCCAATGAACAAGACTGTAGTTGTGGTTGAGTGTAACTGCAAAGACGTGAAAGGTTGAGCCATGAAGCTTGTACATAGGTCTCCTCTGTCCTTTTTTCATGCATAAAATCATGCATCTTTTGATTTTCCCCTTTCAACATTTATGACAGAGGTACAAGTTTTGGAATCACAACACTCGTGTAACAATTTAATTTGGTCTAAAACTGAAAGAATCACTCATTCACATGTGAAAGGGGTAGGAGGGTACTCAGAGGGACACAGAAGACTAGTGCTGGTTTCATAGCTCAGCTTTGTGTAATAAACAATCAAAGTTTTTTTTGTTACTTTTTGGATTGTTCTTTCAACTAGTATCTCAGTTTTTGGGTTCAACTTCTGAGAAGCTATCAAGTTTGTGAATTTATGAATTATTACTCACTCACTTGTCCTTTTTCCCCTGGAATTTTGATGCTAAAGCTGCTTTTATTTAGTCAAGTGGGCATTAAATAATCAAGACATTATAGTCACATGGTACACTGTATGCCCGAAGTTTTCAGTCTTGGTTTCGTTTTTCGAGACTATTGGCTAAATGAAATCGTGCGATTCTGCTGTGACTAGAGTGGAGACAAAACAAGCATTATTGATGATGTTATCTTTGTGTTTTTTAATGTAATTGCATGGACCTAATTATGTCCATCATTACATAACCATGTACGATCTACTCACGGGTCATTACATGCCCACAAACGAGGCTCGACTCTCGATTAGGCTAAAACTATGAAGCTTCATCGCGTAGTTAACGATACCGGTTTCTAAACACAACGCCACCTCATCCCACCCCACACACAATCAGAGTAGGGCGTGCATCATATAAGGCGTTTGTTAGATAGCGACTAACCAATATCGTGTGAATTCAAAATTTGAATTGGAAAGCGTTGAAAGCTTGGAAGTGAATAACATCATGGGTTGGTAAAGAGTGAGAGGAAAAACTCTCAAATTTCTTTGGATTTGCACCTAAAAAGAGATTGTTATAAGCTTCCTATGTTTAGACATACATTAGTTGTTAGAAGATATTTTGATTGAGCATTTAAGGTTGTTCACTAAGCTCAATTTAATCATCCACCATATCCTCATTTAGACAGAACAGCACATACTCCATTAGTCCATTATACTAACTCAGAGACCTCCCATTCTCTCTCTTCGTTTTCAATTTTTCATTGCCTTTGGTATGCTATAGCTTACTAATCTATACAAAATGAGGTTATTTTATCTTGATGAGAAACAATCTTCTCTGATGTCGTCCTAATCAACTATTAGCAAGCTATATGATTAGTGAGCTAGCAAGCTGTATAGATGATTAGTGAGCTAGCAAGTTGTAAATATGTATACTGTGTCACGGTTATTATTAATGTATAGTGACCTTTACTAATTAGTTGACCATATAGCATTAGTGATCATTATAAATATTTACAATTTGCTAGCTCACATACTAATCATCTATACAATTTGGTAACTCACTAATCATATAGCTCACTAATATCAACAATGGAGAGAGGGCGCATTTGTTTTAAGTAGAGTATGTTAATTCACGACTTATTAATCTGGTACAATATATATTTCAATATATTTTGATTGCAATTCTTACCTAATCACCTCTTATTCGTTTGCAAAGTATTATATTATAATTTTATTTTGAGTGAGTTCCATACACCATTCACATGTTCCCAACATTTATGGGTCAAATGCAAAAAATTGATAATGAAACCCTGAATATAGATAGTTATAATTAGATTTGTAATACTTGTTTCACTTCAAAATAAATAAACATATTAAAATTACGAAAAGAATAAGAATTTTTCCCATGCATTATTTGATGCATAATTCTTAATCACGCTTGAACATTTTTTATATGTGAAAATAAATCTTTCTTGTGATATAACAAACTTTGTTACATTTTTTCATTTCTTGTGAATATTATGAGAAAAAATATTGAAAAATAAACAAAATAAGAAATAAATAAACCACGAAATTTGAAACAATAAATTATAATAGTAAAGCAATAAAATATTGTGAAATTTAAAATTAAACAATTCGAAAATAGAAAATGAATTAGTTTTCTAGAAATTTATGAATGATGTAATAGCAATTACATTATTACTAGTTATGGTCCACAATGAGCGAATTAATATTCTATTTAGTTAACGTTCATTTACCTAAAAAATTTATTGATACACCAAATTTCATCATTTCTTTAAATTAAATTAAAAACAAATTTAATTAATTAAATAAATTTAATTAATATATGATACTGATAAGAGTCTATGGGGTTCCACTCTAAAACCAATTGGCAATAGAGGGAGTAGCCCAAGATCTTATATATTGACCCGGGAGGACATCGACTTTCGATGTGGTAGTGCATCTTAACACTCCCCCTCACGTGTAGCCCAATCGTCGGCGGAATATTCATCGCCGGTATTAATTGCCGGAAACAACATCGGCGGGTTACACGTGCCTCAATAACTCGGGCTTGGCTCTGATACCATGATAGTTAAAAAATACCGAGCATAAGATATAATGAGAATAATTTTAAATTTCTCTCTACAAGGGATCGAATCGTGGATTTTTACTAGATAACTACCAACTAATTTAAACGATATAAACTAATAAATGAGAAAAAAGAGGAAAATGATATGTGAATTTTCTTTTTGTAGATTAGCAATGAAAGTATTATTATAAATAACAAATATATAAATTTTTAGCTAATAGATAAGGGAGGTGTTAACTAACAAATAATTAAAAAATAAAATATGAGACAAATTAATTCTTACCATTTTTTTTTTTTTTTGTAAATTAGCGATGATGTAAGTTTTGAATCCAGGACCTTCTGGTCACTAGCAATAGTCTTTTTCACTAGGTTATTCTTACCAAATTTGAGTCATCGCCTATTTGTTTAGATCTTAGGCATTAATATAATACAGATTGGTAGAGAAACTTGAAATACAAGAAAATGGTAGTAAAACCCATGTTAAATGATAGTAGAATTTAAAATGTAAAAAATGAGAACATTTACTAGAACTGTTGCAATTAACTTGCAGATTGAGGCTTCAAAATGCACCTTTTTGTTCTAAGATTATAAACCGTATGCTTCGCAGTTGGAGAATAGGAAAATTAGTCATTTGTGCCACAAACATGACATTTCTAAAGGAAAATTAGTCATTTGTAGTAGTTGAAGACAATTATGACGGTAATAGTGAAATCTTTTGTTTAAGCGAGTGAAATTAATCATTCTTAGAGACTAATTTGCCCCCAAAAATGTCGCGTTTTTGGCACTTGAGTGTAGTTGATGACAATTTTGACGGTAGTAGTGAAATTAGGCTTTTATTTTTTATTCATAGGCAAAATAACAAAGGATGCTCACTGGGACGGGTTGCACTCTGCTGCTCGGTCTATGCTCTGTGGATTTAACGGACTCGCAGGACCTTCATGTAACAACAACAAACTAGTGATCAATTGTGTAGTCGAATTTGACGTGATATTTCTACAAAAGCAAGTAATTGGAGGTGTGTCAAGGCGACTAGAGCAAACTTTGTCCTTTGTCTTAATTGGGGAATTAGTCCATCTATTTTTGGTAGGAGTTAATGTAAGGACGGTTCTCCCACAATCTGTAATTTTTCTGTTTCAATAATACTACTCCTTAAAAAAATAAAAAAAAATAAATAACGAAGGATCTTTGATAAAATATAAGTAATGGTTCATGCTAGTTATTTGAAAAAAAGTGGTTGTGCAAGTTCACAGACACGATCACATGTGACTCCCCCACTGCTCATGCCATTGCTACTAAAATAGTCAAGGAACGAGGAAACTCGAACCTTTCTTGTCATAATACTTGAAAGAAATCGAGTTTTTTCACAAAGAAAACTAAGAGAATCGATTCGAGCAACATATATGAGAAACACCAGAAATAAAAGCTTAAACTAAATATGTGGTCAGTGGTCACACAATGAATCATCTCAACATTCATGCTTTGATGGATAGTGTCACCAGCCATTTGATTTAGTTTATTATATCCGCGAGCCAAAGAATATAGTAATATCTATGACCCCATTGATCATAGGACATTATAATGTGACTGTCTAAAGCGACGCAAAATTTTATTTTATCTTCATATTTATTGCAAGACTCAACAAGAAAGGAACGATGAATGCCTGTCTTTGAAAAACAGTATCATATTATCATACATAGTTATCAATCAATTGAAGAAAAATGATGTTTAGTTTACCGACCACATACATTTCTTGAACAAATTAACAGCAACTTCATATTCTTAAATGAATACTAAATGATAAAAGGATGCGAGAAATGGGTCAAGCAGATTTTGTATAGAACCGAATGCCGATGGCGCCTCCCAAGATAACCAGTGGTACCAAGAATTGGAGAAGCTTGATGATGAATTCACGTGTTTTGTCAGGGTTGTACATAGGCTGCTTTGGTGGTGTGTACTTAACCTTAGTTGGGATGGTTGATGTGTCGATGTCGCCCACATAATATTCATCCAGCATTGCTTTCGCGCTGCTACTGTGGCCAATGTCCTCAAAATCGTCGGTTGCATCCTTCCCTGTAAGTAATTGTAGGAGCACTGTTAGTGATACGAGGGGCATAACCACATAGGTTGTATGTTTTGTCTCAATTAGAGGTCTTTTTAGTTGGATTTCTATATCAGGTTCCAATACCATTAAAAACTATCTAGTCTCAATTGGAAAGCTTGGATTCTGTATAAACACAAACACTACAAAATGACAGCTTCGAGTACAGACTTTTTAGGCCAACAAAACCATCAAATAAATGCTTCTCTAACACTGAGTTGAAAACTTGCCAAACTACATTCTCGAAAGATGAATTTAAATATTTGTGAAAATGAAAAAAAATAATAAAATATGTATCGCAAATAACATTTATCTTCACCTTCACAAACAAATAAGTATAATGGTAAATGCGAGCTTAGTAAATTTCGAACCTGTGGCAGACAGCAAAACGTCGTCCCCTCCTGGATGGTCTTCCAAGAACTTGGTCACATCATAGACCTGTATCGCACAATAACTATACCTATTATTAAAGGAATTACTAATGCAATATAAAGCAGTATGAAATTTTATTACTATCATAGTGAAGCACTAAATGTACAAGACTTTGTGCTGGTTTATTCAGATAATATGAAGTAGGAACATCGAATGGATGACATATGAAGTTATGCCAAGCATGAGACAAATTCGTGCAATTATTGAAACGATATAGGCGCAAATTTCAAATGTAGCACTAAACAGAAGTATAATTTTATACATATAGACTACAAGACAGAATACTCAAATACTCAGTTTGTAAGGCTGCATACAAACAACCCAACCCTCCTTCGATTAGGATTTAGGCGGGAGCCTGTTAAGAGGTACTGAGGCATGTTGTTGATGTTGATGCATGAATTTTCTTCCCTTCCCCACCCCACCCCACCTCAATAGGAAAAAGATCCCTTCCCCTCCCCTTCTCCAAGCAGCTGGAATAACAAATACTAATACAGTAATCTCGAAGCTTTAGTGTAGTGGAATGCAATTAGAGTAATCTGCTCTTTATATGATTAACTTGACGAACAAAACAAACCAATCTGAACTTTCAACTAATCTCAGCTAAGCCTATTTTACCTTCAACCAAAAATTTACAGTAAATTAATTAGAGTATTTCACCTAACTAACATGAATCTTTCTAAGTATATAAATTTACAGATCAGATTACTGTTCATGGGCGATCTGACAAACAACAATATGATCTACTCTCAAATCATATAAAATATTATGCAATTACATTAAGAGCTGAAAGCTACTCAACCACAACAATCTAGATTCACTACAACAACAACAACATAAGTCGAGAGACATCGGGATCCATACTAAAATCAAATTGGTTATAAACGGATATATCCGATTACCTTAACAATAAAGTGGAAGGTATTAATCAACTAATGTGGGACAGGTCCCTAATACAACCAACCAAAAAACTTACACTGCAACTTACCAAATCAATTAAATTATCAAACCAATAATTCATTAACTTGTTACTAAAATTGATCATTCAAGATCATGAGCCAAAAAGCACACTAAGCAACCACCAAAAACTCATTCAATTACCAAAATTTCTTTTGCATGAAACATTATAACAACTCAATCTACACTAACATTAAACCAAAAAGATCATTTCTTTAATAAAAAAGACCATATTTTTAACCTTGCCATGGATTATGAGCCAACAGTCCTTGGGGTTGTTGTGCTTAGCTGCTTCAGCCAAAGTGAAAAGCTTGCCCATAATGAACTAAACAAAAAAAGAATTAAACTTTAAGAGAAAAAGGATGAATTTGAAGAGAATAATGAGATTGCAAAAGTCAAGAAAGCTTGTGAGGAAAAAGAGTGTGGTGAGGTTGGGTGTTAATAGGAGGGGAGGTAGGTGGGTGGGTCAAATTAAGGTAGCTTCTGGTGATATACACACATCCATATATTGTTTTTTTAGATAACTGAAAGCACTATTTTACCCCTGATATAGTGCTTGTAAGCTGTTTGAAGGAAGTACAATGGGGGGCAAACTGGTCATTTATTATTTAATTATTATTTATTTACTATTTGAGTGTGCTGAGAGTGAGATGTGGTGTGGTTTTAGCATGGAAAATTAAAGATGGCTGTCAATAAGTGGCAACTAATTGAGAAAAAAAAGAATGTATTTAATGATGTTTGTTAGTTTACCAACTACCATTTCCCTTGTTTGATTGGGGGAGGGGAATAAAAGGGAAGGAACATATTTCAAATAAAATAAAGAAAATGTCATACTTCAGAATCTTATGGCATATAGTCAATCCAATTCATTTTAATCATGTTATTAGATTTGAGATGATATATTGACAATAATTTCTTTATAAATTGACGTTATTAGATTTTTATGGAAAAATAATTGTTTCATTATGATTTTTGTTTTCATAATATAGTAAATTTGGTATTGCGGTTCATCATAACACTATAAAATATGATTAGCTTTACACTAAACAATTTTGATATCCATAACCATCATTTGTAGTTTAATTTCTTTTTCAAATTAAAAAACAGTTTTGGTCTTTAATTTATCTAAAAATTCGTAATTTGTGCAATTTTAGAAAATTACCTCAAAATGATTAAAAAAAAAGTTTGTTAACTTTATCAACAAAATTAGACGACAATATATATTTCAGATGATAATATTATCAAGGTCATAACATGATCAAATAATATAAAATTTAGCCGGACCCAAAATATTTCCTCATGATCAAATACCTTAGGAACTCTAAACAATTTTTGTAATTCTTCTTTAGTAATTAGGATCCCAACATAAATCAACTTGAACATTCTTATCGACTCTCATCCACCAATTTGAATATGTTTGTAGTTAATATTCTTTAATAACTCGAGATTTCAACATCCACCAACTTGAACAATATTAAGGTATGCTAGATGTTGTTGCACCAGAAACTTCATCGAATATAATATTTGTGTATAATCTATCAAAAGAAAAAAGATGTTACATAATTTCCAAGATCATCACAATTAGTAATGCCAGTCAAATGAGTAGCCCAAATATAATTTATTAGTATGGACAGGATAGTCCAGTTTTAATATGTGGACCAGACCCATTAAACTCTCCCCACAATTCCACCACCCCAAGTCCCAACTATTATCACCCACCACCACCTCCAACGCCACCAACCCCACCCCACCCCCCCACCCCAACCACTCGTTGCCCTTTTTATCAAACCCTAATCCCTAATCCAAAAGACCAAAAAAATCCAAAATTTCGCAATTCTAACAAATCAAATCATGGCCTCCCCTTCCTCCACCTCTCCACCGCCATCTCCACCCACCACCACCCACCTCCTCGCTCTACCAACCTCCTCCCCTCAAACACAACCTCCCCCCACCGCCACCGGTGTACCAACCATCTCACCACCCAAGAAACCCCAGCCCCTCCCATGGACAAATCAAGAAACGGTCAACCTCATCAAATCCTACCAGGAAAAGTGGTATTCCCTCAAAAGGGGTCAACTCAAAGCCAGCCAATGGGAAGAAGTTTCGATCTCCGTCGCCGCCCGATGCGGCTTCGATGAGCCCACCAAAACCTCCACCCAGTGCCGCCATAAGATGGAGAAGCTCCGGAAACGGTATCGTGCAGAGCGGGTTAAGCCATACCCGAATTCTTGGCAGTTTTTTCAGATGATGGATAGTATGGAGCGTGGGCCGTTTCCGTTGACTGCGCAACCGGTTTCGGCAGTGCAGATGGTGCCTGGGGCGGGTAATCCGATTTTGCATTCGAGAAACTCGGATCATGATAGTGGTGATGATAGTGATGATAATGAGTTTGGAAATGGGATTGATAATGTTCGGAAGATTAAGTCGAAGAGCATAAATCATATTTTGCGCGTTGGTACGGGTGCGGTTCCTGGTAGAAATGATTGCAATGCAAATGGTTCTAGTGGTGGTGGCGGTATGTATGGTGGTAACGGTAGGAGAATTCCGGTTCTTCGAGGGAATGAGGTAAGAATGATGCCCGACATGGTCAGGGAGTCTTCGATGATGAATAGTAGGAAACGAAGGGGAGGTTACGAGGATAGTGACGATGAAGAGGATGATGAAGAAGATCAGGATGTTGATGTAGACGGGGACGATGAGAGGGGAGCAGGTGATGGAGGGAAGGAACTGGCTGCTGAGATAAGGGGATTTGCGGAAAGATTTATGAGAGTTGAGAAGATGAAGATTGATATGATGAGGGAAACCGAGAGGTATCGGATGGAAATGGAGAGGAGGAGGATGGAGATGATAGTCGATTCACAAAGGAAGATCGTTGATTCAATTGGTAGGGCATTTAGGGCTCATAAGAAGTTGAACACTGGTCAGGAGCTTTGAATGTTAATGATATTAATAGATGGTGTTTATTGTTACTGTTATGTTAGTGAAATAACTGTACCATTAGGTGGTTACTAATTTGTTCTAGCGTTGTTGTACTTGCTTTATTTATTTCCACAGTTCTGATGGTGTATAGGCAAGGGCTGAAATCGACGATTGTTCTAATTTAATTGTATGTTGATCAAAGTTTGTTGGTAGTTGTCCTTTCAATGACTATAGGATTTGCTCATGTGGTAGTGTTAACCAATTGTTCACGTCTTGCTGATCCTAATGCTCGTGCCGGAAGCATGATGAAGCCTTGCATAAATGTTTAAGCAGCGGTTTGTTAAGTTGTCTCCTTTTGCCTTACCTTTCTTATGATACTTCTCAATTATTCAGAAGGAGCATCACCTTTGCATTTTCTTGCATAGACAGGTTCTCTTCCTCGTCTTGCATTAGCCACCTGAGCACAGTAGGCTTCATCCTAGTTATCTTGCTCATCTAACTTGCTACTTATTCTGCCCTTCCATGCTCTTTGAAGTGCTTCATCATACTTCTTTGAGATGAAGTGTTGTTGTTATATTGACTATTGAATCTGTTCCCCGATGAGCTATGTGGAGACCGGCTATGTCGAATAGCATTCTTTAGTTTGAATAGTCATGTTTTGTAAGCATTTGCAGATATTTATATTTGAGGGAAAACCATAGAAGCTGAGTATGATGAGTGATGACAACTTGTATAGTTGTATGTTACGTTTTGGCATATAGAGTTTCTTCATTATGGACTAATTGAATCTTTGGATACCTTTGCAACCTTTACATACTTTTATAATTGAGGGAAAACCATAAAAGTTGCATTAAGTGAAAACATGGACGTCTTTGTTTTACACCTTAAGTTACAACTTTCTGTTTTGAGTGTGCATTGTGCGCTAAATCTTTACGTATTTCTTTTTACCGAATGGCTTCTATTACCGAATGTTCAATCCCACTATTGTATGTGAACCGTGTACACAATTGCAAAAAGGATTTACATATACAGACAATGGGGAATTTCATTCCAAATCAGATACAAATTAAGGCTTCAAATCATACAACTTTCAATACTTTGAACAACAAGAGCTCATGAGAGATCAAACCACAAAGATTGCACAAATTCTATCTAGAACTAACAACAAAACCTATCTATTTCTTCTTATTAGTTGCAGTCTGATTATTAGCTTGTGCAGCTTTTTTAGCTAATTTCTCTTGAAGGGCCTTTGCATCCCTGAAACACAATTCAAATAAACATGTTAACAGCTTGACATATTATATAAAAAACATCTAGTAATGCACAAATGAAATGGCTGCAAAATAGCGACCTCTCTCGTCTTTGTTCAGGAGTTAAGCCATCATCTTTGTTCTGCTTGGCTTTGTTACCTGCTCGGGCTTGAGCCCTTTCGCGATCTCGATCTCTCTGGTTTCCGCGTTTGATTTAAGTTAAGGCCTAACATAAACTTAGATCATTATAGGACAAAACATTCCCATTCCCACTCTTGATGGCAACAGAGCAAATAACCAATTTTGGTAATAAAACAGATACAAAGAGATCTAGATCAGATAATAAAGTAGCTGGAATTAAACTGTGTCTTAAAAATCCAATCTTGATTGCAAATGAGAGAATCATCAATAAAAGAAAACATAATTTATGTTGCAATTATGAACATTCCCCACTTGTGGGATTAAAGAAAACCAACTTACAAACTCAAATTCATACAAAAATAAAGTCAATCTTGATTGAAACAAAGAAGAAGTCAAATTTGAACAGAAACAAATCAAAACATTAAATTTAACATCAAGCTACATAGCTCATACAATTATTATTCTAATTCCAACATTCAATATTAAGAAAGTGATATAAAATCAGAGGAGAAACATATCGATGAGGATATGAGACATTTCCGATTCTCCAACACTCGAACCAAATGGTCTATTTAACAAACAGACCTATTATATGACCCTGTCCAAATACATAAAACCACAAAACAATTTTTTTAAGAGCTAATACTATATGAATTTAAAGAAAAAAAAACACATAAAATCTTATCTAAATATATAAGATGAATATTAATGGAGAAAGGCAATGTTAGTATTACCTGATTGAAGATGGTGAAGTAGTTGAGAGATTGAGTACGCAGAAAAGAGGAGGCGGATGGGTTTCTTATAGAATGGAAAGTTGAAGAAGAGGTAAAAGTTGTTCTGGTTTATTGTTCTGCCAGATTGGCAAGAGAAGGATCCAGAACCCCTATTCGCTTCACTTTTTTGTTTTGTTTTACAAGCCTATCTTTATTTTGTTAACCTAACTGCACACACCAAAACAGTGTTTTTAGGCGAATTTACTATTTTGCCCCTATGTGAAGTCCCTCAATGGCTACACTTACAAATAAGGGGGTATAATTATAATCTCACACTCAAAAATTACTATTTGGGTGTGCATATAACAGATCAGCTCGACCAATATAGTATACAACTCAGGCATATTTACATAGGTCGGGTTTTTGGTTGATTGTGAATATATGGTAAACTCTAAATCAACTAGTTAACATGTATACTCATTTTTTATTTTTTAAAATTTCATATTCAAACACGTTTATAAATTTATAATTCCTAATCCAGGGGCATTGACATTAGGCCTTACGGTATGGTATGGTTCGATTTTGGATAAAAAGAGAAACCAAACAGATAACCGGTTCTTTAAATGACCAAATCAAATTGGTCCAGTTCCGATCGTGGACTTCCTCTTTTTAACTTAAATTTAAACTTACGTTTGGACATAGAATTTAAACATAAATATTCAACCATAAGTTACTTAGATATATGTTGATGATTTGTTATATTTAGAACTAGCAGTATATCATACATAATATTAATGATCAAGTCTTATGCTATATAATACTTCCTCCGTTTCTAAAAGATTGGTACATTTTGACTTTTTATAGTCAAATTTTGAAAAATTTGATCAAAAATTCTTATTAAACGATAAGAATAATATAGTCATGTGAGATCTTGTTAGATTCATCTCAATATATATTTTTGAAATATCAACTTTTTACAATTTATTCGCATGTAAAATAAGAAAAATTTACGTTTTAAATCGTATTTTGTTAGATTATGAAAAGTCAAAATGAATAGAGGGAGTACTTATCAATTTTAAGTAATTGTTAATATAAAATTAGATTTAGTGTAATAATAGTTTTTATAGACTATATTAAGAATTTATAGTATTTTACGTGTTTTTCATTTTTCCTAATTTGCTAAAGTTAAATTTTGTAACAGAAAGCATACTTTTTATTAAATAAAGTCATATTCATTAATATATATAGCACATTTCATGTTTCCTTAACAAAGTTAAACCATGTAAAGAAAATTAAATATTGATAGAAAATTAATAAAATTGAGATTTAAATTTTTGAAGAAGATGAAATTTGTCCATTCCATGAGATTCGGTCCACTACTTCCAATCAATCATCCATTCTTTTATTTCTCCACCCCTAAATTTTCCATTTAGTATTTTTCAATTGATTTGGCTTATTATTAAGCATTTAGATTATGAACCTAATGCTAAAGCAATTGTTAAAGAGACAACAATCTCACAAAAAAATATCCACTTATTAGTAATTCCAGGTATTGTATTCATACAACCAATCCTACTAGTAATATAAGACTTGGTTATTATATTGATTGCATGTCTAACATTGTTTTTGTTTGTTCAATTTGAAAAATGCAATATAATTAATTCCATTTTCATATTTTGATCAATCTAGAAAATGATTATATTTTTGTTACTGTTTTTGGTTTTGATCCTTTTGTAGAAATGATCATAATCTGATATGATTCATGTTTAATTTCATAATTGCTAGTATTTGTTTCTGATTTTGTTATTATTTTAATATTTCAATGTTGAATTCTCGAGTAATTTGTAGGTGGGGGCATCATAAGTGAGAAAAGATGGATTCATCTCCTAGATTTAGAAGAACCGGATCCGGGTCGGGTCGGCACCCTTGCATGCAAGTCCCTGTCTCAGATGTGCCTCTGAACCCCAACCACAACCCGTACCCCAACCGGGGCATGTCAAGGAATTCATCGTCATTGGATCCTTATGAGCAAGAGAAGGAAGGACCTAAAGGCGTGCCGAGGATGTTTTCAAGGACTACAAGCACTTCCGTCGATAGAGGACGCTCAAATTTTAATAGTTCATATGAGGATGATCATGATGATGAGGATGACGAGGATGAGGATGATGATTCAGATGAATCTGCTTCAGGTGACGGTGGCGATGGGCAGCCAAAGATGTCACTAATGGCGTTGTTAGCAGAGACAGATATGGAAATGGGGCTTGATGGGTCCAAGTATATGATGGATGATGATGATTTAGACCAACAAGACGACGAGGAGGAGCATCATGGGAAAGATACGTTCAGCAATTGTAGTGTGTGCATGGTCAAGCACCATGGTGAGGCCTTTACAGCTTGTGGGCATACATTTTGCCGGTTGTGTTCGAGAGAGCTTTCTATTGAAAGAGGGAATTGTCCACTCTGCAACAATTTTATCTTGGAGGTTCTTGATGTTTTCTGAAGGTCGATATCAGCTTATTCTTCAGCAAGTCTTAGCTCACAAAATTCCGAGTTCAGATGTTTAACCAACTCTTATGAGTTGCTACTTTTTCAAGATGGCATGCTTCATGGCTTCTGGGCACGAAATCGGCCTTGCCACTCCGTTCTTGCTAGTATTTATCATCGATCACTCGTTTTTTAGTATGTGTTTCTTTCACTTAGTTATAATTGGAATGTACTCCATTATTAGGCATGTGGTAACTTTCTTTGACCTTGATTTGGGCTTTGGACGTGTACATTGTACTAGAAGAGTACTTGAACCTCTTTATAATGACTTAAGCGAATACAGAGAACAAGTTTAAAGGTTTATTCAGCATTATCAGCAATGTAAAACTGTGTAATAAACTTTAGTTCGATTGGTGTTTGATTGAATTTTTAGTTATCACTATAGCAAATCTGTGCATGCAACCTCACACTCTATACCCCGATCTCGTGAATGGTCCCTCAAACCTAGTGTTTGGATGGATTTGATCTCAGATGGATCCCATCGAAGTTTTGTGTGTAAATAAAATTGGAGGTTTGGTCAATCATTCCTCAGTAGCTTTCGCTTAAGAACTATGAATAGATTTCAAATTACTAGTTATAGGATTGATATCAAATATACAGTCACAGATATCAAGTACATGTAATCCAAATCCATCAATCCGAAGTCGAAACACACTTATTCTGCAGAATTTAAAACATAGATATTCATACAAACATATTAATGCTAGCTCTTTTTGCACCAGAAATGCATCAAGCATCTTTCAAGTAGTCATGGTTCTAATTAGGTTCACGAGATTGTATCACAAGAACCGAACACTTGATTCCTTGTCCTGATGAAGCCAACAGGTCTCCCACAGGCCCTAATTGAGCTTCCTCTATAAGGAACTGCCCCATTTTTGCAGCTTTAGCTGATGGATATCTCCCTTTGCCAATGACTATGAGGTCATATTTTTCGCTTTGACCAAGTGCTACGACCTCTTGTAATAAGTTGTTTGCCTCCTTTTCAGTATACTCTGCTGAACTGCCGAATTTCTTTCTGAACTCAAATAGATCAGACTCATCTGTTTCCTGTTTGATCACATATGAAACGAATTAATCAGTGTCTTTCAGCTTCCAACATCCTCTGAACATGCATTTATTGAAATGATAACTTGCAAAAAAGCATGGGTTTTTTACCTTTTCTTTGTGGCTATTGTTTGCCTCAATATCCTCTCTCTCGGCATATATCTGAGTCGAAGAAGACCCTTCCCCAGCACTCATTGAAATGGTTAGTCTTATGATACTAACTCTTACTGCAGGATGTTCTGCCATCCTACTTCCTATTTCTAGAACCTTGCGACTGTCGGGCCCTCCTACGAATATGATGCATACCTGATTTATATATGGTGCTTCATCATGAGGAGTTTTTTTCCCTACATTGACTTCAAAGCCGCGGTCTATAAAAACTCCAACTGAACATGGCGCACTTGCAAGGACTCTCTCATTTACTGTTTTCCAGCCTTGGCCAAGGTTAATTTCTCCTGTACCATCAACGTGGCTACTGTTGTTCCTCCATTTCTTATGATATGGCAAAATGATCATCTCTGTTTTTTTTGTTTCACCTACATGGCATATGTCCTCATGCATGAAAGACAATGATGAGATAGACATTGTAGGTCTAACTATCACTTTGCCTAGCTGACTGTGGGCCTCAAATGCAGCCACCACTTGGTCGTCGTTGAGCTCTCCTTTTTGAAATCTGCCCATACATGGAACCCCGTTCTTTCTTGCACGTTGAACCAACATGATTGAGGAGGGTCGGTCAGTTAGTTCCACAAGTTGCATGATGTAAAGTTTCATTGCAGAATGTTTGTTAGAGGATCGTATGGTCTCGATTAGGTTTATAAGGGAAGGGGATTCTGCGAGATTGCCAATACATGCCAGAATGCGCAGTTTCTTCTCCTGTGACTTTTTGGCGGTTCTTAGTTCCTGCACTGATGTCGTTCCCTGATGAATGCTAACGGAAATTTCTCGTACTGGTTTGTAAATAGCCATTGCAATAGGAGTTGTCATGAAAGTTGTAAATAGGGCCATCAGAACTAGTATTGCAAACATCTCATCATTAAGAACCTGAAAGACAGAAAATCAGAGGTAAGAAAACTTCAAAGGTGGAGTAACATGGGAATGTGTGAGTTCTCATAGTTAATGTCAAATTGATTGCAAAACACTAGTTATTACTCCCAGAGGACCAATTTTACCGGGGGGCCTATTCATTGAAGTCCAAAGTATTTTGTTATGATATGTCATTGTTAAAGTAGTGTTTGATCAACTGCAGTCAGAAACTGCTGGAGGGATTAGTGAGAGGTGCACGAAATCTGCCCGGACAACGTTGGAACCGTTGCCATGCCCTGGTCTTTTTTCGACTTTTTGTCTGTGCAGTCTGAGAGTAGCAACCTTATTGCACATGTAATATCTAGTTATCTACTGGCTTCAGTGCACAATGAATCAGAATATCACATATTTTTAAGATTTATGTGATGTCCAATCTAATACAAGTCTTTCACCAACTATTTTGGAGAACAAAGTATATTCTCCTGTAAATGATGTTGAAAGAGCCATATCGCATTGAGTTATGCCGAAGAAATGCTCCTTCTCGTATCGAAGTGCCCCAATCAAAAACATAATTCGTAAATCCGATAGTGGGATGTTACAGTATTTCAATTTAATTATGGTGAACAAATGCTAGCTTTTTCATGATAGCATCTTTTTATATAGACGCAGTCTCTGCCATTATAGTGCGAGATATGACGCTTTCTCATTGAAAGGTACCTCACTCAGCTCCCAAGTCACTCTCACTCTCACTCTCACTTCGCTTATTGCTCACTTATCATTTTTCAACTCTCACTAATTACTACTGTTACCAATAGGCAATAGGGTATCTAGCTCTTATCAATTAAAATATGATATCTACACGAAAACTACGATTTCACAATCATCGCTCTACATCACTAACAACAAGAACATCTAATTATTGCAAGATATTATTATCTATACGATCTTAATCATGGATGAGATTGTCATAAGACAAATAAAGATTAGTTTAGAGACGAAAGAACGTAATACCTTTTTATCTTTGCCAATGTTGAGAACAATGAGCTCAACCAGGCCTTTAGTGTTCATCAAAACACCAAGAACCAGTGATTCCCTGACTGGGATCATGCAAAACATGGCCACAGCAAATGTACTTATAACCTTCCCAGCACAAGCTGTGGATATAACCAGCACCAACAATCCCCAAGCTTCCAAATTCTTTATCTTGCCAATATCAGTCTTTAGTCCACTTGAAGCAAAATATAATGGCAACAAAAGTCCTGTCACAAAGTCCTCAATCCTCTTGATCAGTCTTCCAGCGAAGTTCCCGTCTTTCGGGATAGTTAATCCGAATATAAATGCCCCGAATATCGAATGGATGCCTATAAGATCAGTCAAGAATCCAGAAACCATAACAGCAGCCAAAGTTAAACATATATAACCTTCATCTTTCCATTCATTGTTTCCTGATGCAGAGGATGAACTCTGTTTTGCCAC
The DNA here is from genome assembly GCA_003412495.2 of Echium plantagineum. NCBI lineage: Eukaryota > Viridiplantae > Streptophyta > Magnoliopsida > Boraginales > Boraginaceae > Echium > Echium plantagineum. Next base: position 13,727,077 of record CM016563.1, on the reverse strand, counting down.
CCATTGCATTACTGGCTTAACAGCAAGAAACATGAATATAACAAAGGCGACCCCGGATAGAAGTATCCATATCGATACTAATGGGCTATGAGTCCCTCCGGATAATGCAACCGCTAGAGCGAGCAAAATCCACGCAGCAACATCGTTAAACGCTGCTGCGGCCATTGCTGTTTGCCCGATATGCGTTGTTAGAAGTTTAAGCTCAGCAAGAATGCGGGCTAGAACAGGGAAAGCTGTTATGGAGAGCGAAACACCAATGAACATAAGTAATTGACCATAACCAACAGAAGAAGCTTCCTTAATCGCCTTGCGAAGAAGGAATGTGATCCCAACGCCAAAGAGGAAGGGTAAAGAAATGCCTGCAACTGCTATGCCAAACGCTTTCTTGCCACTACTTCGAATCGAGTTAAGATCAAGCTCAAGCCCTACAAGGAAAAGGAAATACAATAGGCCAATACTGGCAACAGATTCAAGAATTGGAGTACTCCATGATGGGAAAATCCACTCCATGAATTCTTTGTTTCTGCCTAAAGCAGACGGTCCTAGCATAACTCCCCCCTGAACAATCATTTTAAAATATAATATATCAATTGCAAATAAATAAAATGGAACAAAGATGTTATATACAATATACATCCAGGTTTGCATAACGCCAAGATGATAGCTAAACTAGTATAATTTTCATTCCTAAACGATCGTCCACTTTCTAATTTTGGCATGTCTAAATTCTAGTACTGTACTTTTAGTTCAAATTAATATTGTGTCAGTCAACTAAAGTATATCGAATATTGTTAAGCGTAAAGAAAACTGGACGATCTTTTAGGGAGCGAGGGAATATTATTGATATGAAGACGTGACATACAACAATCTCGGCAATAACTTTGGGTTGTCTGAGAGGTTTGAAGAGACGAGCAAGAAGGCGAGTAATGAGAAGGACTAAGGTGGTTTGGATAATGAGCAGAGGGAATGCATATTGCAAGGGATTATCTCCTTGCCATGCTCCACCAGAAGAGGTTTTAACTGATGTTATGTTGAAACTCATCAAGTAAGCACAAGTTTATTAGGACTCTTGCTTGGTATGAACTTAGGAAATGTGATTACACTAGTATATATAAAGGATGCAGGGGAGGGGGGGGGGGGGGGGGATTATTTAATAACGGAACCAGAAAATTAAGATATCCCATCCATTATATATATGATAAAAATTATAAGTGCTGGATGTTCCATTTTTGAAAATATAGTGTTCCATGCTTGATATTTAGAATGTATATTATTCGATGAGAAATGTATATTTTTAATATTTTATAGAATCAGCGACGTATGACCAGACCATAATCTCAAATAAAAGTAGCCTTGGGGACTGGGTATACTCCAACGTATAGAAACGAGGTTAATTAAAAAAATATTGGAAAAAAGTTGAAGGGAAAATCTCACTTTGGTGTCGAATAACAAATGTTATTTATATTCTATTATTGACATGATTTGATTTTTTAATTGTCAAAACTATAAAAGTATTTCAATTAATACAATTTTTTATTAAAATTAAATTATCTTGTCAAAAGTAAAGTAGATTTTTTTTTTTTTTTTTGTAAATTAGCGATGATGTGAATTTCGAACCCAGTACCTTCTGGTCACTAGCAAGAGCCTTTTCCACTAGGCTATTCGATTAACTCGAAAAAAAAAAAGTAAAGTAGATTATTGTATTTTACTTTCATAAAATATGACTCATGATCTTGAATATTACTCCCTCATCCTTAATGATTGGACATTTTGACTTTTCATGGTTAACAAAACACGATTTAAAACGTAAATATTTCCTATTCTACATGCGAAAAAATTATAAAAAGTTGATATTTCAAAAATATATGTTGAGATGAATCAAACATGATTCCACATGATTACATTATTTCTTATCATTTAATAAGAAATTTTTATCAAAATTTTTAAAGTTTGACCTCAATAGTCAAAATGTACCAATCATTTAGACACTGAGTGAATATTAAATTTTTTGCCACATTTCTAGAAAAAGTTAGATTTATTTCCACAATCGTGCCACTATAGCTAATCTTTGGATTTTAAGGAAGTTAAACTCAAAAGATTAACTACAGTAACACATTGTGGAAATAAATCTAACTTTTTGTAGGAATGTGGCAACAACTTTAATGATATTCAAGATCATGAGTCATATATATTCTCCAATATTGAGTATTAGATATAAAAAAGTAGTATTAGCATCTCCTTTATATCGATCTATTAAAAAATTAAAATGACCATTTTCACTAACATATATTCGGTGTATGTACTTCTTTCATCTTATATTCTTATTATATTTAACAATAATGATTTTGACATTAGTTACCAATTAGGCTATAATGATTTTAAATATTATTGTTTTAGTTATTTGATCCTACAAGCTTTACATAAGTAAATAAATTTGGCAAATATGCAAATTACAATGGTGTGTTATTATTAGTATTTTACTTAAAGGCCACATAAAATGTTTTGGCCCTCAATTAATTTGTAATCGGGTCTTTAACTGATGTAGTAATTAAATTTATGTTTTTTGTTCCGAATTAGGGACTAATAAAGGACACCATTTGTCCAATTAATTGGACCATTTTCGAAGACCAATCATTTATTAGAACCAAAGTGCAACTTATACATAATTTCTGAAATCATTTCAGTAATTTCTCGTAACTTTGCATGGAATATAATATAAGGTATTTAAGTAAATACTTGTTTTAATTGAATGACATAAGTTAAAAAGGTGATGAAATGAATGTTGTATTTCCAATTTACACGCCATTGGGATTTGGGTGATTCAATTTAGTTGGTGTCATTTCTAAATTCTATGGATCATCCGAAACATCATTACTCATTTAGGTTGGTCCATTTGCAGAAGCCCAGATAATTTCATTTTATGCCTCTTTATACATTCATCCATTATAAGTTATGGCCTATGGGTTTTCCAAAAATCCAACCCGAACTTACACAAATTGCTTAAGGTATACTCCCCAAACAATGGTGTGAATATATTTCGGGCAAAAGGCTAGAACCATCACCTATGTTTTACTCAGGGTCTCTTTTCACTTACGCATGATTTAGTTGGTCTCTTTCACTCACTCATGAAATAAAAGGACTCAGTTGTTCATCATGATGTACCGTTTTCCGTTTTGATCGATTAGGTTTTGAGTTTAATTTGGGGATTTTGGATAACCATTAGATTGATTAGGGTATTTTTTATTTTTCTTTTTTTTGGTTGTTTATTAAGCCTGAAGGTACCAATTTTCACCTACGAAATTATTGTGTTAACGACAACATTATCAGTAGATAACATGAAAATATTAAAAGAGACTCTTTTTATTTTATAGATGAGTGAAAGAGGCAAATTAAATCATAGGTGAATGAAAAGGAACCATGTATATAACACAGGTGATGGTGCAGCCTTTTGCCTATATATTTCCCATCATTTAGGAGTAATGTTTAATCATTGGAATTTTAGTTACCGAGTTTGAAAAGCTTGGAGAATTACGTAGTAAAATCTCCAAACAATGGTGTGAATATATTTCCAATTTACAAAGGGTTTCGTGCATGTTTAAGTTTATAATCGTATATGATTGTTCATGTTAAAATTTATAAAAGAATATGGTGTAAATTATTCATAGTTTCTCATTTGAATTATTACATTCACACCAAAACAACAAAATTACTTAATTGTCCTTAATTACTAGGCTACCAGTTACTAACGGATTTAAACCGGCTTATATCTATCCAAGTAATAATGCTTAGTAAGCATACTTAGATTTCAATATTAAGAAAAATCTGAAAAAACCGAAATACATTCAAGGCTCTTAGCCTAATAATACTGACCTGAAATCTCTTGAACATTAATTTGAGTTTCTTTTAAAGAGGTTTTGTAATGGAGATTATAAAATAAACATCATATGTAACTTTAATTGATAAATCTTTGGAGAGTGGCCCTTATAACAATAAAATTTACCAACATTAACCCCCAATTCAATATTGTACTAACAAAATTGAAGCTATATACTCTATATCAGAAAAAGGTCAACGATGAATAAAAATATGAATGAATAGTAGAAAATTCAATAAAAATTATTGATCAAGTAGGGTTTATTGAATTTATTAATTCTTCAACTTGGAGAGGGTCGTGGGTAACACAAATAAAGCATTAGGCATGAAGTATATGAAACATTTGAATTGAACAAACAACTTACCCCAACAAACAAACAAAACTAAAATAATAGTATTAAATTAAATATTTCAACAGAAAATTAAAGTCAACACTGGTGTCCTCTAAAGAACCAGGCCAATTGAATCTTTAAACAATCTCAACTATTCGCTTTTATTATTATTTATATATTTAATATGAGCATAACAACAAATTATAAGAAGCCAAAACCGTAGACTAGTCATCAGCCAGCTTCCAAACATAAAAGCCATCCATCAAATTTTCTTAACTTATATATTAGGACTATGTATATTTTTCTCAAGATTAGGTATTATTTTTCGTATATTTACACTACCATCTACCATATGAGACTAAGATTAATCTCAATACGTGATGTATGGAGTTCAAAATTAAATACTCACAAATTTATTAAAAATTTACTAATCTAAATTTATACACAAAAATTTAACTTTAATCAACATTATCATATAAAGTTGAACATACTATATTTTCAAATATATATATTATTTTACTTTTTGTAAAATATTAAATAACATATAATATATTTGAGTCAGTTCTTTTTAAATTAATTAATTCCCTACTATCGATTGATTTTAAATATTATCTCATGAATTATTAACATACTATTCTCAGTAAGAGATGATGTATGTATAGTGTTCACACACATACGTTGATATTAAAGAACAAACATAAACGTGCTAAGTCTACAACCAAATCCAAAATTTATAAAATGAAAGAAAAGAGAAAACAGTTTTGCTCTTTCACCCTAAAATCCTCTAATCATATCCACTGTAGTAGAGACAATATATATAAGTTGTACTTTAGTCATTGATATTGTCGAAAAGATGCAGTATAGCTCTCTTTTGAAGACATTAAAGTTTGTTTGAAAGAGGGTTAAAATAGAATTTTCGACACTTACATATTTCTCGAAATGTGTACTTTATTCCATTTTTCCGTGAAAATTTATTGTATCCTTTAAAAGAGGTACGAAATACACCTTACGTCAATATCATGGAACATTTGCACATATTAAATACAAATTGCACATATCTTCTGGGACCATTTCATCAGTTTTTTCATTATAGTACAAATCGATCGGTAAAAATATAATGTATGTAAAAGGATATTTTTTCACCCTAATTTATAACAATGTAGGTAAAATGATATTTATAACAATGTGATTAGGATGATGTTTTTTCAGTCTAATTTTTAACAAATCACACCTTTACATCTATTTATTACACTAAGAAACTAATGTTATTATTTACTAGTGGAGTCAAAAATCAATGTAGCTTAAAGTATTGTATAGTTACTCGGTAACATAGAAAGTTGTGGGTGTATGTAAAAAAGCTTTGATAGACGACCCTCTAAGAAGACTTTGAAGAGTTGAAGGGAGAATAGTCAACCCATACCCTTTCCCACCGGTCAATGCTTATAAACCTCCCTCTCCTCCATCCACTTTCTTTCATATCTAGTCTTCAATTATTCTACTCCCTCCCTCCTCCCCCCCCTCCCCGGCCAACATATCATCTCCGGCTGCTTCTCTTTTTCATCTAACGAATCGGAGCGACAAAAGGCTGTCTTCAGCTGCTTCTTGTATCCATTTTCTTTAATTTGGTGAAGAGATAAATATAATGGCTGTAAGTATTTCTGCCTAAATATTACTCCTAATGTAGTTTTCTAACATGCTATTTTGTTCTTCAATTACATGTGTCTTTTTTTGTGCTTGGTCAAATAGTTATATGCTTAACTAACTTCATGCTGTTTTATGCTCAAAACTTTATATGTTATACGTGTTATGACTTGAACAATATTTATCAATCATCCTGTTTAATACATGTTCATCAATTTGTTCATGTACATGGTTCTATGTTGATCTTCAACCATTTCATTCAAAGGTTTGACTTTTTTTTAGCAAGAATTTTTCCATTTATTTGAGTTGAAAGGTAGTTGGTAGTTGTTGAGTGCCATAATTGTACTCTTGAGGACCAATACGTTATTATTACTACATCATCATTTTATATGGATGAATTAAATTGATGAGATGATTAGCTAGACTAAGTTTGTAATTATGTCTTTATTTCATAAGTCCATGCTGATTGAATTAATGAGTTGATTATGCTAAATAAGGACGGAATCAAAACTGCAACTTGAAAAATTAAATAAGAAGTTTCAAAAAGGATGAAATCAAGTTAGAACCATGTCACAACTATAATAGATTCTATATTAGATCAACAAAACATGGTGGTTCTTGCATCGTCTATTGATTCTGTCATATTTCTATCCTGATCCTCTAATTCATCTTGATGGTCTTTTATGTGCTCCCTGATTTTATTAGTCGGGACTCGGGACCATGAGTGGTTATGGTGTAATCACAATCAATTAAAGCATGCACCATAAAGTAACATCGAGAGGTGTAGACGATTAATATATATCATGTGAAGTATGATTTTCGAATCATCTTAAACAAGACTGATTATTCTGTTGTAACTGTGAATACAGAGAGCAAATGTGCCACAATTTGGTAATTGGGAAAGTGAGGATAATGTCCCTTACACTGTTTACTTCGATAAAGCAAGAAAAAACAAAGGTGGGAAAATAGTAAATCCCAATGACCCTCAAGAGAACCCAGATATGTTTCCTGTCGAAACTAAGCGACCTCCTAGCAGAGGGAGTGTTGAATCTGAAGAATTACCCAAAAGGGTAGCTCCTAAATCGTCTAGTCAGAGTCAATTAAGCAAGGAGGATAGCGGCGAGTATAGACATTCTGCTGCTTCAGCGCACGGTAACCATAAAGGGACCCGAGGTGGGGTTGTTAACGATTCGAGTCATGGAGGATACAGTGGTAGGAGTTCTGGTGGTGGTACCGCTCGACCAAGGCAACCAAGTGTGGGATCTGAGTACAGTATTGATCGATCCCCGCTCCATCCAAGCCAAGCGGCAAGGCTAGGGGGGAAGGGGAATGGATCCCCTGCTTATGAAGGGAAGAGGGGATATGATAGTAGCCATGGGACTCCTTCCCGTATGAGGCCAAAAACTGTACGTTTCTTTTTTCAATACATTTGTATACAATGGTCGAACTAGGGAGGGGCTGAGGAGGCGATACATTATCGCCCCTATAAGTTATTTATTTATTTTGCTAGTGAAGTGATTGGAAGTTAAATTTGCAGCCTGATAATAGCAGAGATGTTGCTATTCCAAAGTTTGGGGAGTGGGATGTGAGTAACCCTCAATCAGCTGATAACTACACATATATCTTCAACAAAAATGCGCGTGGTAATGCAGGAGATCAAGATTCTGCTCCATCTCATAATTCTCACCAGACCAATAATGATGAGGCAAAGGTCTGAATTTCTTTACATTCCTTTTTCCTATTTGTAAATTAAATTATGTCTTTATCATTATAAGGACTCAAACCTGGAAATGACGACAAGTTGTGAAGGTCTTGCTTTACTTCTCGATAGTACTCATATTGATACGAGTGCTAAAGTTTTGAGGTTACGTCGTATGATTTCTACTTGCTAGTTAAATGTACAACTTGTTCTCGTATTAGTTAGGCAATAACATGACAGAAATATTCAGGGACATTTTGTTTATTCAAAACAACAACAAAGTCTAGCGGATGAGGTTTAATCTCGCGAACATATTGATAAAATATGTATACAGTATCATATTCTACATCATAACATTGAGAACAATTTGTAATGTACTCTGAAGTATTCTATGTTTCTTAATATCGATATATCATAATATATTCCGGTATCAATAGGATCTATTTCAATATCGACGATACTCTAGTATTTTCTGGATCCATCTCGGTACATCAGTACATATGCATTATTAACGTTTTCTTTGTCGTTTCCACAGACTGGGTGCTTTCCCTTTAGCTGTTTCAGAAACTAAGAAGATTTGAGGTTATGATATTCCATCTCCTCAATGAACTTGTAAGTAACACTTAGAACAGTTTCCTTTTTCATCCTAAGATATCAGAAATCTCATTTAATTTTAATGTGTATATATATATTGTCCTCATTTGGTACCCTCTTTTTTGCAGTTTTCCGAAGATTATTGCAAGGTTACATATCTGCATTCAACTAAAAGTTGGAAAACAATTTGTTTAATTCTTCTCTGCACAGTGATAGGAAGTTGAGTTCGTTGTGTTTGCTTCAGATAGATGTACATTAAATGGTTGAGATATTGTTTGTAAGTTGTAACATGGTGTTTTCCCATGATGTTCTTTCTGCTTTTTCTTCTTTTTCTCTTCTCTTCTCTTATATGATAACAATTTAGTATGAATTTTGATTCTGTATCCTCATATTATATGATGAATAATGTGTTTTTAGATCCTCGACAATTTGTTTCCTTCAAAATTATTGATTCTTCTTGGATTTTTTTCATCTAGGTAGGTGAACTTTCGAAATCATTTTAAATAGTCATTTGAACTATTCAAGATTTCAAATGTACACTTGAATTGTACTTTTTGCACTTGAACTTTTTAAAAATTAGGTTTTTGAGCTATTGATTAACATTTAACTTGTAAATAATCCTTAACCCAAGAACAAGTTAGTCATACTAAAAATCTTGATTTTTTGAAAGAAAAATTCACAAAAACTAAGGTGGCAAAACCTAAAAAAGATCTTGAGATAGATTTGGAGGCAAAAAAGGTCTATACGAAAATTCATAAGTCGATTCCTTGATTGCTACACCGAGAACCTTGTTCAACAGACGACTGAGCCATTAGCTATGGCCTATGAAGGACCACACCAAATAATTGATCATTTATGACATCAAAGCAAACAATATATTGAAGTTGATGGATCTCATGAGAAAGGCTAACCAAACAATTCATATAGTTTCGAATTTTGAGAAATATTTAATATTCCCTCCATCCGTAAATGATTGATACATTTTAATTTTTCATGATCAACAAAACACGATATAAAACATAAATATCTTTTATTCTATATGATGAGAAATGACAAAATGTTGATATCTCAAAAATATATATATTGAGACGAATCTAACAAAATCTCACGTGACTATATTATTTCTTATCGGTTAATAAGAATTCTTGATCAATTTTTTAAAATTTAACCATGAAAAATTAGAAAGTACCAATCATTTAGAAAAGTAGTAATTTTTTATAAGCCTTCCTACTTTACAAGGTCAGTTACATTTGTACAAATTAAACTGTAAGGCAAGTTCTTAATGGTGGAATTCAATAGGTTAAATTAGAATTTAATTAGTTGGGTTAAGTGGAATGGTCCAAATAAAAAGAGAGGGTAAGGCTGATATGTATATTAATGTATACATGAGTATATCAGTGCATATATATGTCATTGTTATATATGCTAACACAAATACACCATTTATTGAAATAAAACCACCAAATCTTAACATTTGCTAAAAAAACTATCAAAATTATAATATTATACCAAATAAACTATTAAAATCATAACTTTGTGTTAGAAAAACAATTGAAAATTAATAACCTTTCTCACCTGTCAATGAGTATAAACCTATAAGGCGTAACGCACAATAATATTATTGTATCATTATTCTATTATTTGGGCTTTTTAATTGTTGGCCTACTAAGTTGTGTACCGTTATATTGTAACATTTCATATATTAATATTTGAAAGCTCATATTTTACACATGACCATAATCATAGTGATTAAAATCTTTTAAAAAGTCGAAACCTAATATTTGTTGGGATATGCTTTAAATACTTAGTATCATATCTCACGAGTCAATGCTTATAAACCTGTTAGGCGCAACATTATATCTTAACCTTCGTTTGAAATCTTCAAATTAAGGATCATGACAGTCCCTGCTCTGAGTATGATGTTAGAGATTGGTGTGGAATGTGTCTCCCCTGATCAGGGGATTAGAGTTTGCCAGTTAACCACTTCGAAACACAAGGTTACCTCCCGCTAGAAATCGAATTTAGATTGCATGAAGAGACGAGATTGTTTTGCACTTTACACTATAGTTCTTTATCAGTTGAGCATCATAACCTTGATATCAATAATATTTGAGAGCTTACAGTTTTCAAAAATCAACCCCTTTCTTCCATCCTAAGTCTTTCCTCTCTAGTCCTCAATTGTTGTCGACATTTAATTCTAGTCTACTCCCTCTGTAACATATTATCTCTTTCCAATCAGCTGCTTCTTGTATCCATTCCCTTCAGTGAAGAAATAAATATAATGGCTGTAAGTATTTATGTTTAAATATTAATGTACTTTTCTAACATGCTAATTTATTCTTCAATTCATGTGTCTTCAATATAAGTTGATGTTATTTTTATTCTATTTTCTGCTGGTTTATGCTCAAGACTTCATATGACATATGTGTTACAACTTGGGAACAATATTAATCAATCATCCCTTTTATTGTGTTTATGGATTTGTTCATCTACATGTTTCTATGGTGATCTTCAACCACAATTTCATTCTAAGTTTGACTGATTTTAGCAAGAATTTCCAGTTTCATTGGTAGCTGCTACTTGTTGAGTGCCATAATTGTAGTTTTTAGGGCCAATACCTTATTACATCATAATTTTATATGGATGAATTGATTAACTAAACTAGATACTAATTATGGCTTTATTTCATAAATCCATGCTGATTGAAATTAATGAGGTGATTAGCATCACAAATCAACTTAGAAGTAGAACCATGTCACAACTCACAACTATAAGAGATTCTCTATTAGATAAAAACATGGTTGTTATTACTACCCCGATCCTCTAATTCATCTCGATGGTTATGTGCCTCGTGATTGGATTAGTTGGACATTATGAGTAGTTATTTTGTAATAACTATAAATTAAAGAATCCAATACAAAAGGGACACTGAGACCATGAGACGGGTAGAAGATTAATATGACCTGAAGTATGATTTTCGAATAATCTTAAACAAGACTGATTGTTTTGTTGTAATTGTGAATACAGAGAGAAAATGTGCCACAATTTGGTAACTGGGAAAGTGAGGATAATGTCCCTTGCACTGTTTACTTCGATAAAGCAAAAAAAAACAAAGGTGGGAAAATAGTAAATCCCAATGACCCTCAAGAGAATTCAGTTATGTTTCCTGCCCAAACTAAGCGTCCTCGAAGCAGAAGGAGTGTTGAATCTGACGAATTACCCAAAAGGGTAGCTCCTAAATCGTCTAGTCAGAGTCAATTAAGCAAGGAGGATAGCGGCGAGTATAGACATTCTGCTACTTCAGCCCACGGTAACCATACAGGGACCCGAGGCGGGGTTGTTAACGAGTCAAGTCATGGAGGACAGAGTGGTAGGCGTGTTGGTGGTCGGAGCACCCGACGTCCAAGGCCACCAAGTGTAGTATCCGACTGTAGTATCGATTGGTCCCCTTATAATATTGATCGGTTCCTGACCCCGAGCAGGCTGTGCCTGGTGAGAGAGTACGGGTACAACGATTTTTCAATGGTATGGTTTATCAATTTTCATTAATCTACTTATATATTTGATCTCAATGTAAAAATGGTACACATTACAATATTATATCTTTCTAAAATGATAGTACAAATCAAAAAATTCCAAAAGAAATTTACCAAAATTATTCTATGCAACGATTAAATATGTGTACCAAAATTTTTGTTAAACGAGTTGGTACCTATCACCTAAAATGCAAAAATAAGCCTATGGAATTCATGGTTTTTTTTCATAAAATGGTACATATTACCTAAATGTACCGAAAAAGAAAGAAACTATATTATAAAATGGTAGAACTAACATTTTCGATCATAAATGAATAAAAACTTAATGAACAGTAACATTCCACAATAGTAGTTGAGACTCCTTCCCGTATGAAATCTATATCTGTACGTGAATACCACATATCTGTATACAGTGGTGGAACTAAGGAGGGATCGAGGAGGCGATAAGGGATAGCCCCTATAACTTTTTATTTATTCTTGTAAAGTGTTTGGAAGTTAAATTTGCAGGTTAACCATAGGGGTACTAATCCAGTATCTGAAGATTCTCCTCCGTCTAATATTTCTCAGCAGAGCAATAAAGATTCTAAGGCAAAGGTCCCAGTTTCTATAACTATTTCTTATTATTGAAAGGACTCAAACTTGGAAATGACGACAAGTTGTTAAGGTCTTAAATAACTTGCCAATATTACTCATATTGATAGGATAGCTAAAGTTTTGAGGTTAAATTGTACTGTATTATTTCTACTTGCTAATTAAATTGACAAATTTTTTCGTATATATATAGATTATTAACATTTTTCTTTTTTGTTTCCATAGGGAGGCTGCCTTCCCTTTCACTTTCCCTTTGCCGGGCCCAAAAAAAAGAGGACATGAAGTTATGATATTTCCATTTCCTCAATGAACTTGTAAGTAACACTGAACGGTTTTCTTTTTCATCTCAACTTATTCACAATCTTATTTAATTTAATGTGTATATATATTGTCCTCATATGGTTACATCTTTTTTGCAGTTTTCCCAAGATTTCATATCTGCATTCAACCAGGAGTTGGAAAACAATTTGTTTAATTCTTCTCTGGATAGTGAAAGGAACTTCAGTGCTTCGTGTTTGCTTTAGATAGATTTAAACGAGTTGTTAACACTTTAATATCAATTTTGATTCCGTATCCTCATATTATATGATGTATAATGTGTTTTAAGATCCTGGTCTATATGTTTTCTATGAAATTTGTTGATTCTGAATCAATTATACTACTCCTTTTGTTATACTTTGACTGCTCACTTTACTTGTTCACTATGAATTGATTAGATGATTTTCTTTCGTCAATTTGTTCTGTAAATTTGACCATCACACTTCAAATAATTATTAGTAAAGCAGTGATTACATGTTAAAATGTGTTACACAACGTTGTATATTTGAACGTCAAATATGAATGGAGTCCCAAATCTGTCTAACGAAAACCGGTTTAGAGGCAATCAGGCATATTCAGGATCTCAGGCTCTCAGCCAATTGATTGACTCGCCGTACTTTGGAGTATCATATGTAATTGAGCCTGTAGATGAGTTAAACTTGAATTCGAGTTCATTGCATTTACGACAATCTGACAATCTAACTAAGATCATGATTTCTACTCTCAAATTCTACTACTCGTGATTTTCAAGAAAATGATGATGGTTAGTGTTTCGCCTCAATATGGTGTTATATTTTGTTGTCTGGTCCAGAATACTAACTTACATCATTTCCCAGTCCCCAGACACCCTCACAATCACCTTCTTTGTTGAATTACAAGACTGATTTTTACTTAAATTCGATTTCTGGTCTTTTAGTCGATGTGATGATTGTTTATTTGTATTACAAAGATTGTTAAAGTTTTGCAATATATGAGTACTAATGAAGAAAAAGGAGTAGGTTGGAATCTTTGGATAAAGGTTATAAAACTAAAAGATAGTTGTTGTATTAAGGTGAATTAGGTAGATTATAGATAGCACAATGCATGATCCTGAGCTAAACCTGAGTTCTTATTGAACAAAAGGAAACTTTGTTTTTCTAGATTGACTTATATATCTTGAGCAAGACCATCAAGGAGATTCATTGTTCAGGGTTCTTGTCGTCATGTCAGTATCAACTGCATCTTCTGTTAGGATGACAGTCGCCGACGTTCTCATAATAGGAGGACTGAACCATGCAAATTCCTTTGTACTTTTAGGAAGAGTGACATGATTGGCACTTACTTGCCTAGGAGGAGGAGGAGGACGAGGACGCACAATTGGTACAGAGGCAATGACACCTTCATTTTTCATTATCGGAGAGCAGTTAACTACTTTCTTAGGAGGAGTGACATGATCAACACTTCCTTGCCTAGGAGGAGTGACAGGATCGTCACTTAGTTGCCTAGGAGGAGTGACATGGTCGACACTTCCTTGCCTAGGGGGAGTGACAGGATCGTCACTTAGTTGCCTAGGGCTAGGAGGAGTGACATGGTCGACACTTCCTTGCCTAGGAGGAGTGACAGGATCGTCACTTAGTTGCCCAGGAGGATGAGGACGCACAATTGGTACTAAGCCAATGGCAGCTTCATTTCCTTGCCTAGGAGGTTGAGGACGCACAATTGGTACCAAGTCAATGGCAACTTCATTTTTCTGCTTCAGAGGAGGAATCAGAGACATTTCAAAGGCAACGCCACTGGGAGCAGAGTCGCTTACATGGTTAGGAGTAACAGAGACACTTGCTTTGGAAGCAATAAGGACACCGTGCTTGTGTTTGGTTAGCCAAGCAGGAGCGGCTCTTGCTTCAGATGCAACGGCTGACACCGCCACCAGGCAGAAACCAAAGAAAATTATATGTTTTAACACTTCTCTCATTGTCATCTTTGTATGCTAATGATGTTTTTCTCTCTATTGGGATGGATGCAAGATGCCCGAGAAATTCACATTATATAGATAGAGCTACGTGAAATCTGTTAGCATTTGTTCATGGTTGGTGTAACAGATTATATCATGTTTAGACTCCATTGGTAATTCTGTTGGAGAACTTTATATTGAGATTACTTCAATTAATTAAATACGACAATAATTCCCTACAAATTAAAATGTACTACATAGTCTACTGATGAACACCAATTACAGTTATGGCATGATATCTTGAAATGGACAACTTCTTTTGCAGACGAATTTATCAATATGTAGAGGATTAATTGGTTTATTTGAGGGTCACAAAAAAGGTAATAGAAACACTGATACATGAATAACAACCATTTCGACAGTACCGACAGATGCAGAAAACTTGCAACCTCTTAACTTCAGACAAATTCTCCAGGACCACTCGTAAGAGAAGCAATGAAAAATTAAAAGAATAAAAATGATTGGAAAAATCTACCATGATGTTCAAACACCAACAGATACAACGAACATAAAGGAAACTTAAAGAACAATGCAACTAGTACTACAGGTAATAGCAAAACAAGGCATTTGGAGCTCATCTTTTAGCAGGTTTTTTTCTCCATTCAGTTCTGCCTCTATTAATCTCGAGTCCATCAGCAGATAATTTTAAGAAATGCAAGAAGTTGGCTGATTTGTTTCCTTCTTTTGTAGCAGAAGCAGATCCATTGCAACCAGCGAGCTGTGAATTTGCAGCATCGTCACTAGGTTCAGGGCTCGTAAGGGAATCAACCACATCACCATACTGGCATTCACGCCTATAATCTAAAGTAATGCTTTGCAGTTCGTAGGAATCAATGATGTCTTGTGGCACACTCTATAAAGACAATGAAAGAACCATAAGTAACATTAACAAACATAGGTTGACCACAAAGATAATAAAAAGAGAATTAAGGGAAATAATTGTAACGTTTATTACAGTTACAAAATAATTTCAACCCCCGAAATTCCATAGAGAGCTTAAGGGACAGAGAAACAGGAAATAAACCAAGAAATATAATCTGGTCTCTGGGTGTTTTAAAAGACTGATAGCTAAATTTTACTACATTTTTTAAAAATGAAAACCCATTCAATCTAAGAACTCAATCGAACAATTAAGGCGATCTAACCTCCAAGACCCATCCAATGTATGTAACATTGTTTACATGGTGATTCATGTCCAGATCAGCTCTTCTTGGCTGGCACAGAAGATCAGAACATGAGCTCAAACATTTAAGAATTCATATATTACAGAAGTTCTTTTAATCATAAGAATGTCCGTCTTACCACTAATCCTAACTTGGAATATGCTGCAGGATCTTCCAGTTTTAAGATTTTCTTCGTGCTCCCATTGTTCTCCTCAGGGAAAGACAATCTAGCATACATCAAAGATCGATAATCAAGAGAACAAGAAATTTCAAATTATTGTATCACAAAGGCATAATTGCAGATACACAATGAAACATTAGCTACAAATTTTACAGGCAGAGGTTAGGTTCTTTTATTCAGGAGTTTTCTCCCGAACTGTTCCTGAATTATAATATGGCCGTCGGATTTGACAGGTTTTAGTCCAACGAATAACTTTTGTCAATTATGTAAAACCCAATCGGTATGAAACTGCTCTGGTACTCTAATTTCTTCCATCAGACTTTTCCTCCATTATCTTCAATTCTTCATAAATTATCTCAGATTACATCCTTGTATTATTTGAATTGACAAAACTCGTGTACTCAAGAGTAAGAAAGAGTAAGAAAGAGTAATTTTGAGATAGACCATTATTGACTTCCCCATAAATTATCACATCAGATCCTTTAGCCTAGAATGATTTGGATTAACCAGAATTTGGGGTAACCAAGAAACATTCGTGAAGGATGGATACTTTCTAATGATGAATATGCAATTCATCAATTCCAAGGAAGATGAACAATGGAGGGGAGACTGATGAGGATGAAAGTAAAGAAGCATAAACATAGGCCATGTTTCATACCAAACTGGGTTTTACATCATTGTAAAGGTTTAACCATTGGATTACAGATCTATCAGGTCCCGTGGTTATATTAAAGATTCATAACTTCCTTTTTGAGTGCTACTCAGTTATTGAGACTAAAGGTACAACAATGTTAGTGTTGTGAAAAGCATACCTAGGCTCGATCGGGCAGAAGACTAGAACCTCATTGCGAACTTCATCAGACACTTTCTGAAGTCGTCTAGTGTTATGGTTCATCATTAACCACTTGCTGCACTTATAAAATGTAGTCAATGCATATTAAAATTAAAGAAAAAGGACTAAGATAGTTAGTTGTGCAACATATTTAAATACTAAGTACCTCAATGGCAGTATTTGGGAACTAAAAAAATGATGTGTGTATATCTGTTATCTTCTGGGTTTGTTCACTTGATTACTTAATATTCAGTTTATACACTCTAGAAAAGACTTGTACCACCGAAACTGGAGTATACAACAAATATTATTGTACTGTCAGAATTCGGATTAAGTACAGAACTTTAGATTGAGTTCGTCAGTTCTTAATGTTACGACTTGTTAGACCCTTTTGGTATTGGCAACCTTAAAACAAGAAATATGTCATCCCACCCACCAATCAGAGCACTATGATGTATAAGATATTATAACCGTTTCCTTGCTTTTAATTTTTTCCACTCATACTACAAATCTAGATTATGCAAAATAGGAATAGTTCATGATGTACCTTGTAGCTCTTCCAATGACTTCTCCAGATGCACAATCCTTCATAATCCAGTCACGTCTAGTTCCAATCCGTCCTTCACCTTGGCACCATGTTTCTATCTCAACTACGTCACTCCTGTTCCAAGAATTAATCATATGAATACGAGTGAGCTTCGAATGAACTTCACAGTATAATATGAACTGATGTAAGTATGTGTGGAGATATAGAAGCTATTACCAAGCAGGATATTTATATATCTCAATGTGCATGCGTGCAGTAACCCATATGAGATTTAGTTTCCTCATGGTAGGAGTAGTAGCAAAACCATCTTTCGTGAATCCAACACTTTGAGCATGGTTGCCACCTACCTCCTATACAAAAGAAAAGAAAGTGATAAACCTCAACCAACAAACATAAAAACGAATATATCAGAAGCTAATGCATCGATGTATCCAAAGCAAGCTTCAAATGAGGCAGCTTTGAATAAGATGAGATTCCTTCGACTAACTTACACCATGTTCCCGACCTAACCTTCTCGTATCAGACCGTTATATATTGGCTAAATGGAAAGAGATATGTTCTAACTTCACACAAAACCCAATAGCACTCATCATATTTTAGCTACATGAAAGTTGAGAAACGCATAGACATAATGGTTCTAGTTCATCTATAACCTGTCCCAATGTTTCGCTAAATGGACAATTTGAGTCCAAACTCTATCACCCTGACAGTTTCTTCCTGAAAGCATCTAGCTTGATAAACTGCTACAGAAGAATCAAGAGTTCACAAACTACCCTCACCATGTTCCACAAGGAACGTGGCACTCTATTCGCTCATGACAGAACATCTTTTCTGATTTTATAAAGATGCATTCCTACAAAAAAATGGGGGTGGGTTGATATGCATTCATACTTTAGGGTGGCATTTGCCAGGCAAAAGACTATATGAAATCGCTCAATAGCGTAATATGCCAGGTGAAACTTTATTTAGACAATACGCTACATATCTGATTTCACATACCCAAGCCCGCACCAGAACTTTAAAGAACAATCTAGTTCCTTGCCATCACTTCGCTCCACTCGGTACTCATAGGCACATACAAAAAATCTGAAGCTCAAAGTTCATCCACACAAATCAACAACAAACAATAAAATCCGATTCGCAAATTAACCATTTAGGAAACAGTATATTTAACTTCCTACAATCCCAATTCTTCAATTGTCTCTTCATCTTGATCTCTCTTTTCTTAAAGAATTAATATCAATTACCACTCTATGATACATCAAAAAAAAATCTCAATAAGTAAAAAAACAACAACAAAAAGTTAGATTCAATTCCACAACTTTATAATAAAAATTCAAATCCATAATTCTAAACTAAAATACACCAACCAGACATTAATTTGAATCAGATAAACAAGTGTAATATCCGCGTCCACATGCATTGACAATTAAGATATTCCTCCCCCCCCCCTAAAAATCCAATCTTTTTACCTGCAACAGATTTGCAATAGTTTCAACAGTAGCAGTTTTATTGATCCCAACTTCATAGCACCTCACAATAAACTTCTCCTTGTAAGACAACCCATCTTCCGTCAAGCTCCCAAGCCGAAGCTGATCGGCTAGGGTCGGGTTGTGGGTTTGTTTAGCCTCAAGCCGGGCCTCATTTGTAGCCACGGCTGATATTTTGGGTCTAAAAGGGCAGTTTGGTCTGATGAGTGGTGATGGATTAAGGTTGATGAAGAGTTTGTGGTGGTGGGGGGTGGTGGGAAGTACATTGTATGACGGAAATGCCCCTCTGGAAATCATTGTTGAATTGAAGTTGGTTTGAAGTAATGGAGAAATTTCCATGCCTCAGAAATCAAAGTGTGTGATGTGTTCTTCGGTTGTATCGAGGGGTCCCATATTTGAGGGTGGGGGTGGGGGAACTTAATTAAATATTTAAACGTGGGAAGAGTTTGTGTGACACTGGAATCTGGGCCACTTGGCAACTCTGCCGAAATGTGGTAAAATAAATCTGACGATCTCAGTTTTGTATGATGACTATCATAATAGTGATCCCGTCACACCTAATCTTGAATTATTATAATAAGATAGATTTGTGTAAAATATAAAAAAATTAGGTTAAATTCCTAAAAAATTAAAGTTCAAGGTGCGAGTTTGATAGTATATCTTTCCTTTAATTTTGGAAAGTCGTTAAAAAAGGTTTATTTTTCGTTAAGTCAAAGTGATAAAGATAATAATTTCGAGTCAACATGAAACCAGATCCCCATATATAAATCAAGCCTTTGAAGTTGGGTGAGGTATTAGCCCCCAAAGAAATACAGATAGGAGAGTAGCCCAGAAGAGTTCAAGTTGGAATTGATGCTTTTTAACTGGAGAAAATTAGTAAATTACACTAGTATGTATGATAGGAAAGTTTGCATGTTATCGTTCTCATTAAACTGGCCCTTTTATTTTGAAGAATATTAGGGTCTTTTTTTTAAGTCTAAATACCACTTGTTTAACAACTCATATATCAGAAATACCCCTCCCTTTATTAACACTCCATTCCTTCAATTTGATCTCTTGACCAACACCACCTCACTCTACCACCTCCGCCATCTTCTTCCTTCACACCACCTCCACCCAAAATGGATAAGCAAAATCAACCACACACAAGAACGTAAACAAGTATGCTAATTTAATTCAGCCGGCAGCCGCCATTGAAAGAGCTCGAAGTTCGTCCAAAAAGACGAACTTATGAAGAGAGAAATTCTATCGTAATATCTCCCAACAAATCAGATTATATTACAATGTGATATAACATGAGACAAAATGATATAATGGGAGATAATATTATAGAATGATATTAAAGCCGAGATGTGATAATTTGAAACAATCTCCCTAATATGACAGTATTCGAGTTCCTTTATTAGTCAGATGATACATGTGATTCGCCTAGTGCAATCTCATTAATAGATAAAGTTCCTCACAAGAAGACCCTGTTAAGAAAGAAGAAAATAAGTACAAGAAGGAAGGGAAAATAGGGGTGTCTCAAGATTTCCCTTTGTTTAACTTGTGGATATTATCATAAATTTGTTGTTCCCTAGCACGTTTTGCAGCTAGGGCTTCTTCGTCAAGTACTCGAATAGGTGACCATTCTGGCAATGTGATCTCCTTCCCTGCCATCGACTCATAGAAGTTCTTTATAACAGGTTTCAGCTTGATAGTAGCATAGTCAACTGTTGTGCCAGCAACTGCAAACATTACTGAATAGCGAACAGCCGCAGGTGGACCACCTGTAATATAAGTTAGATGGTTAGTGGTGAGGTTGGCAGGCAATCATCTGAAATCTGCTAGGACTTCGTAGATTCCGTGTTTTATACAACGTACTTTACAACATTATTCATACTCCTAACATAGTTCAACGTCCAAAATTTTACAAGTGAAAGAAAAAAGCCAAGTGAGCATTTAAGCATACAATTAAGCAATTACTTGAAGGTTGCTACCATAAATCATTTTATATACAACCGAGAAATACAAAAAAGAGGAGAATAGAAGAGAAAGCAGATGGAAGTATGAACAAAAAATGTGTATGCAAGAAAAAACCAATGTGACTTGTAATTTACTGAAATGCGATATTGTGTCTTTCTGTACACTAGAACAGGGTTGATATAGGTAGACAGCATTTTGGAATTTCAACTACATAAATATTATTAAGAGCACCTGGCTATCCACATGAAACCTCTTCAACTCATGAATAGTAGATGAAATAGACAATGAATCGATTAAATTAAATATTCAAATGACTCGATTTTACCTGACTTTCTTTAAACTATCAAATAATGCTTGAGCAAAAGTTCTTAAGACTTAAGAGGGTGTTCAGAAAGAGCTCTGTTTTACAATGTAGCTTATAAGCTGCTTTTTTTCTTTCTATCAGAAAAAGTTGTTTTCAAACACAGGTCTTCTTTTTTTCTTTACTGGTAGGGGAGATGGGGGGTGGGGGAAGCAGAGACATGGGGGGGGGGGGGGAAATTACAATCGGACCTTGTAGCCGTCCAAGAATGGCACCACTACCAAAACCTCCAATTGCTGAGTTCAACAAATCATCTTGCTTGCCTGTCCTACTTACTCTTACGAACTCACGTGCACCTACCACAAATTAACAAACATTACACTTAGCTTAAGTGTTCCAGAAGGAAGTAAGATGAAAGGCATGCAATTTTCAATGTTATCTGAAAGATTGTAACTAGAGTGGCCTTTAACTACTCTTTAAGTATCTAACAAACTTAGTGTACCACTTCTTTGGACACCTTCGTATATACTCAATATATCTGACATTCCTCCAAATGAAGTCAGTATTGGGACTAGTCTATGCTATTCATTTGAAACCCTTAAGGAAGTAGAAGTCTCCATGAAACCAATTCTCATGAGAAATGGAATAAGGGGAAATGTATAGATGGATCATAAACTCATAGAGTATGATAGAATATAGACATCATTTCAGAAGATGTGCCACATTAACGTCATAACCATGACAATTGAACTATTATCATAATATATATTTCCACATATATATCATCCTATACAATCTTTCAATTTGTTAACTAGTTTACCATTGAAAACTTCCTCCAGTTTTTATTAGAAATGGCCTTGTGCACTTTTATTGGTTTAAGTTTATTCAAGTTACTTTCTTCCTCGCCAAAAATTAGAAACCACATGACCAATCTCCATTTGATTGTTCTTGTGAGTACATTTTCAATAGTCTCTGTAGCATAACTAATCATTCTATTTTCTTTTCCATTACAAATAAATACAATAAAATACTAATCAATGCCAGAATCATCATTAACATATCACCGTAAACTACCATTAACAATAACGAGACATGATTACCGCAATAGCAACTAGCCACAATGGCGCAATTGGTAGCATAAGTGGCAGAAATGTTGGCAAGCCCATGAACTTTCCGGTGCCTCGAGACCAGTCCGACTCCAGCACCAACAACACCTGTTTCACGTTAAGCAATCATTCAACAGATTATACAATATTTCAAACAAATACTACCTCCCTCCTTCCCTTAAATGATGTCTACATTGTTTTCCTGAGGTCAAAATTAACAAACTTCGTCGACTTTATTGACACATATATCACCAATTCGAATCAAACATAGTAGTGCTGTAATTTCATGTTTATGAAGTTAAATTTGTTTCATTCATTGCTCAAAAATTAAGTTGCGCAAATTTAACAAGGAGATATGATCAACAAAATAGTCAATCGCAACAATTCTTTTTCGCCGAACATTTTTCGATACAAACACAAAACTATTTGATTTCAAAATCAGAAAAGTCAACAAACAAAATTAAAAATTAGGAAAAATTAATTACCAGCTAAGATAGTAGGAAGCAAAATCCGGTCTCTTAAAATCTCTGAAGAAGAAGGTGGAGTTGAAGACATCGGAAGTTTGACTATTTCTCTGATCAATCGAAGTGTTGACTATTCGTGAAGATTTCGGTTTAGAATCAAGAGAAAAAGCCCAATTTGGTCGACCCATTCTGTCTCCATGGGCTTCAGCTCATGATTAGAAATTCATACTAAGTGCTAACTCATATCTACACCATATTTAATTGGGGAAGGGGGAAATTAGTTATTTTTTTATCTACACTATATTTAATTGGGGAAGGGAGGAATTAGTTATTTTTTTAGTGAACCCCCATGATCTTTTTTAGTCAATAAGCAAGTGACACATGTTTAGATTGCATACTAACTTCCATTTAATTTCTTTTTTTTTTTGAAAATTTGCAAAGGTCTATTATTATTTTATACATTAAATTATTTAAGCATAGTTATTAAAAATAAAATAGTTACCTATATATAATGTATATTTATTTAATCATTTTTATCATGCACATATTTTGAATTTCACAAGAAATATTTATCATCATATATTTATATAAAAATTAATGTAACAATTTATATTTTAATATAATAACCAAACTCGCACAGGTTGAACTGTGCACAAACATCTAGTTCAATTTAATGCAAATGGCTTTATTGGTCACTAACATTTGCTAAAAATAATTCAGACGAGCACTCTAATATGATTTTGTATACTTTCAATTACTAATGTTAAGTATTATGTATTCTTTGGCTCACTCACTCATTTTTTATATACAACCCTCAAATTCTTGACCTTTTAAATATTTTTACTAGGATATTTTTGTCCGTCTCCAATAAATTTGTCATTAAACTCAATTAAAAATCATCTCTTTTACTCCCTCCGTCCCTAAATGATTGTCACATTTGACTTTTGGTGGTCAATAAAACACGATTTAAAATATAAATATCTCTTATTCTAAATGCAAAAAAATTATAATAAGTTGATATTTCAAAAATATATATTGAGACGAATCTAACGAGGTCCCACAAGACTATATTATTTCTTTTCGTGTAGTGAGAATTCGTGATCAAATTTTGTTGTAATTGACCACAAAAGTCAAAATGTGACAATCTTTTAGGGACGGAGGGAGTAATTATGTGTTTATTATCTTCAACCAATATCAAAAATTGGCATTATACTTGAGGAGGGGGGGTGGGGGATCGGTTGTTGCGGGAGGAGTAGGTTGCATTGGTAGGAGTGGTGGTAGGGCGGGTGACTTGCGGAAGAAGGATAAGTGGAGGAGGCATTTTTGTCTTTTTCGTATGGACAAAGTGCGATTTTAAATAAATAAATAAAAAAAGAATTAAGTCGAGTATTTTAAGTTAATTTTATTGGTTAAAAGCTAAGACAGTTATTTATCACTAGATTTCGTAATACATTTTAGTATTAGTAGTTGTTTTTGTCGGTAAAGAAAAGGAAGCCAATGGAGATGATGAAATTGTCTTCTTCTAGAGATGGAATAACCTTTTGACCTTTTGTTAGTGAGTGGGACAAATTGGATTATGTATTCTCAATGACTATCCATGTGGAGTAATTAAATGAGTAATTTCAACAGAAAATTGGACCATCTCTTTTCTTGTTTGGGCATGACATTAAGTTTGCAATTGCATCCGCTGGTTTCCCATGTGAATTTCAGCTTACCTGACACCACTTATTACCTATTGTTCACCTTTCTAATCTAATTGATTAATCAATTGATACTAATTGTATGGGGTTCTTGACAAGAAATTACTCGACTCACCTTTACTTTCCATTTTTTTACATACGCAAAACCACCAAACCGTTATTTGTTGATGATAAGAGTCTATGAGGTTCCACTCTAAAACTAATTGGCAATAGAGGGAGTAGTCAAAGATCTTATATATTGACCCGAGAGGGCACCGACTTCCGATGTGAGATGTGCATCTTAACACTCCCCCTCACGTGTAACCCAATTGTCGGCGGAATTTTCCTCGCCGATATTAATTGCCGGAAACAATATCGACGGGTTACACGTGCCTCAATAACTCGGTCTGGCTCATGATACCATGTTAAGAGTCTCTAGGGTTCCACTCTAAAACCAATTGGCAATAGAGGGAGTAGCCCAAGATCTTATATATTGACCCGGGAGGACATCAACTTCGGATATGGGAGGTGTATTTTAACAGTCGAGTATATACCGAGTAAACCTTGGACTGACGTGATAGATGCCTAATCACATCAAATAGTTAAATTATACTGCGTAAGTCTTGTGTGACAGGCTCGACAAAAAAAGTGTTGGTAAAGAGAGTTAAACTCATGACCGACCTAAATTCACATGTTCCACCAATTTAACCACTCCTTAGAGATAATTTCCGAAATTGTCCAAGTAAGTGGATCAATATTGCACTTTGGTCCACGTAAGAGGCATCAACGTGCAAATGGTCTCTATAAGTGTGTAGCTGGTGCGAAAATAGTCCATAAATTAATGGTTTCGTTAGTTGTTGACGGAGTAAAAAAAAATTAAGTCTATTTTGGAGTTAAAATTACTAATTTAAAGAATATCTTAAGGCAAAGACATAATTTCAATACCCATATTTTAAAATGTAATATTTAGTGTAATCTCACTTGGAGGAGGAGATAAAGGAAGAGAAGATGATGAAGAATTCAAAATATTATTAATTGTTTTAAATATTTATCAAAATTATAAAAATGCCCTAAAAGTAAGTTTTAACATTAAAAATTAATAAAAACGTTAATTTATGGCCCATTTCACACTGAATATACACTTACAAAAATCATTTACGCATTAATACAAAACTGACCATTTAATATGACCATTTCATCAACTACCTTATACCCTTATGAGTTATGAACTTCCATTTCCATTTCTTGTCCACTCCAAATGTGGGCTTAGATAAATTATTTCTCAATAACTATGTCAAATCAATTCTTTATAAAAGTGAGGAGTTCAAATGGCCCAAAAACTTGCATCTTTCCAATCCCTTCAACCGGTGGGGTATTTAATCAAACCAAATGATGGATGAGTATCATTGTTTCGATGTGAAATTAACATTGTTAAAAGATCTTTTAAAATACTTAGGTTTAAATTTATATTGTCTATATTTATTCAAAATATATCTTTAAACAATACTACGTAAAAAGTAAAAGAGAGTTAAAAAGTATATTGAAAATGTAAATTTACAATCAATTGATACTATATAATTGGTTATTTGATAAATTCAATGTAAAAAAAAAATTAAAAGGTACATTGAAAATATAAATTTGTAATTAATTATGGTAGAACGACAAAAATTTATAAACAAAAATTTGAAACTAGAACGACAAGTAAAAAAGTATAAGGAGAGAGTAATTACTTTGTGATCTCAGACACAATTGATGAAATCAAGGCATGCAGACGTTTTCAAATAAAAACATAATAAGTGATTTAAATCATACAAGTAGTGAATCAATTTTGTCTTTTGATCTTTTTAGCTAGCATGCTTTTTCTTGCTTGCATATAAAGCGAATCCCCTCGAGGTTGGAGCTCATATCGTTATATTTTAGCTCGAAATACAAACCAACTATAAAATGAAGTTTTGAACCAACAATTTGATCATCTATTAACTGGTTGAATTTAATTAAGTTTTAAAGAAACTCAATAAATTTTAACACCAAAACACGTATGTGTAGACCACCTCATTTAAAACGACTACGTACTGTATTTGAAATCATATGGAATATATAATGTATCTCATCTATATATATCCATACATATTGAATGAGACAGATATATGTTACCATAGAAATTGAAAGCTGCATTACAACTGATTACACTTTGTCAAGCCACAACAAACTCTGTTTGGAAAAGTCAAATAACTATAAGCAATTTTTTTTTTTTTTTGTAAATTAGCAATGGGGTGAGTTTCAAACGCACGACCTTCTGGTCATTAGCAAGAGCCTTTTTCATTAGGCTATTCGATTAACTCAACTATAAGCAATTTTTAAAGAAGACATTGTCAATATGGTCTCAATAAATGGGTTAAGGTTGATATTTCGTTCCTGAAAGTTTAGAAATTGTAAACTAATCCCTGAAATTAAACAAAAGTTATAACTAATCCAAGAATGCAATTGAATTTCCAGTAAAGGTTTCGTTTAATTATAGCGACTCCTTCAATTTTTGGACTAAGTTGCAACTTTTTGGTATCGGAGACTAATTTATAACTGTTAAACTTTTGAAGATCAAATGATAACTTCGATCAATTTTGCGGGGCCATTTTGACAATTGACTCATTCACACTCTAGACTTTTTCACACAAATTTACAATCTTTTACCATAATCTTCAGTACCGTTCATAGATAGGGTTAAAATCATAACTTTGCGTTTTTAACAGTACTGTAACGTTCATTTAGATTATTACTCCCTCCGTTTCTAAATGATTGGTATATTTTGACTTTTCATGGTCAACAAAACATAATTTCAAACATAAATATCTCCTATTCTACGTGTGAAAAAATTATAAAAAGTTGATAGTTCAAAAATATATATCGAGACGAATCTAACAAGATATCATATGACTATATTGTTTCTTATTGGTTAATGAGAATGCTGATCAAAATTCTTAAAATTTGACCATCTAAAGTCAAAATGTACCAATCATTTAGGGACGTTGGGTTTACTTTTTTGTTAGAACTTGGTGAGTAGATTGCTAGAATGATCCAGTTATTGGGGGTCTGGTGTAGTTTGGTTCCCTAAAGTGGTATTGTTGAGGAAATGGTCCATGGAAGTGTGTAAAATGGTGCATTTTTGTCCCTAATCCGTTAGCATTGACGATTTTTCTGCTTGAATGGTGATGTTTTGGGGCAAAAATGAATTTTTTTTAAAAGTTGGTTACCTTAAGAAAACTGGGGGGACAAAATGACTAAATTACCCCTAGATATATTTTTTTTTCATTTTTCGATTCTTGTTTCAATTCTTCAATTTTTCGATTGTTTTTCCTAGTAAAAAATGGTTCATTTTTTGTAGTTATTTTAGCAACAAAGTTTCGATTTTTTGCAAAAAATTTCGAAATAAAGAAGGTTCAGTTTTCTTAATTTTTTGGCAAACAACTATCAAAATAAAAAATTGAATATTTTTGCTAAAACCGAATTTTAATCTAAAACAACTACCAAAATCGAACATCTTGTACTAGGAAAAAAGCCGAGCAAAAGAGTTAAAAAAAATTCGATAAAAAGAAAGTGTATCAATATATCCGGTGGTATTTTAGTCATTTTGCCCCTACAAGTTTCATTAAGGTAACCAACTTCTCCAAAGTTTCATTTTTTCCCCAAAACTTCACTATTCACGTCGAATATCATCAATGTTAACAGATCAGGGATCAAAATGCATCATTATACACACTTTCAGGACCATTTTTGCAACAGTGTCAATTTTGGGGATCAAATTACACCAAACCCCACTTATTGGGATCATTTCAACAATTAACTCACAACTTGGTAGTAAAATATGTTGATCATATTTAGGAATATTATGTGACCTATACATAAGAACATTTGAGAAAAGATCAACCATAAAAAAAAAAAAAAATTGGGTAATTGTTTAAGATGAAGGGATCTGTCTCGACAAATAATTGCCCAGATGATAATTCAAGTAGCCTATTTATCGAGAGGGAGTATGCAATTATTATCGTGCGACGTTAAGAATTATATGAATGCTATTAACTGATTTGCCCACGACTTATAACATTTTGAACCACTGTTTTGCCATAGTTAATACACAACCATTGACTCATGCAACATTCTTTGTATCTAGTTAGAAATCAGCTAAAACACGAGCGAGTAGTAAAGCAATATCAAATTGTAAAGGCAATACTTCATTAAAATATTATAGGAATTGCGTTTAATTTCATGTTCCGTTAATCCTATTCCTTACCAAGACCAACTTTAATTTGCCTCGCTAAGATCGAAAACTCTAATATATACTAGTATGTAGATAACTTCTTTATCTATCAGCTGGAGGCTCACTGTCAAAACCATGATTCATATTTGATTGAACGACAGTACTATAAAAAGCTAAGAGGGTCCATTCATTATGGTAACGTAAATTTATATGCTAAAGTTTAGGGGAAAGGAGAAAAGTTGGTACACAAGGAAATATTGGTTTGCATCTAAAATTGGAGGTCTCAGACTCTTACACTGATGCCATAAAAAAAATGATTAAGTTGGCAGAGTAGGTAAGCTTCTGAATTGTAATCGGTAAGATTATGAGTTCAGGTCCTCTGTCAATACTCTGTTGATCGAGACTCACACATAATTTATTGGCTATTACATCAGCAACTGTCTGTTATAAGATGTAAGTTGATATTTAGGAGTTAGATATACTCCCTCCTTCCCATTTTCTTATTTCAGTTTGATTTTTCACGGTCTTCAAGACACAACTTAAAATGTAAATATCTTCAATTTTATACATCTAAAAGTTATGAAAAGTTGATATTTTAAAAATATATATTGCAACGGATCTAACAATATCCAATTTAGCCATATTATTTTTTATCGACTATTAAAAATTAATGATCAAAAGTTTCAAATTTTGACTCCAAAAATAAAAGGTGGAATAAGAAATTGGGAAGGAAGAGTACTATTCTTTCCCCTCAAATCGTATAAGACAATCTTGTCTTTATTTCACTGAACATGTCATATCAAAATAATGGTAAATCGTTACAATTTAATATTAAATGAAATTCACTTAAACACCATGTTTAACTTTTTCCTTTTATCTTTTAAGCTTTTAATTGGTGACTTTATATTTAAGATCACTTTACTGATCAGTTATACACATCAAAATAATAGAGTTTTAATAGAATTTTAATGTGAAATTACGATTTTATATCCAAAAAACAATGTTTTGTTGTGTGTCTAATGTTGCCCATCATTTATCATGTTAACTATAAGGATTGATTCTACAAATATTATGACATTAAAGAGTAACTAGGGAGTATTATATAACTAACTAAAACAGAAGGAAGTTAGGTAAAAGATTTCAACTGATAAATGTAGATAGACATTAACCCATAACCCCATTGTCTAAATTCTCAAACCTATTAAACTGCTAAAAACTATAAATACTAGTAGTCCGACTCATCTTGCAATATGAGTACGACTTTTATAGTAAGTAAACCTTGTATTGAAGTGATTAAAATGAAAGTTTTAGTTATTTTGTCTGGTGAGACACATCCCATAATTTATCTCATTTGTGTATTACAAGACAAAATTACGTAAATTCGTTAATTTAATGGTTTCGTGAAACCTATCCTCTCCCAAATAATAATAATAGTATCTCCTTTTTGGGCTCACATACGGAATGATACTGAAGAATTGTTGCATCCTTTAGTCACGCAGCATTGAGTACAATTTACCATAATCACCTCCTCCTTTATAGAAAGTGAAAACATATCAAGATTCTTCCTCTCCAGACTCCATATCATTCCATTTTCCATTTTGTCCAATTCTCTTCCACCCCCCCCCCCCCCCCCTCCCTCCCTCCCCTCATTGCTCTGTCTACTGTCCAAAAAACATGGCTAACTTGTTAGGCATTACCAAGAAATATGTGTTCAATCTTCTCCTAGATGGCCTCATCATCTTATCCTCACTAATATGTTCATATCCTCTCTATATCCTATACTTGTGCTATTTCACACCTTACATTCTCAAAATCCTAGTTTTTCTTTACCCCCTCTTCATCACCACCTCACTTCTTGTCATCTCTCTCGTCGTTACCGCCATTTCTCCAGGCCTCGTGAAGGATATATTTACTGATACTGTATCTTCCAAGTTGCAGTCAAATCCTCTACTATCTGCTTATGATGCTGTTTCAACAACATTGCAGCTCAAGTTTGGTGATGAAGATGAAGATTTTCACTCATTGGAGGCTCTTGAAATCTATAACGTTTTATTCGATACATCGATGTTGGCTGAACCAGGAACAAATTTTGATGTTCCAGAGGAATATCCTGAAGAGAAGATTCTTCAAACTGTTGAAACTTCAGTATTAAAGATTTCGAAGGGTGATGAACAAGATTGTGTTACGAAGGACTTAAAAGGGGACACTATTTCGAAACAAGATTCGTCAGTTGATGATAGGCAATTGAAAAGCATCAAATCTGTGATCAGAAAGTTTGAAGATCTTTTGAAGAAAACAGAGGAATCTGGATTCATATCTTGCAAAGATGAAATCAAGACAGTCCAAACAGAGATCAATCAAGCATTTGAGAAACAAAATGCAGAACACTTAGTTGAGGTTGTCCAGAATGGGAATTCCAGGACTGATCCTATCTCCAAGTCAAAGACACAAAACACAAGAACCGACATCAATCGAACTGAAAACAACAGTGAATTCACTTCAACGAGGAAGGAGAGGGAGTGGAGAAGCACACTCGCCTGCAAGTTATTCGAAGAGAAACATAATACCACTAACATTGAGGGCATTGAAGGAATGGATTTGTTATGGGAGAAATACGATGAAGGTGAATCAATGAACACAAACACAAAGAAAACAACCAAGAAGATTGATACATCAAAATTAAAGAAGAAGAAGTATGAGTATGGAGAAGACGAAGACGAAGATGATGAAGACATTGATGTCGGTGTTAATCTGTGTTGTTTACAGGCATTTAAATTATCAACTACGAAGATGAATTTGGGTGTTGGAAGAAGAAACCTTGCAAAGATTTCAAAGGCTGTAAAAGGGCTTGGATGGATACATAAAGCAAGTAAGCATAGTAAGAAAGTGCATAATAACAATGGAGAAACATTACGGTTTCTTTAACTTTGTTTTATCATCATCATCATCATTCAATGTGTTGAAGGATTGTGTAGGATTTTGTAAAGTGTCCATATTTGTTTTCTTGATATGTTGTGAGGCTATAGATGAATTATGTGCAGCTACAGCTGTTTGAGAGCATTGCATCGAGTGATATTATGAACAAATGAATGTGTTTGTGCATGTTAGCTCAACATATCTACTAATCCCTATATACCAACTCTATTAAACTACCTATGTTGATTCTATATAGGAGTATAAATTATAAGGCATGAATCTATTGTTTATATTTTGCTCAAATCTTTGTTCTTTCACTTGTGAATCAAATGGATTCATTCACTCTATGCAAGTGATAAATGTCGTCGGCGTGTAAAAACATGACATTTTAGGGGCAAATTAGTCATTTCATATGAGAAAAAAAAAGAAAAAAAAAAGAGAAGTCATTGCAGGACTACTCTTAGGCCACATCTCTCGATTTACAACCCGCCTAGCTAAAAAGACCTCTCACACGTGTGAGGGAAGATTCAACATCCTTAAACAAAATGATCTATCTTCATTTGTAGAAAATGTCTTTGCAATTATCTTATACTATTTTGCTCATTCACTTTAAGCTTGACTACGATGAATTAAATAATATAAATTATATATTTAATTAATAAAAATCATATATTATTAACACAATAAGCGAATTAGCGATTATGTCCAAACATTTATATTATTAACCTAATTTGAATGATCTCATTCAACAAGATATTTTTAGGACGATGCTTAAGTCAAATTTTTAGAAAAAATGTGGATCCAAAATTGTGATTTGACATCTCAATATGTTATCAAGACGATGATTAAGTCAAAGATTTACCTCAACATGTGAAATACAATTATTTTGAATTGAGAAGAGTATTAACTAGGCTTTTGAGAAAATGATTTTAAAAAACTTTTTCTTTTGAAGAGAAATGACAAGTAAATCAATAACATTTTCATAGAAAAGGTCACTTCAACTACTTAGTTTTAAAACTCAATCTCGGGTTCCGATCACTCATATTATTAAATCGACTTACACTGGTACAATCGTTCAAATTAGTAGCCAACACACAAGACTTGGCTCAACAATGAAAGTAGGATTACCAAAGGACCGAGTAACATGATGTCCGCTCAACGTTTGACCACTACCCATTAACTATCCAACTACATACACAAGAACCTCGTTGACGTATAAATTGACCCGGTAACTACTCGTTGGATATTCGATTAAAAATCTTGGCCTATAACGACCCAACTGCCATCCAGATCATATACGATAATAAAATAACATGACCGACGATACAAAATTGACAAACAATTACCTTACTCGATAAAATATCTACTAGATGGAATTACCCCCAGCCCCACTCCATCACAATTCACATCATTATTCACTAGTAGAAAGTGACAATTTTAAGATTGAAAGAAAACAAGTGGGAATGGTTGAAAATAAGCTACATTGCCAATAATAAATATAGTCGGTATCCTTGGTGTTCGAGATGAGCAGATCCGATCTCCACCGTCACTCACCCTCCCACCCAACCTACACTCCCACCTCAATCTGCAAACCATTACCACACTCTCCACATAATAAATCATCAATCATCATATAATAAATAATTAATCATCTCAATAAACCAATCCCAATTATTGTTCACTCCACGAAATGTCTAATCCGCAGACTCGGATCTATCGAGCTTCATTACCAGATCGGAGCTCAATTCGAGTCTCTATCAAGCTGCTCACCCCCATTTTGGGAGTCGTCGTTTTGGTTATATTCTCGTCGTCTCTTCTTTATGCATCTTCGTCATCTACTACCTCCGATCTCTACACAGTAAGCAATATTTTTCCTACTTTGATGTATTTAGTGCCACACGCCTAACTTCTATTTGAATCTAAATTATCGTGTTAATGTGACATTGCGTTAAAAATATTACATTTTGATATTTTTTATTTCTCGAAAGAATTTAAGGTTTTAAAAATACTAAACTAGAAATTAATGAAATGGAGGGGTTATATTTTTTAGCTGTATATTTGTCTAAGTTTTTGCATTTTTTTTTTTTTGTATTTAGTACTTACTATATTAGTTTGGATTTTGTTAAAATAGTGCTAAATAGCGCGATTGTGATTTGGGATTTTATAATTGTTTGGCTTAGGGTTCTACTCACAATGTACCAGAGGTTGGATGGTTGGGAAGATCAATGCTTGCGTTAAAATCTGATCCGTTAAAGCCAAGGCTTGATCAGATCCGGAAGCAAGCTGATGATCATCGATCTCTTGTTCTAGCTTATGCTGCCTATGCTAGGAAGCTTAAGCTTGAGAACTCTAAACTAGTTAGAGTTTTTGCGGATCTTTCTCGGAACTATACAGATTTGATTTCGAAGCCTTCTTACCGTGCTTTGTTTAGTGCTGATGTGAACTCAATTGATGAGTTGGTGCTTAGGCAGTTTGAGAAGGAGGTAAAGGAAAGAATTAAAGTTACCCGGCAAGTGATTGCAGAGGCGAAGGAGTCCTTTGATAATCAGCTAAAGATTCAGAAACTCAAAGATACTATTTTTGCTGTGAATGAGCAACTTACCAAGGCTAAAAAGCAAGGTGCTTTCTCGAGCCTGATTGCTGCCAAGTCCATTCCAAAGAGCTTGCATTGTGTGTCGATGAGGTTGATGGAGGAGAGAATTGCTAATCCGGATAAGTATTCAAATGAAGGGAAACCAACTCCTCCGGAGGTTGAGGACCCAGATCTGTACCACTATGCCCTTTTCTCTGACAACGTTGTTGCTGCATCTGTTGTGGTTAATTCTGCTACCAAGAATGCAAAAGAGCCATGGAAGCATGTGTTTCATGTGGTGACTGATAAGATGAACCTTGGTGCAATGCAAGTCATGCTCAAGATGAAGAACTATAATGGTGCTCACATTGAAGTGAAGTCTGTCGAGGATTTTAAGTTCTTAAATTCTTCTTATGTTCCAGTCCTTAAACAGCTCGAATCTGCAAATTTGCAGAAATTTTACTTCGAGAACAAGCTTGAGAATGCAACCAAGGATACAACAAACATGAAATTCAGGAACCCAAAGTACTTATCGATAATGAATCATGTTAGATTCTATTTGCCAGAGATGTACCCAAAGTTGCACAGGATATTGTTCTTGGATGATGATATTGTGGTGCAAAGAGACTTGACTGGGCTTTGGGAGATTGATATGGATGGAAAAGTGAATGGAGCTGTGGAGACATGCTTTGGTTCTTTTCATCGTTATTCCCAGTATATGAATTTCTCCCATCCTTTGATTAAGGCAAAATTTAATCCCAATACATGTGCTTGGGCTTATGGTATGAACTTCTTCGACCTAGATGCCTGGAGAAGGGAGAAGTGCACAGAGGAATACCACTATTGGCAGACTCTGGTAAGATTTTATTTGTGTATATTCTATTGAAACACTATTTTCCGTGCATAATTATATTTATTGTTTCGTTCTATATGAACACCAAACTTGTGCAATTGTGCCTTGTGAAACTGATACTGCCACACTGGCTGATGGGTGTAGTGTCGAGAACAACTATGGAAATGCATATATTGCCTGTAATATATATTTCACTTCCCAAATATTATGTGTAATGTCGTTCATGATAAGTTTTTTAACTGATAGGTGATGGGTTTACTAGCAGTTGAAACTTTTGTTTGCTCAACAATTATAAAAAAAAAATCTATGAATTTTACAAATTTTACACAGTTCAAAAATACATATCTACATCTAATCTATATTTCAGTTCCCAAATATTATGTGTAATTGTTCATCATAATATTTTTCACTGATTGGTGTTGGGTCTAGTAGTTGGAGCTTTTGCTTGTTGAACCATTATGTTTCAGTGAATTTTACACAGATAAAGAATGCATATATTGCCTTCAATCTATTTGATCACTCCCAAATATTATGTGTAACGTCGTTCATCATCAAGGTTAATACTGACAAGTGGTCTTTAATGCTGGCAGAACGAAAACAGGACTTTGTGGAAACTGGGAACATTGCCACCTGGGCTGATCACATATTACTCAACAACAAAGCCACTCGACAAGTCTTGGCATGTTCTGGGGCTTGGCTACAATCCAAGCATTAGCATGGATGAGATTACGAATGCTGCAGTTGTACATTTCAATGGGAATATGAAACCTTGGCTCGACATTGCCATGAATCAGTTCAAACCGCTGTGGACAAAGTATGTCGACAATGAGAATGAGTACATTCAGGCTTGCAATTTTGGTCTATAATATATCGTCAGGACTTGAGAGGGAAGAATGGCCGAGTTGGTTTGAGCATTCCCGTGCAGGCCTATCACACGTTCATTAGAATTCATATTTATGCAGATTTGAGGATCAAATTGTCTGAACTTGTTTAGATATCCGTCTTTATATGTGTTCATAGATATCAAATTATAAACCAGAAGAAGGTTCTTACCCCCATTGTTTAAATTTATAACCATGGGTATACACAACCTGGTCAAATCTTGTATCCTCTCAAGTTTAAGTTTTAACAATCAGCAGAAGCAATGGTTAAGCATATACAGTTTTTTATGTGATATTGTTATATAGAGCTAAAGTCGAATTTCAATGTTGTTTCTCCAGTATTTCTCACATCGTCAACTTCAGTTATCATGTATGTATAATTTCTTGGGAAAAAATATCAAAATATTGTACTTTTGCCGTATTTTATTATTGATATTATAATTCGGAATTAAATTGTAATTGTGGGAGTTAAAATTTGTTCATTTTATAGTTGTGGAAGAAAAAAGCGAATATCAATACACTTAGTAATATATAAACGGCCAATGCATTTGGCACAGTGACTTTTCGCGCAAATCGCATTTCGCGCATATTTGATTTTTTGTTTTTTTTTTTTCGCGCATATTTGTTTCTTTTTTTTTTTAATTTTTTTAAGGTTCTTGGAGGTTCTCGTCCTTTCTTTTTCTTATCCTCTATTTTTATTTTCGTCTTTCTTTCTTCTACCTATTCAACCTCATCAATTTCCCCTTCCAATTGTCTCCTCACACCATCTTCGATCTGTCATCTTGCCGTCTTTCAACTTCTTGACGTCATCAATTTTCGGGTTTAGTCGGGCGTATCGTCTTTGGGTCAATTGAATTCTGTGGCGCTTAGGTCAATCGAGTTTTCTTAGCCTCTCCATTTTTTGGCCGTGGGTTGTTGTTCTTTTGGATCGGTGTTAGCGTGCTGACATGCGTGTATCAAGTAAGTGTATTGATTCGAATATGTATGTGTGTCGGAATTGTGTTCCCCCTCCCCCCCCTCACCTATTGTAGTGATTAGACTAGATTTATATTTTATCAATTTTCGGGTTTAATCGGACGTTTTGCCCTTGAGTCAATTGAATGTTGTGACCCTTAGGTCGATTGAGTTTTCTTACCATGTCCATTTTTTCCCAGTGGGTTGTTGTTCTTTTGGATATATGGTCTTAGCGTGCGACGTGCGTCTATCAAGTAAGTGTATTGATTCCAATGTCTATGTGTGTCGGATTTGCACATTTATATTTTACTGTGAATGTTATTATTGTATACATTTTAGTGTAATTATTATTGTCTCGTTATATTATTCTTTTGATTGATTTAATGTTGGTTATTGTGAGTTGATATTGCATTAGAAAGATTTGTCATTATAGTTAATATTTTTCTCGCCCTGTAGATATGGAGAACTCAGATACGAGGAGAGTTGAAATGGCTCCGGGTAATGGATGTCTTTGACTAACAGTTAGGTTTGCTGATTTATGTAGTCTCTTCAACTGTGTTGAGTCTTATGATGTTGCTGATTTGTTCTTGCAGTTGACAGAGACAAACGTAAGCAACAACGTCGAGAATATTACATGTCTCATAGAGAGCAAATTAATAAAAGGCGTCGAGAGTTATATGCGGGTAATTATCCATCATTCTATCGTGTCGTTGTATGGTTTCATAAACTAATTTATAGTTTTCCTTCCAATAAATTTCATAGAGAATAAACGCTTGGGTACTCAAACCTTTATCAATTCAACCTAATATTACAACAGCATAAAAACGATTACTATAATATGAAAGGGTAATGCTATATAGAGTCCTTTAAATGTAGTCCTCCATAAGAAAATGTCCATATTACCCTTTGAAATGTTATGAACGAATTTTTTTACTTCATTTGTCACATTTTTTCTCTTAGCAGTTAGGATATTCATACAGTCTTCTCTGCTATTTCATCATCTTTTTTCAAGATGTCAAATTCAAATTTAACTACTGCTGGAATCTTTCTTCATCTTTACAACATCAGTAATTCAAAATGAAACATAAAACATTTTTATCATTGTTTCAGAAACGTGCATATAAATCTAAAATGTTCTAAAATAAGAAAACATCATATTCATCAAACTAATAGGAAGATAATGATTTTCTCGACTGCATTTGCAAAACCACAAAAAGAAGACTAAAAATCATGAACATCATATGATAATATAACAAAAGAAAGATCAATATCTTTTCTCTTATATTTCATACTTCTTTCAATCCTTCACAATTTGAAAATAATGTCAAACATTAACCGCCACAACATATTATGATCCGAACTCTTCGAATAGATCTTCGTTTAATATACTGAATCCTTTAATAAGAACTGTAACAAGGCAAATTAAATAAAACATAAAAATCAATTAATCCTATAACGATCGATCTATTAGTTCGATGTAAAAACACGCTAGATCTACCCCTTAAATAACTATAAACAAGGAAAATGAAATCAAACCTCAAATCAAGATATCATATAATCATGTATTACTAGATTTGATATAGAAATATGCTAGACTTTCAAGTTTGAAAATATATTGTGTTGATTTGGAATTGCAAATTTGAATTTTAAGTACTTTATGTTGAGAGTAAATTCTCACTCATGATTGTAGAGAGACCGGGGATAGGGGTGAAATGACTTGAATCCTTTGTGGGTGAAAAATTACAAGGACAGTTTGGGAAGAGTGGGTGGAGGACTGTATTTAAGGGACCGTATATAGGATTTACGAATATGAAATCAACAACTTCTGTGTAGGGTGAGAAATTTGATTTTGACTCAATCAATCAAGACCTAACGGCGAGCAGATACCTCATATGGCTAAGCAGAACACCAACCAATCAACGGATGCTATTACGATCATATTGCAATGAAAGCATGCTGGCAATTCAGAGTACGGGCAGCTCCTCGAGTGAAAACTTCCAGAGTCTCCATACCAGCTCCTCAATGAGATGTCTGCCATCAAATGAAAAAGAGAGCGACTTAACGTTGTCGCCATTAAAACGTCTGCTGAATTCCATCACAATTGACTCAGGTGACTTCTTGCATCCCAAATATGTACTCAAACAAATAACAATAAGTTACTTACATGGTACTATTTTCAATAGAGAGTTCTTCAAAAAGGCCACTATTGTTTGATGAAG
Organism: Echium plantagineum; assembly: GCA_003412495.2. Classification (NCBI taxonomy): domain Eukaryota; kingdom Viridiplantae; phylum Streptophyta; class Magnoliopsida; order Boraginales; family Boraginaceae; genus Echium; species Echium plantagineum. The sequence continues at coordinate 13,688,128 of CM016563.1, read as the reverse complement.
CGAGCAAAAAACTTCCAGAAGACGAAAGCGACGCTGAAAAGAAGTAACAATTGGACAGCTACTTTATAAGTCCATGTTTCGTGTCTTTTGAGTAAAAATGTAAATATTAACTAAAAATGCTAGGTTCATATAGTAATGGGCGGACTTGATGCTGTTCAGAGTGGTTCATTTGAACCACCTGAATATTCTATAAAAAAAAAAAAATAGTTTTATCGAGTACGACTTCGGTGCATCAATAATTCCATGCATCAGGTTCATCAATGTACCCATTTAAAGGTTTCACGTGGGTACTGTACCCACTTGAAACTTCATCATTGGTACAAGAAACAATATCAACATAACTTGTACCCAAATTATAGGTACAGTACCACATATTTATCAATCCAAAATAAAAGTAGTAAATATATATGTGATTTGTAAATTGACCCACAAATATATAGATAATTGTAGCGTGACCTTTAATTATATAGGTAATTGCATCATGACCCTTAATTTATAAGATATTATGCCCAAACCTCTTTGATGAACCTGATGCATAAAAGTATTGATTCACCCAATCTTTTCATGTTTTATCATACACAGAGTTAAACACATCACCTTCTTAACTCTTGAGTCTTCTATTTTAATATACTGCATTCAGATTTATTTTTTGTTTTTTATTTTTTGCTTGACCCTACATGGAATATATGGTCATGGGATCCAATATTTATTAATTTCAATGCAAAATTATAATCGAAATGTATAAAAATAATATATAAATCATCATTTATGTTAGTTTATAACATAAGAAATATTCATTATCTTATATAATTACAACGTCATTATATATAGAATGGCTCTGACTATATTCATGGCAGTTCAATTGAATTATCTAAAACTATGTTAGCTCAACTGGTTAGTAATGAATTTAATAAGAGCCTCGCAACTTTAAATTTATTAGAAATTTTAAAGGCTATTTTTTATTATTTTAACTCTCAATTTTACGCAACTCACGAATTCACATGACTTTTTTTGTTTCTTAAATATTCATCCGAATGTAATATTTTTCACTAAAATCATTAATTTTCTAATTAAATACTGTTCAAAAAATTTAATGTATATTTTGAACCACCTCTTCGATGTGCCTAGATCCGCCCCTATATAGTAACTGCTCTTCTATTAGCAGCATGAATTAGAACTCCCTCTGCACCGGCAAAAAAGCCATCTTTTGTTAGATGCTCTGTTGTATCTCAGACTACAGGTAGCGATCACCAGGAACATATTTACCAGGGTATGATAGTTTGTGGAGCCTTATATAGCTATGGGAGACTTTTGCATCAAGCTCCTGGGTAGATCATCACTTTTGGGATGCAAATATTTGCATCTTAGGTGTAAAAAACTCATCTTTTGTTGGAGCTTAATATAAATATTTTACACCTATTTCTATATATATTATGGTTTGACTCATTCGAGATGCACTTAAATATTTTTGGCTACGATCGCTTACAAATTTTAAACATTAGTCCCGCGGATCCGAGGTCCCGACAATTGGCCCGGCAATTGCCGGGCCCTTTCAACTAGTCTTTTAGGATATAGGGGCACATAATAAATGAGGTATGATTATTTTTCTTTAAATTATTACTACCATTGTGTAGCACACCTCGATGGTGGAGCTGAATTATATTCCTTGCAGGCAGACTATACTCGATAACAAAAAATGTCGTTCATGGGCGTTTCAATCCAAGGGAGAAATGTTTGTATATTTATTTTTAAAAGTATATACATTTTAAGTCATGTCTCGATAATCATAAAATATAAAACGAACTTTAGAAAAAGGGAATAAAGAGTAACAGATACGTGCTATGTTTTATGTTCTTATTATCAAGAGATAAGAACAATCGAAGTGGATGGTTTAGCAGTTAACGAAACACAATCTGTTGAACATTCTCCCACGATAATAAAGAGACTCGGTTTGTATTATTGCTTCCTATATAATGACATACATGCTCAAATAACAAAATGAACAAATGTAATTGGTATCTATCTCGTTAGTAGTACAAATTAAACAACATGGCCAACCTTGTATCTCTCGCACTTCTCTTCATAGTTATACCATGTAAGTTTTTGCCAATCTTTTTCTTTATATGCATATACATTTTTCTTTATTAGCATTTAATTATAATTACTTTTATTTTTATTTAGTAAAAAAGGATCTAATCAGGTCACTATTTCCTAATAGAGTAATAGGCTAATGATTTTTCGAGTCGAATATACAAATATATTGGCACTCCATGCACAAGTCAATTTGAGACCACTTGTGCATTAAAAGTAGAGTATCTTTTTTAAACCACCCACCATCCCTTTACAATGAAAATCGATTCTAGGACCTCTAAATCACTGAAAGGTCTTCTAATCACTAGGTCATTCGTTGTTCTCTAGCTAGAGTATTATTGACCATGTTAATAATATTTTTTTATAATTATTCATACTATAATGAAAAAGTTATTCATGATAAACGTTCATCTAAAAAATCAAAGTACATTGAACGAACATATTTAGCACTCCCTCCGTCCCTTAATCTAAGGTTCACTTTCCTTTTTTAGAAATCCCTAAATTAAGTCGATTTGTAAAACCAATCCATGGAGGAAAAATTTGATAAATGAGATGAATTTGACTTTTCAAGTTTGTGAAAAAGTAAACAAGTCTAATATTAAAGATGAAGGAAGTACGTTTCTTTATATCAAAAAATATATACAAAAGTTGGATGACGAGGGAATTTCGAAATAACACAGTAAGCAAATGTATTGATATTGTTTTGTACTTTTGGGATCCACTACACACTTTACAATAGTATTTTTTAGGTATAGAGTTGTCGTTTTGCCTCCAATGAAGTTCCTCAATATGATATTTTCGAATAATTTTGATATATTTAACAGATGTAAGTGGTGATGATGAGGTGGAACCAAACTGCTTTTCCCTTTGTGGGATCTCAAATAATTTTAGTTGCCCTAGTTGGTGTAATTGTGTTCTCCTTCGCATTTATCTGGGTGCTTGCGTAGAAAATCAACAGCTTAAAACGACCAAACAAACTCATTGCCTTTCCCATGTGGATTGTAGCGGACAAGGAACTATTAACTATTGCATTCGAGTTTATGGGTCCACTCATGGTTTTTGCCTCTCCCAGATGATCCCCTAATCATTGTAACTTCTAAATAATGTAATATTTGAGGTTTATAAATTTGATAATGTCAAATAAATGATTACACCAAATCTGTGTTACCGTTAAGAGCTTGAAATATATAATGTTGAAAATCTACCAAAAGTGACTCCTAAGATCCACAAATAATAGGAGCTGAAAAGCGTGAAACACCCAAATAGTGTTTTTAATAAACGATACAATTATTTTGCCCCTGGATAAAACTTCTGAAAACATTATACTTACAAATAGGGACAAAATAGTCATTTAACTCATCATAAAACACTATTTGACAGTGTATTGGTGTGTGTATAACAGATGAGCACGTGAACTGACATAAAAACTTACAAAGGATCTAAGAAGAGAAACTTTTTTCAATTCTTATAATTGAAACTTTTATTTTCCTTAATCAATCTTTAATACTTTATTACTTTTAAGTTATATTAGAAAAATGCAAGAAAATATTAATAATAAATTATGCTCATAGTTGGGGTTATGGGATAAGGGAACGATGAGAAGTTGATGAAAGTCTTAGGAAGTAATAAGGGGTGGAATATGTTGAAGAAGAAAAAGAATAGTAGGGTAAATGTCTATTTTAATTATGTTTCATATGATTTAGAATAAATGAAGCCTATTTCCATAGCAATAATTTTTTCCAAATTTGTCCATCCTAAACGCATGAGATTTGTCTTCGATTTATGAAACATTCTTTTGGTATATTAGCGAACGCATAGAACACATGTTCACGATAGACACCAATCGCTTGAAACTCGCGTTCAAATACACATCGGAGACATGTTTCATGCATTCGCTAAGGACAAAAAAACAACAAGTTTGTGCCTTGAAAAGAATTGCCTTAAGAGCTAATAAAATAGCCTGGTGGAAAAGACTCTTGCTAGTGACCATAAGGTCCTGGATTCGAAACTCACCTCATCGTTAATTTAAAGAAAGAAAAATGGCATTGCCTTAAAAATATATATTTAGTGTAAGTGTTACTTTAGAGTTTGGAAAAATGGAACTAGCCTTAAAAGATTAGAGAACTGATACCACAAGAGGCAATTTGAAAAATAAATCTGAGAAAGTATCTAGCCAAAAAGCCTTATAATCTCATATAAATTTGAATGAAGACTGAAGTTTTATTCATCATAAAAAAATTAACACCTAAAATAAAAACGTTAACTACAATGAGTACTGGTTCATTCAAATAATTACAAGAATGTGTTAAAATTGTTCAAAGTATATATCGATTGGTAAAATAATAGAGTGTCAAGTATTAATAATTCCGACTCTTCATGTTGTGTAAGTTTGAGTTTTATAAAGAACAAAGTTGTGTTGAAGTCATCACAAGAAAACCTCTAGTCTTCTTATTCATTAAGCCACATCATGAGATTAATTTTTTAATGAAATGAGAGGATATACACTCAATGGACATGTATATATTTTCAAGACACATTTTGTACAAGATATAAGAAGAAAAATCACGTTTCATACGCTTGTTATTTTCTAGTCAATAAAACATATCCAACGTACATTACGCAAGGCCGTTCGCTCGCTTTCTAGCACATCCGAGTGCATGTGTTGCACATTTTACCTTGAAGGTAAGCCCGACTATTCAATAGACAATTAGTTGGTGGAAGGTTTCACACATCTAAAAAGTATTAAAATTTAGAATTTTCAAATAGTATATTTAAATAAATCCCTTAAAAGCCCTTATATTCTCTCCCCCTCCTTCCCCCTCTCTCTCTCTCTCTCACTCACTCCAAGCAAAACCCTAGATCGCCCCCTCATTACCAAACCCTAAATTGAACTAGTGATTAAACTCAGCTCCACTTCTCCTTACGAATCCTCTCACTATACCCAAATTCAGGTACCTTTTCGATCAGTACTCAGTTTTGTTCCAAAAATATTTCCACTTTTATAGTTGACTTTTTATTTTTTGCACTCAAGTATTTTTATACTCCTTCCGTTTAATAAAGATTGAATTTTGATTGTTGAATTTTTCACTCTGAACTTGTATATTTTTACGTATATTGTGAGTGATTATTTTTGATGCAACTTAATGATATTAAAGTAGATTCTATTCAAATGAGAGATGTGCTTGTCAATTAATGCTGAAAATTATTGATTTTAACTATTGAAAATCAAACGGGACAATATTCTTTCTAAGGAGGGAGTATATGGTTGTATAGAATTCAATGCAAATATTGCGGATCCTAGTATTTTTAATTTGATTTACTATTAACATTATAATTTATTATTTAAATCGAAGTTATGTGTGTCAACTTATGCTATAACTGGACACTACTCATGAGTTTATTACTTATGATTTCCTGCAAATACGTGTTCAATTGTTAACGTTTCTCTGAAATTTCAGGTTGTTTTGTTTTAGGTTGTGACTGAGAAAATCAATCTTTGCGATCAGCGATGGAGGCCGCCCCTGTCCCTGCTCAAGTTGTATGTCTGTTGTTGGAATTGCTTGAGTTTTTGTTTTATTTATTTGAAGTACAAATTTGAGTTACTTTGCTTTGTAAATGCCAACGCTGATTAAAATGTATTTTTATATGGGTATGCAATTAACTAAAATCATACAGACTCCACCCAATTCCAAAACGTGGTCAAGTTTCATAGTAATAAAGAACCAACTTTGTTTACTTAATTGACTTACATTCACACTCATATAAGTATTTGAGTTCAAAATTTAAAATAGCAGCTGTCAAAATTTTAAACCCGAAAACTTTATGGGATGGAGGGCGTATTTGCACTAGAACAAATTTTGCATCTTTGTTATTTATAATTTGCTCTGCCTGGTCTGCCTTCTATTATGTAAGTTATATTCATGCTATCAATTTATTGATTTTCTTGATTTCAGGTTGCAAATGCCTTTGTGCAGCAGTATTATCACATACTGTACCAATCACCAGAGCTGGTACACAGGTTTTACCAGGATAATAGTAAGCTTGGACGCCCTGAGGAGGATGGCACCATGAGCATCACCACGACAATGGATGTATGCACTATTGACTTGGTTTTTATGTACTATTTCGTATTGATTCCATGTAAAGGCTTTGGTTTTAGTAGAAAACATACTAGATAACTTATGCAAGTTGTTGAATTGTAATATTCCTTAGGTGTAGGTCTAAAATGGGAAAAGATGATGTAAGAAGGAAGTAGCTTATCACTGTGAAACAAGTTAAATATATACTAACTCCCTGAAAAGGGCAACAGAAAGGACTATGTTAGTACCTTGCAGAGTTCAACACCTATAATTACTTTGATCATTTGAGTGTAGCTTTTTTCCTGATCTGTTTTGCACTCAAAGTATTTAGCTAAGAAGCTGTGGTGTTCGGAACTTTATTGTTGTGTGTTGTAGTTGTGATTGTAATCAGGGTTTTGAACTTGACAGGCTATCAATGCTAAGATTCTCGCTCTCAACTATCCCGACTTTCATGTGGAGATAAGGTCTGTGGACGCGCAGGACTCGTTTGAACGTGGGGTGCATGTTCTTGTATCTGGTTATCTGTCTGGGCAAGACAACAAAATAAGAAATTTTGCTCAAACTTTCTTCCTTGCACCCCAAGAAAAGGGCTACTTTGTTCTTAACGACATGTTACGTTATGTGGACAATAGTACCGTGCCTACTGCCAACCATACTCTTGCCAATGAAGCAGTGGCTCCTGTCACGCCCGAAACAAGTAAGGATGATACCTTCTGATTACACATTTTCTAAAGTCTTAAACGCGTGTAACTAAGTATTGTGATTTTGTTAAACAACCAATTCTGACAGATCATCCTCCAGTGGTAGAGAATCATACTTCAGAACAGAGCACTGCTTCAGCTGAGGACTCTAATGGGGGAGAAGTGTACAATCCACCTGAGAATGGAGATGTGCCAGTGGTGGTTGAGGAGGAAGTGCCTGTGGCTGAGGTTGTGAATGAGGTTCCAGATGATTCAAACATTGTGTTAGAATCTAATTCCAAGGTTGGGGAAACGCCAAAGAAATCTTTTGCTTCCATTGTAAGTGTTTCTTCTTCATCTCGTAGTTGCTGCTGATCCAATGTACATTACATTGGGATTAGTCATTGTAAATAGCCCTGCCTAGTGTGTTATCAGTTTTTAGATTTCCCAACATGTTTTTGCCCTAACATCTTTTGGGCATCTTATTTGGGATTCTGTTGCCTGCAAAATTCTTCTGTTCTCATGCACTTCATAACATTCTAGGTTAAGGATCTCAAAGGTAATGCTGCAGTATTTACAGCTCCATCACCTGTCGCCCGTAAACCTATAGCCAAGAGCCAAAATCCAGTGAGCCTATCTTCAGCCGGAAATGATGGACAGGTTTCCAATGGCAATCCTGTTGAAAATGAGAATGGCCAGTCTGGAGATGGTATGTTATTTACAGTATAACTGAATCTATTTTTATCCAATGGGAAGTTTGTGAATCAGCGGTTATTTGAACCAATGGGAAGTTATGCTTCACACTTTTGCAGCTGATGGTTACTCGATATACATCAAGGGGCTACCTATGAATGCAACTCCTGACATGCTGGCTGATGTGTTCAAGCAATTTGGTGCTATTAAGAAAGATGGTATTCAAGTCCGCAGCAACAAAGTGCGTATGTTATGTTTGTACATATATACATATATTGTCCATTGTGAAATTTTTACTCATGTATTACTGAAACAGGGTTTTTGCTTTGGATTTGTTGAGTTCGAATTGGCCAATGCTGTTGAGAAGGCAATTGAGGTACGTGTTAAGCAAAAATGGATGTATGCTTATTTATCCATGTTTGTTCCTTTGTTTCTTACTTAGATGCCTCTTGAAGAAGAACGAACTATGTTGTAAATACTAAATACTCTGATTGATACATGTGCTAACTGCATTTTATGCCTAGTTCTCTACGGGTCATTTTCTAGTTTTCTTTATTAAAGTTGAGCAGCAGAAAATGTTGGAGTTTCATGCTCTTTCTGCACCCTGCAGCAAGTAAATTAATGCTCCTTAAGAAAATTGAAAAGCTTAGCCAAAACACTTACTAGAATATTTTTAGATTGGGAAGTGTGATTTGTTCCTATTGGCTTTCATTTTCTATGCTTTTTAAATATGTTGCCAACATGCCAATTCTAATTTCCATGCTCGCTTTTATTTGATAGTTTCTTTTTCAATACTATGTTGGCTTGAGTACGACAATCCAGAGATAACCCATTTACCCATGTTTTTGTCTTGTGGATACTTTGCTCTATACTACCCGTAGTTGTCTTTGATCCTGGAGCAACATCTATCTAAATAGTTCCTTTCGAAAACCTTACTTTTCTTTTAATCCTTTCTAGGATTTCCCCAATGCCTGCTGTTTCTAAATATAACAGTTTCTATAAATTCCCCTCCCAAGAAAATTGCTGAATATTTTTAATGTTTACGAGATGAAAAAACCAATACACGAATGTAAGGTTGGCATGCGAGCTTATTCGACGTAAATTCTTAAAGTGGCTGAATATATGAAGTTATATGGGAAGAGAGAGTCTTGTATGTTTAGCACTGTTACCTAATTTATTGACGTTTCCTTGTGCTTAATGTTGTTACTTAATTTCTTATGTTTCAGTCTTCTCCGATTGCAATTGGTACACGTCAAGTTGTTGTTGAAGAAAAGAAGTCAACTAATTCCAGAGGCAAGTGAAAGTTCTTTATTCTGTTGACCATTACTTCCTGTACATTTTCCTTTTGTGGAATGTGGAGTGTGGTGATTGGTGGCTAAAAAGCTTGATTACTTTTGATGTGAATTATTTTGCTAGATATGCTGAACTCGTATTTCATTCTAAATTTTATTTTTGTGAGTGAACAAGTTGTTTGTGTGGTGCAGGAGGAGGAGGGGGCAACAGGGGTAGGTATCCACCTGGGAGGGGTTCTGGTTTTAGAAACGAGGGACCGAGAGGCCGTGGAAACTACGGAGGTGGCAGAGGCTACAGCCGTAACGACTATGGAAACAGGAGTGGCAATCGCAGTGGTTCATTTCATCGAGGTGAAGACTACCAGAGATCTGATTTCACAAGCAACGGAGGTCGTGGGAATCGTCCTGCAGGGGTGGGTAATGGAAACGCAAATGTGGCGCCAAGAGTACCAGCCTCAGCTTGAGGTGAGAGATGAGGCAGTTAGATTTCCCTCATAATTTTTTAGGTGATTCGAATTGATGGAATAGAGAACAATCAAATTTGTGGGGACGTCTGGATTTTTTTTTGTCTGCGGTTCTAACTTATTCACATAATACTGTTTACCATTAAGGGGTATATGTTAGATTCAATCTTCAATAGCTTTCATTTTTTGTTTGATATTTAGGTCGGAGTAAGCATTATTTTCAACTCTTATGCTCGTATTTGATGAGTTCTCTTGTGGTGATTTTCATTGAACAAAGATTATTGAGTTACATGCATGATTAATGTTCACCATGTGTTCAACTTTCCAACTTTTTATGTAGTGTTTTCTTTTAACGTATTGTTTTAAGGATATTAAATATATTAGTCCTCTAGTATTTAATTAGAGTCGATAATAACGTGAGTTAAAAGCTAATGTTTTGTTGAGAAGTTAATAAAGACTTGCTATTTTTATTAGGGATAAAATAGGAGGTATAATGAAAAGTCACATTGAAAATGATAAATACAATGATAAAATGAAATACAATGATCCTAATCTAAACAATACGTTACGAAAAACGAAGGAAGTACTTCTGTCGAGCTTATTTTGATACAAACGCGATTATTATTCAATCAGCTCATCATGATACAGTTCTGAAAATATAGAGTTCCTCAATAAAATACAACTAGTAGTTAGTTTATATCGTCTCCTCTTGTAAAATTGAAACACGATCTTTTTCTGTTTACGCTTTAAGGTAGTTTAAAATTCAAACGATAGAATAAAAAACGAAAAATAAGCAACGGTTGATTAAAACAACCCATTGGATGTTCGTTAGAGATCGAGGTAGTATAGTACTAAAAGGTACGCCTTAGCTCGATTCGTTGTCTAACAAAATATTGGAATATGAAACAGTTAATAGATCGAGTTACGCATTAGCTCTATTAATTGTCTTGAACTAATATACTTTAGCTCGATAACCAGCCGAAGAGGTTACTCTACTAATGGATCGAGTTGACCCCACTAGCATGCAAGACAGACATGTAAGTTGAAGTAACATAATTTATCCAGCAAAAGGTTCAAATGCAAAAGAACCATTCATAACCAACTAACTTAATCTTCCCTTCACGATCCCACTTCTCATTTGGCTCACTTTCTACAAAACAATATAAGAGCGAGGTGTGAACAAAGTAATACATGGGATGTGAGGAAGTAGGGGAAAGAAGCTGCTTGGCGAGTTTGCAAGTTCAAAAACAAATTTGCATACAAGTTGTCTCTGTTGTTAAGAGTCTTACATTGCCAAATGAAAAACATAACTTATCAGACTGGTAATGGCAAGCTGACCAAGAGGTGTCCACTCATCACACTGCGAATTCGAAAAGATGTATCAATGATCTCGGAGTAACATTTCATGCGGTATTAAACATTTGATTAATAGCTTAGAATGTTAACCTTTTGATGTAATAGTAACAGAAGTCAGCTAAGATGAATGTCTGAACAATCTCAGCAAGCAACACCATGGGTAGCCAAATGTATCCAGATCCAAGTAGAAAAAGGTAAGATCCTTTAGTTTCGTACACCTGCAGATCAGATTTGATTAGTATACCGATGACATGAACTATTTATATGTTCGTAGTACAGAAAGACGACCTGAAATATCCAATGAGCGAACCCCAAAAATCTTGAAATGCCCAAAGCAAACACGTAATGACCAGTGAACGGTTCAATAACCTGATAATAAGAGAACACGAAATAAGTAATGTATCACACTTATCTGGAGAGTTTTATTGGAACATGAGGGAATTAGAGATTGACAGAACAGTAAGCCAGAAAAACCTTCGCTTTCTGCATCATTCGAAGCTGAGGCAGAACTGAAATAGATTCCAGATACACACAGAAGGCCCAGAAAATCCTAGCAACGAGTGGATAGTTAACAGCTGGATGGACAACTACGGCTAAAATACCTGTCGGAACCAGCTGCCGAAATAGTAAAGTCCAAATTAGCTTGCAGCAATAATAATCTAAGGCGGGATACTTAAAAATTAACTTGCACTTGAGAAGCCATATAAATTGAAAATGAGAAAAATACATGGTTTATATATAAGAAAAACCAAGCAGTAATTCATTCTAATTTCTATGCAGTGCTATACTTACTAAATGTCGAATCTTGTTCTTCACCAAAGTATATTACTGTGATTTGAACTGTTGGTGCTTTCAGTGTTCATGTTAACACGAAAGAGCTATATATGTACATTTCTCTAACTCAAGATACAACCTTCAAAAGTTTAAACATTACTAATAAATTAGACTGAAGATCACTCATCAACCATCAACATGCGGCTTCCCAAGTTTTTTTTTATTGTTGGTGTCTAAAACAAGGAGGGTGTTTCCGAATTGACCCATGAGTGAAATGCAAAGACTACCCACTACTTCACAACAGATAAAAAGCTCAAGTGTAGTGACCCTTTATGATTTATTCTATTATATTCAAGATCAATAAAATGTAAAATTGTTTGACTCCACAGGACATGGAAATAAGATCCCACAGGCCACAACACTAAGATTGTAAAAAATATGAACTGGTGCCCTTCTTTTGAATGAATAAAAACTAAAGGATGCTTTACCAGATAATAATGAGGAAAGTCATCCGTGTCAGCCATGTAAGAGGCCTTCAATTTAAAGCGTATCATGTATATCACCCACACAGTCGCTACAAGAGTGGCGAAGTCGAGCACAGTGTGAATGTCGGCTTCTAAGATTGAACTACACAATAGTCTCACGGCCAGAAAGACTGCCGTAAGCTCCTGTGTCTTCAATGAGAGACCTACACAAATAAGGCCATTGACTATAGTGAGAATTGGGAAATAAGACATTATGGAATAGTCAGTGTATCAAACTGCTATTTGCTACACACAAACAACCTCTGATACATAACGTCTTCTTTATCCTTAAAAACATTCTTTTTTTTTTCTGTTCAATAGATTATGATTAACGTTCATCATAACACCGTCGTTGGACCCTACTCTTGGGTCAATTCGAAAACAACCTTTTTGTTATCATAGGGGTAAAGTTGTCTACTATCCGCCCTCTCCTCTCTCCCTAGCCGATTACCTCTTCAGAGACATTGGCATGATAATGTAAATGCCAGTCAATTAAACTTCTGTAGGTGTTGGAATGAAATTTGTATGATAAAAAGTTCACCAACATCTCCCCTAATCTCAATGACCAATTTTAATTAATCAATTTGATCCCTTTGTTTGCCCTTTTTTCTTTTGTTTTGACAACTCAAATCTTATCTAAGTTAATCGAATAGCCTAGTGGAAAAAGTTCTTGCTAGTGACCAAAAGTTCCCGGTTCGAAACTCACCTCATCGCTAATTTACAAAAAAAAAAAAAAAAATATCTTATCTAACAAGTGTCTACAACAAAAATCTAATTTTATCAAATTAGATGTCATAAATAATCAAACATCACCTTATGGTCCATTTTGGAATTCTATTTTAAGGATTATCATGATTCACCTCGATCCAAACACACAACGAATTTACATTATTATTGAGTTGTAATCTAGGTGAACATTATTATTTTTAGTTTTATTTCACCTCAATTCGGCAGCAAATAAAATCTTATACCAATAATACTTTATATTATAATATTCCCTAAATTCATTTCAACTACAGACGGTTTATTTTTCAATGGACCATTACACTCCAAATTCAGTTTTTAATAAACAAAAATAAAAAAGATTCAACAAAAAATAAAGCAAATTCTAGCTAAACAATCAACCCAAAACTACAATGATGAAGCAAACATAAATAAATATAAATACCAGAGCAAGTCTTCTGTTTGAAGAGCTTATAAATCAAGATCAAAATCCCAACAAAGTGGACAGCTTCTGCACCAATAAAAAAGTGGTCTTGTTTTGTTATGGTCAACCTCAAAATCAACAAACCCAAAAGCGAAACTGTTACTCCCATTGCTATTTTGACCATCGTTGACCTCTTTCTAACCCATGCAAACATCTTGTTCGCTGGTGAAAGCCCCCTCTTAGTACCCATCTCTCTTTTCTTTTGATTGTTTTCCTAAAATTATCAACAACTATATTATTCAGACAAAAACGTTCTGCTTCTTGCAGCTATATTGTACCTGGGGGTGGGTGGGGGGGTGGGTGGGGGTGGGTAGGGCTATGGCGACACGAGGGTGGGGTTCATGCAAATGAGATAGTACTAAGTTTATACATGTCGTATGATGTTGGTCAACAGCGTGCCACGATTTTCATGTCTTTTTTTGTTTAATTATATAAATTGGTTTTGTTAACAGTTTGGGTACGCAGAAGATAGCGTTGGTTTGGTGTTGATACGGACAATTAATTTGGGACACTTTTTTGGTAGGTGATCAGTAATTCACCTTTCCATTATCACCAAGATTTTGTAAAGTCCACCAATACATTAATTGTATTACGGTTACCATAATTTGAGCATTAAAATATTATAAGTATTTTTGTAATTGATTCAATTAGTTTTAATGGATGGTTTCGTTTTTCAATTTAAAATTTGATCTCGATTAATTTTTAGTTATGTTATAGAAAATTATAAAAGAATAATATTATTAAAAATATTTTAAAATCAGATTTCATTATGTCAAGTTTATATTTATTAGGCTCTTGGGAATAGTTGAACTAGTAAATAACTATAATACGCAGTATCAACAAGTTTGTCTGTTCACGCAACTCGGGTTCCACTCTCGTATGGAGCGAACCTTGTGTTGATAAAGTGGTTAAAGGCAAACTATAATTCTTTGATCGGGTGAGACACATCCATAGATATACCTCCACCGTGGAAGAAAAAGGTGTGTAGAGGCGTTAATGTGGCAGTTTCACACTTTGATGTTTATATTTATTAGAGCAATGAATAAAATATTAATGATCAAAGATTGAGATAGAAAAAAATAAATTTGTTAATTAAAACAAATCGGAGATGATATATATTTTATACTAATAATAATGACCTTTGGCTTGGATGATATTGGTTAATAATTGTTTATTTATTTATTTATAAATCAACAATAAGAATATGAATATAATAATATTACAAATAACAAATACATAAAATTTTAGCTAATATATAGTTATAGTATATATGAGACAAATTGACTATAATTAAATTTAAAATTAAAACATCTTATTGAAATGTTATCAGGCTATTGAGTCATCGATAGGATATTCATTAATAATTATAGAATAAGACAAGGTTTTTGGTTCAAGCAATTCTAGGAATGTTTTATAATGTGTAAGTTTTAGCTATGTTACCTAACTTCAACGAACAAACTGTTTATTTGGAGTTTAAAATCTCATTTGTTTGTTTTAGAATGCAGTTTCAAATCCTTTGAATATTGTAGCTTCTACCGGTTTTTTAAAAAAAACTTTTAACTTTAATGACAACATGGACATGATATAATGTATGAGTTAATCGAGTAGCCTAGTGAAAAAGGCTCTTGTTAATGACCAAAAAATTATGAGTTCGAATCTCACATCATCGCTGATTTACAGAAAAAATACTTTGTATAATGTATATATAAATAAGTACATTACTACATATATAATCTGGACATTAATCAAATGAAAATATATAGAACATATTGAACCCATATTGAAGATGAAATTATTTAACAATGAAGTAACGTTGTTAGTATTGAAAACTAAATGATTGAGTATAATATTTATTATCCCTATTAAATAATTTATTTATGTTATATTGATTAGATAATTTAATTGTTGGTCAATTTTATTGTAAAAGATTGCATCCATATTCTATACTTAATATCTAATTGTTGATATAACTTATTACCAAAAATATTGCTACTACTCAAAAAGAACAAACGTCTTAAGAAACAAATGTATATTCTTTTTTTTTATTTTTATAAATTAACGATAGAAATTACAATTACTTCGAAGTTTGAACCCGAGACCTCACATTAAAAGCTTGAATCAGATATTACTAGACTAATAACCATTTTGCATTTGTCGAGTAGTTGAGATTGTTATACAGTTTGAAAGGGTTAACCAAAACACGAAACATGAGTTGGTCAGTGAAGAAAAACTGAACAATTACCAAATTTATGAGTATTTGTTACTTCCTCCATCCCTCAACATAAGGTCATATACATCGACTAGAAATCATTTCTTGAGTTTTATTTTACCATATTAAGTAAGAAAAAATGGAGGAATTGAGTAAGAATAAATGGAGGAAAAAATATATTTATGATGAATTCAAATTTTATCAAATGCCTCAACCAAATTGCATAACATTCAGATTATTTTCATATTAAGGATCACATCTACAATTTTTGCTCTATATCCCGCAAACGTTTAGACCACTCCTGCGAGAACATGTGGTTATTGCAGTGTTGTAAAATACCTCAATCAAATTGCATACATTCAGATTATGCAAGCCAAACACAAAAGGGCAATAGGAGTCTCACCAACACGATACATAAAATATTCAACCAAAGCTACACCAGTATAAGGAGCGAGGCATTGTAATGTAGCAATGCGACATTTATCATTTGTATATTCAACGTCGATTCACAAAGATACATAACTATATGAACGCAAGACAGTCTGCTCGCCTGTACCTTGTCAAACTGCAGGATGTATAGTTTAGGGTTCAATAATGATCTTCCCAGTAGCATGACCATCAATACTCTTAGCCCATGCATCTTCAGCTTTGCTCAGTGGATATTTCGAGTCAATGACTGTCTTCAGCTTCCCTTCCTTAACCAAATTAACTAGATAAGCCAAATGCTCGCCTTTGGGAATCATGAGAAGGGGCACCAACCGCTTCTTTGAGAATGTGAGTTTCTTCACGGCGTAAGTCCACATTGCACTGGGCCCGGGGGTGATATCTATCACCTTGCCGGTTGAGCTCAGGTTGGGTTCAAACGTAGACCAAGGGATGTTTGTGGCACAGTGTACAACAGCATCATATTTCTGTCCTGATGGACTCTTTAGAGCAGCTCCTTCTGGAGTCTTATAATCCAAAACTTCGTCTGCTCCCAAGTTCTTTACAAAATCGATGTTGCGAGCTCCACAGGTGGCCGTCACATGGGTGTTACCCATTTTCGCAAGTTGTACAGCATAGTGTCCCACACCACCTGATGCAGCAGTTATGAGAATATTCTTTCGAGGACCACTTCCATCAAGGTTAACACCAGCTGCTTGAGTAAGAGCCTGGTGAGCCGTAAGGCCTGCCACCAGAAGGCCAGCTCCTTCAGCAGCTGATACTTCAGGTGGTCTGACAACCGTCAAGCTCCCCTTGGCGACGCCATACTCAGCAAATCCACCTCCAATCTGTTATTCAATTTTAAACTTATTGAATCAGTCATAGTTTAATTTCTAAGAAACAAAAGCTTCAATAACAAATAATTACAACCCAAAGATTGTATCTAGTATTCTTCTAGTACTACCTCCATGTCTGAGAGATCACATTTGTGTTTCTTATCACCCAACTTAACGAACTTTGAGACTTCAATTTACAAACATAACCATGGAGATAGTACAGAACAATAATGCACTATCCGCTAATATATGGTTTCACCAAATATCAAACGTCATATTCACAAATTTGGGGTTTAAAATCTAAAAATCCAATAATAAAATTTCAAAATTGTATGCAGTGTATCTTATAGGATATATAGGTAGTAATTGTCTGTGGTTCGGTCACATAATAATGCTCCTACATAAAATCTTCAACTTTAGTGCGGAGTAACAGGAGCAATATGAATTACATACAAGATGGTTGAGCATCGCCACAACTTTGTCACCTGCTTTAAAGTTTTTCACCCCAGATCCAGCCTCCACAACCTCTCCAGCAACATCAGTTGCTGCATAAGGGGAGATGGTTAGGATATTAGATATTGCAGAAGTTAGAACATTTTTTTAGAATCCAAAAGACAAATTTGATAATGACGATGGTTAGGAAATCTTCAGATTTAACAATAGTGATCTATAAACCATCATATTCTTAATAACACTCATTTATTTCCCTTGAAATAAAAATTCATACAACAACCTAACACAGCCTATTCAACTATACTCGTAGTGAATTCAATTGAAGCATCTTAAAACATAAGCTGGTCCGTTTAACACCATAACTATATTCCACCTTTCAACTCTTCTAAGCAGGGTGACCCTTATCTTCGTCCCTAGAAGTGAACAACAGACTAAAACCTTAACGAGTTCAAGTAGTCATATCCGCGAGCCAATAGATTTAACACTTCAACTTGTAAAAAGAGTTCAAGTACACAAAACTAAATCTCGCAGGCTCGTTACTTGCCAGGTATATAAGGGAACTTGCGAGGCAATACCGGTCTGATCATGCCCTTCTGAATCTTCCAATCGACCGGATTAATGGTTATTGCTTCAAATTTTATCAAGACTTCATCATTACTGGGTTTAGGAACAGGAACTTCAACATGCTGCCAAAAAAAACAATCATGAGAAAATAAATATATGCATTCAATTATGAACAACAATCTAACTTTTACTCTATCCATAAAAAAAAAAAAAACTTTTATTATGCCACAAATTAACAAACATCCTCAATTCAGTTGACACACATGACTTTAGTCTCCATCAACTACTATACATCAGATATAAAATTATTTAAGTTCTATCAAAATTCAAAAATTAAGCAACAAAATTGGACAAATACTTTCATAGTTATCCATATATATTATGTCACTACAAAATTGAAGGATTGACCATAGTTAACGAATTAAAAAGTAAAATGATACAAAAAAAATTAAATGAATTGAAGAACATACCTTGAGTCCAGCAGGTCCACCACCATAGCTATCATACCAAAGTGCACGCATTAGTTTTCCAGCCATACCAATTGATTCTAGTATTCAACTAAGACTGAGTATATAGTGAAATGAGTTTTTGTAGAGTTATTATGTGGCAATATAATTCGTGATAGAGGTGCATAGTGTGTCAACATTGCGATTTCAACGTTTTAACGTAATGGGTTTTGGCGATAATACCGTGGCTCGTTTTCACTCTCTCAATTTCCACGACCCACATGCCCTTTCATGCCTATCTCACACCCAAGCGGTCTAATTTTGATGGGGGCAAATGACACCGATCGATCACTCACGTTTATGAGAATTTTGTGTTTAATTATTGTATTTTAAATTTGATTGTTTTCGATTATTGATGTTGGATATTGTGTACAAAACGACCATTTTTGTAGCCAATAACTAAATTACCCCTGTATAACTCAAAAAATCACATTTTACAAAAAAAATGGGAGAATGGCTGTTTTGTACACAATATCCAATGTTGGTGATCGAAAACAGTCAAACTTGAAGCACAGTAATCGAACGGATAATTTCGTAAACGTGAGTGATCGATTGTGCCATTTGCCCTTTGATCGAATCTGTTGAATCGCTCTTTTTTTGTCACTCGAGTAGCATGTGATCATTGTATGTGGTATTCTTCTAATTTTCATTATTTGAAAATAATAAGTAAAAATCTTCTGGTGCTTTTATTTGTAATTTTCATTATTAGAAAATAAAGTCATTTTTGCACTTAATTTTACTATTTGAAAATTGCATATCAAATCGCTTGATCAATTACTATAATTATTTATTGAATTAACAATAATAATAATGTAATCTAAATATCATAAAGAAATGTCTCAAAAATTTATAATTTATTGCAAAAAATCGGTACATTCCGCCGCTGGATCCCGCCATGTAAGATTTACCTGAACTATAGACTAGCAAGCTCAAACTATGACGTGGAGGGCTTTTATTGGCTACAAAAAGAATTCGTGACATGGCCTCCAATCTTCATAATTATTTACTAAATTAACCCTCCAATCCATATGATTTCATCATTTCATAAAAAAAAAATGAACACGAAACACAAATTACAACAACATGAAAATGAAATCAAGCATTTTCTCAATCGCAGTTTCAGCAATTTTCCTTCTCGCCTTAGTCTCATTTGGTACCTAAATAATCATTACTCTATATTTTATGTTATTTTCCTCCCGCATCTGATATATAGCAGATCGTATGATCTTTTGATATATTTAAGAATTGAATAATATGCAGCTGATATTGATTTATTATTTTGTGTGTTTGTGTGCTCAGTCTCGCCTAAGAAATCCAAGGATGTAACTGAATTGCAGATTGGTGTTAAGGTAATAATCTATGTACACATTAATAGTTTTTTAATTGTAATTTGTTAATGAGATTATTATTTTTATTTTAATTGAAGTCTATGTGTGAACTGAGACTACAAAGTTTTATCATTATTATTATTATTATTATTATTATTTTGGCATTGAAATTAAAATTAGAAGATCTTTTGGGATGGGCGAGTATGATTTCTAATTTTATGTTTTGGGAACTGTTTTTGATTAGTTTATAATATAGTGGTATTAGCATTATTGTTTTTTTATTGATTTGAACAATTAACAGTGACTATTGCGAAGATAATGTTTGAAGACATGAGATCGATTATAAGTCACTTGTAAATTCTTCAGTCAATGCAGGTGGTGGTATGCGAGGTTTAGATATTTACTCGTATAATATGTGATTAATTGCTTTCTTAATTATTGTTTCAGCATAAACCAGCAACCTGTGATATTCAAGCGCACAAGGGAGACAGGATTAAAGTACATTACAGGGTGAGTATGCCCTTTCTTCGAATGTTGTGGCTGTTGTCTTATTAATTTGTCGAATTGTTGTTTATATCTATAATATACTCTACTTTTGTTGCTGAAATATTTTTAATCCCACAAATATTAGATTACTGCTGCATTTTGCAATCTTCATGGGTCATTTGATCTGATACATTTCTTATGGTACGCTTATGGTTAGTTGAATCAATCCTGATTGGTTGCATCAACCCAGATCTCTTGTAACCCGTTAAAACATTAGGACTTGTAACATTGTTAGAGAAATTGTAACTTAGAATCCTGAGAGTGCTTATAGATTCAGAAGTTCATAATGCTAGTAATCATAGTTCCTATGAGAATGTGTCGAACTAAATCATATGCTCGATATAATAATGTTCTGATTTTTATGTGGAAATATGAGGTTTGCTTTCTACAATTAAGGAATTGAGAGGAGCTACTTAGCTCTCAGTGCTACTGTTCTCCACACGCTATATAACATGAACGGGACTACTTGAAACATCCACGTCAGTTTACCTATAAATAACATCTCAAAGGTTTCCTATATGTTGACCCTTCACCGCTAAGGACCGCGAAACGCTATTCACAACTTTGGTCTGACTTCGACTTATTATTCATAGCAGTTTGTGCATTTGATGACATCTTGATGCTCCTTATTTTGAAATTTTCTTATTAATATTGTTTGGGAGATCTTTTAGTTATAAGGGTTTCTTTCTGTTACTTACAGGGAACTCTCACGGATGGAACAGTGTTTGATTCCAGCTACGATAGAAATGATCCTATCGAATTTGAGCTTGGTTCTGGCCAAGTGATACAAGGTGTTCGGAAATTTCACTCTTCTTAATTTTTTAGTTTTGAATTTGTATTTCTCAATTATTTCCTTCCCATGTTAGGCAATCTAACACATCTAGGTTTAGTGAATGTTGGCCTGCCTATCAATAGATCAGGTGTCTCTGTATATTCCTCCATAGTCTATACATAATGAAAAAATTTAGTTGTGAGGTTATCCAGAAAACATAATTTAAATCCAACTCAAGATATGGTGCTATGTTGTGGAAACATGTATAATTGCTTTAATTGGTTATTATGATTCTTTGGTTGCATGTACATCATAAGATGTTTCCTTTCAGGATGGGACCAAGGAATCCTGGGCATGTGTGTTGGGGAGAAGAGGAAATTGAAAATCCCCTCCAAACTCGGGTATGGTGAACAAGGTTCTCCACCTGCAATCCCAGGTAATTCATATCTGTGGGCAGAAATGTTATAGATGTCCCAACTCCAGTAGGATGCATGTGTTAAGTTTGTTTAGTAACTCTATTTTTTGTAACTTCGATTCATGTTTCTGAAGATTCCTCTGATCGAGCTGAACTTATATCAACTCAGTTCTTCCCATTTTATGTTCCTACCCAAAAGTTTATTTAACATAGCCTCTTTATGATTCCTGCTATAGGTGGATAAACGATGTGAATCGCAATTGATATCGACTTTGAGTTCTCGTAGCTATCTTCTAATCGAAGAATGTGCATATCATATATTTACTGTACTATGTGTTTGAATATTTGCAGGCGGTGCAACCCTTATATTTGACACGGAACTGGTCGCTGTGAACGGGAAACCAAGTGGAGGGAACTCAGATGGGAGTGAGCTGTGAGAAAGGAAGTAGTAGTGGCGTCAAAATGTTGGTCCTTCTTATATCAACAATCACCTTGCTCTATCTAAAATTCTCATAGGATTAGTGACGTTAATGGGTTGGTTTTTAGTAATTTTATATTTGATGCTGCCAACTTTTGTAAGTGGATACAATTTTTTGCATTACTTGTGTGGAACTTGCGTTTATTTTAGACACAATGAGATACTGATATTGAAACTGTGACTAGTGCTCAATTGGAACTATCACATTCCAATATTAATCATTTCCATTGAGCCCCGACGGATACTACTAAGATATTAAGTCATCGATTTTATCTCATAGCTTATTAGATCCTTTGGCACTTGTACTTGCTTCTTGAGCCGTTTTTGGGAGTAAAGCATCCTATGAATATTCATGATTGTGCTAAAACGGTCTATTTAGAGTGAGTATAAGATAAATTGTCTCCAAAAGGTTTGAATTCAAAACCTTTTAATTGCAAGTTTGAGTCAGTTGTCGTCATTCATTTGAGGCGTCGATAATTATTAGTGAATAAATATTGAGCATGGATTAAGATAGACCATCGTGAATACTGAATAAGGTGGCCCTGTTTGTTTTTCTTTTGTTACTTTAATGTATCAGAAAGGAACTGGTCTCTGACTAAATTGAACTCATTTAATATCTATTCAAGTCGTTGTCGAGTGTTGCAACTTAGAGCATTATTTGAAGCTGTTTACCTATAATCAACGCCATATTTAATATTTTCATGTTCCAATGTGTAATTTAAGGAGTAAAGCACACGTGCTTGTAGTGGATTTGATTTGATACATCGATGTCCTTAGATTGATGTCGTCCTCCCAAGTTTGTAAATAAGCTTATATATATTTTCAGTAATTTTGTATAATGTATACACAAACCAATTAATTATTAAAATTATATCTCGAAAAGAGTATAATGTCTATTGTAATGAATTGAATGTAATAATTGTTTTAGTTCTTGTGTTATGTACTTCCACTAAATTGTATCTTACTTTTTAAATTTGTTTTAAAACACTTATCAATTAAATTCATTTAATTATCTGAATTTATTATTTGAATAATTTAAGTTATTGAAGAAATTTATTGTATCTATTATTTTCTAGTAAATCAAAACTTAACTAAATAAAATATTAGTAATATGTATAACCATTGACTGTCCACACTAACTAGTTAAGTGTTACATTAGTTAAGCCATAATTAAAGGTCATTAACTATTCACAAACTAAAGAATCGGAAAATGTTTTAAATGTGTATTTTCTCCTAATTAATTGACGTTATTGATGCATATTTCAAAAATAAAAAACATAAAATAAATTTTCAATTCACCTACCTGAAATAAATTCCATTTTCTTTTTGCTTAATTCGTCTCCTCTTTTCAATAATTATACTCGTTCTATCTACTGTTATTCATTCCCTGGTGTTTCTGGATTATTCTCCTCCTCAAACCTCTCTGCATTCTTACCAACCCTCTAAACTTAGAGGCTGTTAGTAAGTAATTACTATTCCCTTCGTTTTGTAGTTGTCGTTTTTTGTTTCATAATAGTTGTCGTTGTATCGGAATAAAGTATATTTGTATATTATCAATATAACTTTTGACTAATTTTTATATTTAAATTATTTACAAATGACAGAATTTCAATAATGGTTGTTCTACATTTTAAATGTAATTTTGCCTTTTATTTTACTTAAATATATGTGCAAATGACTAAAACACAACTTAAAAATCGGAGGGAGTATATATAAAGCTTTAACTTCCTGTCCTAAATTAACAAAAATGTCAAATTTTGAGTGTTGTTCGAGAATGTGGATTATGGTATCCAGAAAGATTGTGCAGTTCAGTTTAATGACTCAGTTTTGAAATGTTGAAATGTAGTATTTTTATATGTTTGTGTAATATTCAGTGAGAAAAACTACATGCTACTCAATAAAAACTAGTAAAAGATAAATCTATTCGATAGTGATATGTGTCAAACTGTCAATGAAAGCTACAGAATTTGTTAATTTTGAAGATGAAGAAACTGGACAATCTTTTTGGGATATAGGATTACATTATTTTTGTCTACTTTAATTTTGAGTAGTGTTTTACGGCTTCTTCTAAAGCTAGGTACAGAACAGTGTCGGAAGAATATGATGTTAGGTTTGTATTTCCCAGCTGGTTTGGTGATGAACATTGCTGGTAATGCCAACCTGAGTAAAGAGATGAACTGGTTGGTGTCTGTGTTTTCTGGAATCATAATGTGCAAAATTGTAAGTTTTGCTTGTTGATCATCTTTCGTGTGACAAATTGTTCATGCTACCTGATTAGATTACCGTATCAAGTTCATATTGGTTGTTGGTGCAATTGTTTTTACCACCTTTAGGTTGAACTAGAATACATAGATTTAGAATTCTAATATTTTCATTTCATCTAAGATGAATTCTTTTTTGTTTGATAAATTTGGATTACCCTTTCACCATTTTGACTTTACATTGGCCAAGCGTTCAGGAGAGAATTTTACATTTTACAGTAGTGGCATTTACACTTAACTACGACGAACAAGTTACAATTATAATAATCAATAAAGTTAGTCTTTGTGAATCCCTTCCTGAAATTCAATTTCTTACATGAAATGTCACTGCATGGATTTGATGGAATCATCTGGAAGATTTTGTTTCTGAGTAATAGAGTTTTTATCGGGTCTTTTTTTAATGGTATAGGTTGACCTGACCTGCTGACAATATTTGAAGTAATAGTGCACTAACTTTCGTAATTGAAGATGAAGTGTATGGTGTCTAATGTAATTGTTAATGACATTTTATAGAGGAAGAAGGAACGGTGTAAACTCCATAAACTTTGTATATAAGGGGTTGAGCTTGATCTTTTCTTTGTCTCTCAGTCTCAGTGTATAAGGATACATGTAAAAGAAGAAAATGTCTCTGCTGGTTTTGGTTAAGAAATCTGTATTCATTATGTTCAATAGAATGCTCTTTACTTGTATATAATGAGATATGATTGCAAACTTCAGTACCTCATGTCATATTTTCATTTATGTTTAAGAGATCCAATGCTTTTTGTTGAAGGTTTACGACATCACAAGTGTAATTAGCCCTTTTTTCTTCAAGGAGTATGGTAAACTAAGCAGTGCTCAAAAAGTTGAATGGAACAATCGGTATTTCTTCAACCTCTGACAGAGATATGTCATGCTATCGTAGTACTTTCTACTTCTTCATTTTTTATTTGGTTGACCTACTCCCTAAAAGAACTTGTGCAAGAATGATGACTCTTATCTCCTTGTACATTTCCCTTAATAGTATTTGGATGCCGTCCTCTCTAAAGGAATGTATATGTGTAATATTACAAATTTATGACCTATTTGTTTGTAGTTTGTTTTCCTTAATAATAGATTAATAGTAGTTAAATCTTAAACAAGGGTATAAATATATAATGATACATGTACACTAAGTCAATCACCTTCTTAATTTATGTGAAAAAGTCATGGTAGATCAATGAGATAAAAAAGGAGAAAATTTTGATGTGTTGTGGCATGACATGAGGTTGGACCATGCAGGAGCTTCTCTACATTTCATGCAATAATTGTGGCCGTAGGTTCTCTATATCTGCTGCTTGTATCAGATCTTTTCAGTGAGAGTTCTCAAAGCGAGTTGATTGTTTATCGAACATCAAATTTATCGGACTCCATGTTGGGGGTAAGTCGAGAAGGAATGTGACCTTTACTGCTACACTGGCTTCTGCCAATTGATCTCAGCTTCCCTCTCTTAATATAAAATTTGACAATGATACTCGTAGTTTCTTATGAAAGTTCATATTTTGCTTTTAATTCGTTTTTGTAGGATATTTTCATTGACGTTGTATTGAACTTCATTATTTAGATAGGTTCAATATTGGAGACACGTGGGTGTTAGATAACGATATTAACCTTCATGATGGTATCCATATGCGGGATCCTTTAAGAAATGATCTCCATTTTGTTTTAGTAAGAGAGTTCCTAGGGTTAACATAATTTAGTGTTCTATAGCTTTATGTATTGTTTAGTCTACTCTTCTCTTGTACAGGTCTCTATTGGCTACTTTCTCTCTGACTTGGCCATGATTTTGTATCACTTTCCAGCGCTGGGTGGTGTTGAGTATGTAAGTACTGAGATGCCCTTTTATGTGAAGATCATTTTTATTATTGGGTTCGATCAATAAACGTCAGAGTGGATGGTTAAAGATCTTTCCCCCATGGTGTTACAACCTTATTAGTTAAGTAAATACGGGAAGAAGGTCGTGAGTCGTGACTGTTTCTTCTTGATCAAGCTGGGACAGTTATCAATGACCTTGTTCAAATTAAATTAACTAGTGAACTTGTTCAAGTTCCTTTTGCTTTTAAATCTCACATTTTATTGTGTTTTCAGATGTTACATCATGGACTCTCTATGTTTGCCATAATTCAGTCACTTCTAAGTGGTCATGCTCTGATTTACATATTGATGGTTCTCTTTACTGAGAGCACAACCCCTTTTGTCAATCTCAGATGGTGAGCAGCCATTACTACACTGCTACTGTTTGAGCACACAACAGTTTTCTACGGAGTATTATTTATCATGTGTATTTGTAGGTATTTAGATGTTGCCGGCAAAAAGAGTTCCAAACTATATGTTGGCAATGGTGTGGCATTATTCTTCGGGTGGTTGGTATGTCAATCAATTGTCTTATGTTGTTCCCTTCAATATTTCACATTTTAGTATCCTTTTTTGGTTCCATATAAAAGATGCAATGGGGAGTAAAACTCCCCCTATGCAAAGGATTGGATGGTTAGCCTGAAATAAAGATCGTGTAGTTGTAATATTTGTGAAATGCACATACATCGGATCATGGTTAATTGCTCTGATGCTAGTTTATGGTGTTGAGGCTGTAGGATCTTTTCGATCTTCTATTATTTAATGCCAATTAGTTTACTAACCATTGCACTTTTCGTTTCTTGTTCTCTTATGGTCACTGTAGTAATCACAATGAATCATCTTCGTGTGTAACAGGTTGCAAGGATTATGTTATTTTTCTACTTCTTCTTCCACATATTTGTCCACTTCGATCAGGTCAGTGTACTTTTGTTCTTCTATTTTTTAAAACACCCTTCGCTGGCGTGCCTTATGTGTTTATTCGACTTTGTTTCCAGGTCAAGAAAATATACCCTTTAGGCTTCTATAGCATGCTAACGGTTCCTCCTGCTCTGGCTTTGATGAATGTGGTCTGGTTTTGGAAAATTACCAAAGGGTTAGTGAAAACATTGAAAAAGGCTAGATACAGTGCTTAGTACCAATTGATGGTTGCACATCTGGCTTAAATCACACTGGTTTCAGTCCTAAATTATATATCATGAATTAAGTCGCTTGTACATTTAGCTCGCCGTTATCGATTCAGTTATAGTATATCATCTCCCATAATGGTAATGTTGTTTCTTCGGGTTTTAATCCGTTGGTGTCTTTTCCGCTAGATTATGCCCGTAAGGGCTAGTAATATCGTTTCTTGTAACATGACATGGAGACTCGAAACATCCCATTTGAGTAGGATGCATAATCTCTACATCATCTAAGTTGATGGTTTGATATAAACTGATGTTTGGTGTGTTTCATCCAATATACAAGACAAATTCCCTAAAGTGAAAGTGCCCCCCGGAAATTGAAATATGACATTAGTTACGAGAAATTTGGCAAAGTACCACGATTTGAGGCCCAGATTTAAATAATACCATGATATCTTTTTTAATTGGAAAATACCACATTTTTTATGCGAAATGACTATTTTACCCTTAATGAAAATTGATAGCATTAAACTAAGTTTTTTTTTTAAAACTAAGTTTTTTGGGTTCAAATGACTATTATAATCTATTATAATCCATTATATTACGTTGTAATTGCTTTAAATTCACAACTAACTTAAATTTGTCATGATTTATCTTTGCATTAAATTGATGTTACAAAGTTCAACCCAACAACCATTGCTTTGATATAAAAATTGGATTAATATATTAAAATTAGTACAAAGCACAAATAAATATTAATTTCTTTAGAGTGTGGAGCAAATAAATTTTACTAATACATTTGAAGAAAAAAAGGACCATGAAAAAGAAAAATAAAATAAAAATGAACCATGGGAATACTAAGTTGCTAAAAAAAAAGTTCATCTTCTGGACTCCATACATTCTGGTTGCATTATTTTTCTTCCTCAAATCATGCGTCAATGTCGATTGATGCTCTACTCCATGGTCCTCTTCGTTTAATAATGGACCGCTGCTACCTGCTTCGAATATATGGTATCCCTAATTCCTCCAAACGATTCTTCCCCAACTTTCCATTCAACTTGAAGCCCATGTAAACCAACTCTCAAGTCTTTTCATTGTACATTTATATCAATTGTAAATACACATAAAGTACATATATATTATAAAATGTATATTCGATTATACTTTATTATACTTTGTTATAATCTATTAAACCGAAACTAGAAAGCTCTAAATTGTAACTACACATAAAGTACACAACAATGGACTATAAGAAACTAGACTATATCAATATAATACCAACATAATGCTTCATTATACTTCATTATAATAAATTATACTTCATTAT